>CM053029.1:498500389-498867889 GCA_028564925.1 Lithobates sylvaticus
AAACACCAAATGAGGAAAAAAAAAAATAAAAAATGTAAAGGATGCAAGGTTGCCATGGTAACCATTCATTATCAATATGGCAAACCGCAGCTTTCGACAAGGAGTAGGAGTTCTGACGTTTTAAGTTGATTGGCTGCCAGATGTTACATACAAGAAAGACTGCCTACGTTATCAGAAGTATATGGTCTTACCTTACTTTAAAACACATCTACATGGTGTATCTAATGAAAAAGGCGACATCACACTCTGCTGTGTGAGGAGGTACAGTCTGTAGATGGCATACAGAATACAATAAAAACGTGCTCAAGTGTAACCAATGGAGACACCACTTTTTCAGCAACCTTATGGTACTACACAGATAAAGCCTAAGGCTGTCACGTTAACAGACGACCCAACATCTCCATCTCAGCTTCATTCGAGCACAGGAGAGAAGAGGAACTACCAGCACAAGAAGAAGGGGGGGGGGGGGGATTCACTGCTACCTGTGCATGAGCTCAATACACAAAGGAACAAGGGGTTAGCCTGGTCCAAAACGCATACACCTGAGCACATCTCTGTAGCTTTACTTCCCACATAATTCCAAATTATGCCAAAAAAAATAATAAAAATGTACAAAAAAGAAGTTGCAATCTACATCCTGTAGATCTACAATATAATGGTAGGGATCGGGTCTGATCCCACAATGTTCACTCAAACTGGGGGCATTTCTGTTGTATCCCAGCTAGTAGGACTGAGCAGGAGATGGCATCGAAGAACACAGATACCTGTCTGCAGAGTCTCCACCTTAAAATATTTGATTATTTACCAGGCAGATTCTACAGATAGAGAACACACAAAAAATTAAATATAAAAGGGTATGCAATACTTGGTGTACTGTCCCCAATGCTGTGTCTCCTGGGCAAACCTTTGTTAGCAGAGTGTGGAGATGTACATAACGCTGCATTTGTATACATCCTAATCAGCATTCCGAGCGGCTACTCAGCAAATATGAGAAATTACTGCACAAATATGAAAATGTAGTATGAATAATTAAATATGTACTTCAGTAAAATATTTACACATCAGTGCCTTAAGAAACCATTTGCATGTTTAAAAAAAAAAAAAGCGTAATTATGTATTAACAAATATCGGAGCTGCACACGCGAGACAAGACGACTTCACATCCAGCACATTTCAGATCCCTCTTTGTACTTCTATGCACAAATCAGAGTCTGCAAGGGAAACCTCCATCAGCAGCTACAATCCTTCAACATTTCAGGTCAGATGAATTCCAAACTTTCCATCCTAACTAAAGGAACAAACCCATACGAAGGATCAGTATACGGAAACGCTAAACCCGTCCATCGGTAAGGCCAGGCAATAAAAATATACATTGCCAAATTATGTTTTGACATATATAAACAGAAAACAATAAACAGGATGCAGCGCCTGACAAACAAATATGGATGGATCACATACACACATTTTCTGCTGTTGTTCAGTTTTGACATTCTCCTTACAAACCTGACGGAGAGATAATTGTGAGCATATGTATGTTCTTCTGCTGTGCTAGAACACAAGGGGAGCAACATAGGCAGGGGGCTGGACGGTGTACAGGACTGAGTCAGCCACATGAAAAACCTACTGGAGGGTCTGGACTGTCGGGATATAACCTAAAGACCTAGGCCTGGACCATGTTGATATAAACTACCAGCCTACAAACAGGTCCGGACTGTCGGATATAAAAAAAAAAAATACAAACAGGTCCGGACTGTCGGGATATAAAAAAAAAAATACAAACAGGTCCGGACTGTCGGATATAAAAAAAAAAAAAAAATACAAACAGGTCCGGACTGTCGGATAAAAAAAAATACAAACAGGTCCGGACTGTCGGGATATAAAAAAAAAATACAAACAGGTCCGGACTGTCGGGATATAAAAAAAAATACAAACAGGTCCGGACTGTCGGGATATAAAAAAAATACAAACAGGTCCGGACTGTCGGGATATAAAAAAATACAAACAGGTCCGGACTGTCGGGATATAAAAAAAAAAATACAAACAGGTCCGGACTGTCGGGATATAAAAAAAAAAATACAAACAGGTCCGGACTGTCGGATATAAAAAAAAAAATACAAACGGGTCCGGACTGTCGGATATAAAAAAAAAAATACAAACAGGTCCGGACTGTCGGATAGAAAAAAAAATACAAACAGGTCCGGACTGTCGGATAGAAAAAAAAATACAAACAGGTCCGGACTGTCGGATAGAAAAAAAAAATACAAACAGGTCCGGACTGTCGGATAGAAAAAAAAAAATACAAACAGGTCCGGACTGTCGGATAGAAAAAAAAAAATACAAACAGGTCCGGACTGTCGGATATAAAAAAAAAAAAATACAAACAGGTCCGGACTGTCGGATATAAAAAAAAAAAATACAAACAGGTCCGAACTGTCGGGATATAAAAAAAATACAAACAGGTCCGGACTGTCGGGATATAAACTACAAACAGGTCTGGACTGTCGGGATAAAAGAAATACAAACCTACAAAAATGTCACGACTATTGTGACATAAAATACAAAAAAAAAAAAAAATTTACAGGAAAGGTCTGGCCTGTCATGATAAAATACAAACCTACAAAAAAGGTGTGAACTATCATGACAATATAGAATATACAAACAGAAAAATGTCAGGACTATCGTGATATAAAATAAAGAGCTACAAGGCAGGTCTGGACTATCGTGACATGAGGAGGGAATCTGTTGGGAAGGACGAGCCATGGAGACTATAGAAGGTAAACCCATCAACAAGTAGAGCAGAGAGACATAAAGAACGATAGAGAAGGCGATATAATCCCGGATCCGGGCAGTAGTCAGAGATCGCACCGATCGGCGGTGACATTGCACCGTCTACTACACCGGGAACACTCCGCCGCACACCCCCGGGGAGCCCCGACAATAAGAAGAGCCGATAATGATGGAGATGTGAAATCACAGCCGATCAGTCGGTTTCCCCCGGGATGGGTCTTTGTGCTCCCCGGTGACATTGTGCCCCCTCCCCCCGGGGCCCGCTCACTCACTCACCTGCAATCCTCGCGGCTCCAGCCGGCTCCTGCCCGGAGATGAGAAGAAGGATGGAGCCCACGAGCACCAGCTCCCGGGTCATACGGACAGGAGACCGCGGGGGGCCCCAAGCCGCCATCTCCTCACCGAGTCCGGCTCCTCAGCATCCCTGGGACAGTTCCACCCGCACCACAGCCCCGGCTCTCCCTCTCTCTCACCGACTGCAGCCCGCACTGACCGCGGCGCAAAGCGGAGACCCGAGCACACTGCGCGCTCACGTAGCCCCCGCGCGACCCCGAAGCCGCATCACACAGGGCGGCGCGCTACATGCCACGCCCACCATTACCTTAAGCGCGCGCGCACCTCCGTCACCCACCTCCCCTTTCCCCAGGACGAGCGCTACTACTGATACGCCCTTTGGAGTCGCGTGCACCGAGGAACTTCAAAGAGACGGCCCCGCCCCCTCCATAGCTTGCTGGTGACGTCACCGGTCCTGTGGTCTCCCGCAGTGTACGGGGAGAGGCGAGGAGGGGAGAGGAGGGTCCTTGGTTGGGGTGCGGGGGCACCGGGACCGCTTCTCATAGGACTCCCCATCCCAACTATGGATCGCTGAGCTCACAATGTCTTGTGCCCAGAAAGAGAAGAGAAAGCTTGTCCTGTGTATGGGCTCATTAAAAATGTCCTGAGAATTATTTATGCAATTAAAAAATATCACTTATAATGGCCATACACTATACAATCTGATCTCTACAACCTTCCTTATAATGGCCATACACTATACAATCTGATCTCTACAACCTTCCTTATAATGGCCATACACTATACAATCTGATCTCTACAACCTTCCTTATAATGGCCATACACTATACAATCTGATCTCTACAACCTTCCTTATAATGGTCATACACTATACAATCTGATCTACTCCATATACTATACAATCTGATCTATACAGTCGTCCTTGTGGTGGCCATACACGATACAATCTCCTTTATGGTAGTCATACACACTTTAATTTTATTGTCCAATGAAATCAGAAATCAATTGAACAGCCCCAACATCTTTTCCCGTTGAGGGAGGAGAGGATTTGTGTTGGGGGGGACAATTTAGGGGGGAGGGGGGTAAGAAATGCTAGGAGTGGTGATTTAGGGGGATTTGTGTTGGGAGAGGGGGTACGGCTAGAGGATTTGTGCTATTTGGGAGGGGCTCGTACTAGAAGAGTTGATATGGTGAAGGGGAAAGGAGAGACTTGTGCTAGGAGGTGGGATTTTTGTTTGGGGGTATTTGTTCTAGGAGGAGAGATTTATGTTTGGGGGGGGTTTGTTTTAAGGGGGGGTATTTGTTCTAGGAGGGGGTATTTGGGAGGTTTGTGCTAGGAGGGGGGGGGGGGTTTGGAGTGGGGGATGTGTACTCGGAGGGGACATTTGAGGGGTAGAGAGTTTGTGCTAGGAGGGGTGACTTTTTTGGGGGAGGGGCATTCGTGTTGGAGGGCAAAGATTTGTGGTGGGAGGGGAGATTGCAGCAGGGGGCAAATTTGTACTGGGAAAATGTATGCTTAGGAGGTAAGTATGCAGGTTAGTGATCAATTTCTTTATTTTTTGGGGGGGGGGGGGATTTTTGCTGATATAATGCTCATACCTCTTGAGGGGGGGCGCAGTTTGGCATATTCGCTGAGGGCTCTAGATGACCCGGTCCTGGAACTGATTCTGAGGTTGCCTGAAGGAAACAGATACAATGCAGAATGTTCCATCATTTGGAATCCTGTGTCCGGTTCTGGAGACGTCACTTAGGCCCCTTTCACACTGGGGCGGTTTTCAGGCGGTACAGCGCTAAAAATAGCGCCTGTACACCGCCTGAAAAAAACGGCCCCATTCACTCCAGTGTGAAAGCCGGCGGGCTTTCACACTGGAGCGGTGCGCTAGCAGGACCGCAGCAAAAGTCCTGCTAGCAGCATCTTTGGAGCGGTGAAGGAGCGGTGTATTTACCGCTCCTATACCGCTCCTTCCCATTGAAATCAATGGGAAACCGCGGGGATACCGCCCGCAAACCGCCGCTGCAGCGGCGCTTTGCGGAGGTTTTTAACCCTTTTGCGGCCGCTAGCGGGGGTTAAAACCACCCCGCTAGCGGCCGCATACCGCGGGTAAAACGATGGTAAAGCAGCGCTAAATATAGCGCTGCTTTACCGTCGCCGCCCCGCACCGCCCCAGTGTGAAAGCAGCCTTACAGAAAGATATTGATAAGATAGAAGGAGTCCAGAGACAGGTAACAACAATGGTGAAAGGTCTGTGGGATAATGGGCGGTTCACACGGTCGGCATACCTGTGGATCTGCTGCCCACAAATGCACTGCGCTTACAATCTACATTCGGGGTGCAGCTAACATTGTACATTATTGGCACCGCAGCAGATCACACAGGCAGTGTATTGTAAATGCGGAGCTGGAAACATGCCTTTCCCACATCGCATTCTATTGTGTACTGACCCTAAAACATATCAGGAGAGACTTCAGAAACTTAAAGTGGAACTCCACCCTAAAGTGGAACTTCCGCTTATCGGATTCCTCCCCCCCCCCCCTCCGATGCCACAATTGGCACCTTTCAGGGGGGAGGGGGTGCAGATACCTGTATAATACAGGTATATGCACCCACTTCTGGATGAGATGTCCGCAGATGCCCCGTTGTGTCTTGGGAAACACAGTTCCCAGGACACAACGGGGACCAATAGAGACGTGCAGTGCGACTCGCGCATGCGCAGTAGGGAACCGGGCAGTGAAGACGCTGCGTCTTCACTTCCTGATTCCCTGACAGAGGATGGCGGCGGGGCAGCCTAGAGACGAGCCGTCGCTCGTCACATTCTGCCGACACCGCTAGACCCTGGAAGAGGTAAGTGTCCATTTATTAAAAGTCAGCAGCTGCAGTATTTGTAGATGCTGACTTTTAATATTTTTGGTGCGGGTGGAGCTCCGCTTTAAAGCTGTATTAAACCCAGAGGCACACACTTATTATATTGCAGCTTACCAATTCTTAGCTGTGATGGCTGCATTCATTTCCTTTTTATCTGGTGATCTGGCCAGTAAGTTTTTTTTTTTTTCAACAAACAAACTGCCCTTCAGATGTAGCATTTAGGCTGGGTTCACATATACTGTATGCGAATTGGATGCGTTTTAAACTGTATCTAGTTCGCATGACATGTGACTGGCTCATGTCCGGGGCGGCCGCAGTGCAGTTATATAAAAGGGTCCTGTGTGTTTTCTGTGTCCAGTTCAGGTGTGAATTCAGGCAAAAATTTGCCCCTGAATCGCACCTGAACCGGTGAACAGAAACGCACCGGACCCCAGACTGCAAACCGCAGCCGCACATATGTGAACCCGGCCTTAGAGGGATGAGACAAACCATTTAACACTGACAAGCATCTCAAATATGGGCTCCTTGGGAGCTTTTTTTGCAAACAGAGGAAGGAAAGAGGTTGATTGGAGAGGAATATAGGGAGTAATTCAGAGAAGAACAGCAAAATGAGGAGAAAAGGTGTACATATTGAACAAACCTATCTGGGCCTGGGGGCCACCGAGGGGGGGGAGGGGGTTTTCCGTTTTCCTTTATTTTTTTTATTTTTTTGGGGGGCGCCTTAGTACGGTAGGATATAAAAGGGGAATTTAACCACTTCAGCCCGGACCAATTGGCAGCCAAAGGACCAGGCCCCTTTTTGCGATTCGGCACTGCGTCGATTTAACTGACAATTGCGCGGTCGTGCGACGTGGCTCCAAAACAAAATTGGCGTCCTTTTTTTCCCACAAATAGAGCTTTCTTTTGGTGGTATTTGATCGCCCCTGCGGTTTTTATTTTTTGCGCTATAAACAAAAATAGAGCGACAATTTTGAAAAAAAAATGCAATATTTTTTACTTTTTGCTATAAGAAATATCCCCAAAAAATATATAAAAATTTTTTTTTTTCTCAGTTTAGGCCGATACGTATTCTTCGACATATTTTTGGTAAAAAAAAATGCAATTAGCGATTATTGATTGGTTTGCGCAAAAGTTATAGCGTTTACAAAATAGGGGATAGTTTTATAGCATTTTTATTAATATTTTTTTTTTTACTAGTAATGGCGGCGATCAGCGATTTTTATTGTGACTGCGACATTATGGCGGACACATCGGACATTTTTGACACATTTTTGGGACCATTGTCATTTATACAGCAATCAATGCTATTTAAATGCATTGGTTCCTGTATAAATGACAGTTGTAGTGAAGGGGTTAACCACTAGGGGGAGGGGAGGGGTTATGGGCTGTGACGTGTGTGTGTTTTTTTTTACATTAGGGGGCGGGGCTGACGTCTGACGTCATTGATCGGCTTTCCGGATGACAGGGAACAGCCGATCAATGACAGAGTAAGGAAAAAGGTTGAATACTTTTTACGGGTCAGGTCTTTCCAACATGGTGACCAAATGATGCCAACATAAAAGTTGGTGGGAGGCTCTCGTGGTTTCTTCCCCAATGGGAGAAGATTACAGAGTGCCATTTTGCCGACGTATATCGGCGTTAGGCGGTCGGGAAGCGGTTAAGAGGGATATGTTGGGATAAAAATAACAGGTCTACAGATTTAAAATATGTAAAGGTTGAATTATGCATGTAACATGAAGATAATGAGACACAATGTGTAACTGTTACGTTATTTCTTTTTATTTATTTTTTTTTCTCGCCTACTTTATTTATCTCTGTTTTCCTGTAAAGAAATAAAGAATAAAAAAAAAAAAAAACATTGACAAGCAGGGGTCCATTAACGGAGCACGGGCACCGCCGCCGCCGCCTCCCCTATCCATGCATCCGGCCCCTTTCAGGACACCGGCACATGGATTCCGAAGCGGAGGGGCTGTTTTTTTGAAGCACAGATTAGAGCCATAGGCTTCAATATAGGGTGGGCGTGGGTCACAGAGAGTGCGCTCCAAGCCCAACCAGGTTTGCTACAACAGCAAATCAATATTTAGTGCCGGGGGGTGCCAGCCCAAGACATGGTGCTGCCTGGGACCAAGAATTAAATGCTGCCCCCCCCCCCAAAAAAAAATTAAAAACCACGCCCACAAAAAGGCCCCCACATTCATTATTTTATTTTATATATATATATTTATATCATAACTAAAAATTAAATAAAATCTTTGTATTCACCGCTCCTACAGCGCCCCTGCCCATTAAAATCAATGGGCAGTACCTCCAAACCACCGGCAAAGCGAGCGCCCAGCTAGCGGCCAAAAAGCACTGCAAAAACGACGGTAAAGCGCCTCAGTGTGAAAGTAGCCTTACTAACAATCTGATCTATCTTGCACAGAGAGGGAGTTGAAGCACAGCAGTAATTAACCTCTTTTATGCCTGTTCCGAATAGAGTTATAGTCTTCAATATAGTGATACAAGATGGGCTCGGGTCACAGAGAGTGCGCTCCAAGCCCACCCAGGTTTGTTACAACAGCAAATCAATATTTGCTGTTGTAACACTGATCCTCCTCCCGGCCAATCAGGAAGCTGGTTTTGACCCCAGTCACCCAATTGGCTGAAAGGACAGGCGATTCTATTGGACGCCTAGGAGGAGGAGGGAGGAGCCACCATGATGCAGAGAGGACACAGGAGCCGCTGCCCACCGCCAATAGGAGCCCGTAACCATAGGTGCCTGCCTGCCTGCAACCAATGGGGTAAGTGCCGGGGGGTGCCAGCCCAAGACATGGTGCTGCCTGGGACCAAGAATGAAATGCTGCCCCCCCCCCCAAAAGTTAAAAATCACGCCCACAAAAAGGCCCCCCACATTCATTATTTTATATATATTTTTATATCATGATAACTTAAAATTTAATAAAATCTTTGTATTCAACGCTCCTACAGCGCCCCTGCCCATTGAAATCAATGGGCAGTACCTCCAAACCACCGGCAAAGCGAGCGCCCAGCTAGCGGCCAAAAAGCACTGCAAAAACGACGGTAAAGCGCCTCAGTGTGAAAGTAGCCTTACTAACAATCTGATCTATCTTGCACAGAGAGGGAGTTGAAGCACAGCAGTAATTAACCTCTTTTATGCCTGTTCCGAATAGAGTTATAGTCTTCAATATAGTGATACAAGATGGGCTCGGGTCACAGAGAGTGCGCTCCAAGCCCACCCAGGTTTGTTACAACAGCAAATCAATATTTGCTGTTGTAACACTGATCCTCCTCCCGGCCAATCAGGAAGCTGGTTTTGACCCCAGTCACCCAATTGGCTGAAAGGACAGGCGATTCTATTGGACGCCTAGGAGGAGGAGGGAGGAGCCACCATGATGCAGAGAGGACACAGGAGCCGATGCCCACCGCCAATAGGAGCCCGTAACCATAGGTGCCTGCCTGCCTGCAACCAATGGGGTAAGTGCCGGGGGGGTGCCAGCCCAAGACATGGTGCTGCCTGGGACCAAGAATGAAATGCTGCCCCCCCCCCCCAAAAGTTAAAAATCACGCCCACAAAAAGGCCCCCCACATTCATTATTTTTTATATATATATATATATTTTTATATCATGATAACTTAAAATATAATAAAATCTTTGTATTCAACGCTCCTACAGCGCCCCTGCCCATTGAAATCAATGGGCAGCACCTCCGAACCGCCGGCAAAGCGAGCGCCCAGCTAGCGGCCAAAAAGCGCTGCAAAAACGACGGTAAAGCGCCTCAGTGTAAAAGTAGACTTACTGACAATCTGATCTATCTTGCACAGAGAGGGAGTTCAAGCACAGCAGTAATTAACCTCTTTTTTGCCTGTTCTCAATAAAACTCACCACTATTGCATCTTGATTAGAAGCCATCAAAATCATACAAATAATTTTCTCCAGTCATCTTCCAGGATGGCACACCTGAGATGACGGGTCTCACCTGACAGGAAACACAATCAACAACAGAGTTTAAAAGGCCCCACCCTTCCCTCTGTCCTTCAGTTATTGATTGAGTTTCCCACAAGGTGGCAGCAAAACCGTTTATTTTTTTATTTTCTTAGACCAAGGTCTGGGATTGAGGTCTCCCCCCCTGGGATATCAGACCTAGAGCAGCCAGTGGTGACTGCGGGGTCTGATAGGGCTTTGCTCTTTCCAGGGGGTATTTCCCTCTTGCTTCCTAAAGGAAAACTCAGGGGGGGTACAAGAAGAACCCCCCTGAGAAACTGGTGGCACTAGGACACGGTGAGTGTCCATAACCCCAAGGACCTTACATCCCACTCTCTCCTCCTACCTGACGGTGGTGGATGGTACGGAGGGGCCACCAAGTATCCCCCATCTGCTGGGAGGGAGCCCCTGATGCTTGTGGCATGATGCCCCGGCTCAGCTGTGGCTAGTGGGGCCAGGGAATCTCCTGCTTGCCGCTACACTGTATCGGCGTTGTACGGCCACTGCTGCGCATGTTCGGAAGTCGGTACAGTGTGCTCGTGTGGCGTAATTTACGGCGACTCCAGACTACAACAAAATGGTGAGCGTGTACAAAAGCAGTAATGGAGTGGGGGTCCGTGGTCCTGTGTCCCCCAATCTACCTGGAGCGAGCCTACCTGGAGGTTGATCGGCTAGAAGGGATGGAGAAGGAGGACGGACCGGATTTGGCAGCATCAGAGGTCACCAGAGGGGGTGAGTGATCTGGCTGGTGTGGGGAGGAGATTTGGGGTGGCCCTATTTCCCCCTCCCCACAAGATGCCCGGAGGGTAATGGCTAAAATGTGTTTTTTATTGTCATTTACAGAGATTGAATGCCCTGTCCAGGGGATGGCTAGTAGGTCCAAGTCCAAAGCCACCTCATCGTTGTGGGTACTGTAATGAGAAACTCCTACAGGACCTCAACAAACCGTAAACAGCGCAAGCTGTGAAGGAATGCCGTGCTCTACAGTCTGAGATGCTAGCAACCCTCCAGTCCTTTAGGACTACAGTGGAGAAGCAACAGGTAGAAGCCCCTTCTGGTAGAGAGAGCTCCCCCTCTCAGGAAGGGATGTCTACCAGTAATACTGGGGGGTCCTAAGAACCGGCCCCCTATTTTTCAGATGAGGAGGAGGTACAGGACTCAGAGCAGAGCTCTCAGGAGGAAGGGGAGGATTCTGACCAGGATAGTCAGGTAGAGGCTAAGCCTGGGGGACATCTCTTCTCAGCCGAAGACATAGAGGGTCTCCTCAAGGCAATCTATATGTCTGAGGACATTCAGATGCCGTCCACTCAGGTCTCTGCTCAAGATAAGGTATATAGGGGACTGGGCAAGCCGCAAGCTAAGTCTTTTCCAGTGCACCAATCCCTTAAGGATATAATCCTAAGGGAATGGAGGGAGCCTGAGCGCAAGGTATTAAAACTTAAGACCTGGAAACATAGATGCCCCTTTAAGGATGAGGAGGAGGAGAAATTCTTTAAAGTTCCACATCTGGATGCTTCTTTGGCACAAGTATCCAATGATCGGTCCTCTCCTTTGAGGATTCCCGCAACATCCGGGATTAGATGGATACAAAATCTGAAACCTTGTTGCGCAGAGCCTGGGACGCCAATGCTGCAGCTATGGGTCCAGCATCAGCCTCCGCCTGTGCCGCCAGAAACGCAGATGCATGGGTCAACAGGTTGATGGACCATGTCTCGCATAAAAACGAATCCAAGGAGGTAGTAGATTCTCTGGAGGTTATTGGGAAGGTGGTAGCCTTTCTGGCAGATGCTGCTGTAGAAACAGTGAGAACAATTGCCAAGTCAGCGGCTCTTCTAAATTCCACCAGAAGAGCCCTTTGGGTAAAAACGTGGGATGGAGATTTTACCTCTAAGTCTCGACTCTGCAGTATACTGTTTGAGAACTGCCTGCTCTTCGACTCTGGCCTAGAACAGGTCCTGTCTCGATCCACAGAAAAGGGCAAGAAATTCCCTACAAAACCCAAGAGGGATAAAGGGAAGAAATTTAGCAAAAAGCCAGTTTAAGGGTAAAAAAGGAAAAAAGCCAAGGAAAAAATGGGGGTTTGGAAAGGGCAAGGAAAAAGGTTGAATACTTTTTACGGGTCAGGTCTTTCCAACATGGTGACCAAATGATGCCAACATAAAAGTTGGTGGGAGGCTCTCGTGGTTTCTTCCCCAATGGGAGAAGATTACACAGAGCCCTTACATCCTAAGTCTTATAAAGGAGGGTTACAGCTTGTAATTCCTGTCACCTCCCCCTCCAAACTTCCTCAATACCTGTCTCCCCAAGGATCCACTGAAAGCAAGGGGCCTTTTGGGGAGTGCCCGCAAGCTTGCAGAACAGGAGGTCATTGTTCCTGTTCCCGTGAGTCAGATTGCCCTAGGGTTTTATTCCCACATTTTTGTGGTTCTGAAACCATCGGGCAAATTTCGGCTGATTATAAATCTACGGAAGCTGAACCGGTACTTGCTATACAAAAAGTTCCGGATGGAGAGTATCTATACGGTCAGGAGACACCTCCAAGGGGGAATCTTCATGATCACATTAGATCTGAAAGATGCTTATTTACATGTCCCCATTGCCCCGGAACACCAGAAGTACCTGCGATTTGCAGTTCGAACATAGCACAGGGCACTCCCCTTCGGCCTAGCGGCCAGTCCTTAAATCTTTACCAAGGTTCTCACCAAGGTGGTGTCTTTTCTGCACCTTCAGGGGATAGCCTTGATATCATACTTGGACGATATGCTGATTTACAGCCCGGCCCTAGAACAGCTCCGGTCAGACCGAGACACAGTGTTGTCCACTCTAGATTCCCTGGGTTGGATGGTCATCCTTCCTGGATTCCTTGCAGTCCAAGGTGTACCTAGGGTACCAGGTAGACTCAGTGGCCCAAAGAGTTTTTCTTCCTCTAGAGAAAATCTCAAAGGTACAGGGGGCTGTGTCAGCTCTCCACGAGACCGGAGAGGCCTCTCTAAGGACCATTATGAGAGTGCTGGGGCTTATATCCTGCATCCCAACAGTCTCCTTGGCCCAGCTCCACTCTTGAGGGCTCCAGGGATTCCTTCTCTCCTCCTGTGACGGGAGAAGAGAATCCCTGGACATGAGAGTACCTCTATTAGGAGAGGTAAAACAAAACTACCTAGTCTGGTGGCTCAATCCGATCAACCTATTTGGGGGTCGGACCTGGACACAGCAAGATTCACTAAGCGTAACAACGGATGCAAGTGCCTGGGGCTGGGGAGCTCACTTGGGAGATCTCTACGCCCAGGGTCCCTGGGACTGGAAGCAGAATGAAGCTTCCTCCAATTTCAGGGAGCTTCTATCAGTTGGAAAGGCGTTAAACTTCTTCAAGGACCAGGTCCGAGGGAGGGAAGTACAAATCTTTTCGGACAACCCGGTGCCTGTGTCCTACCTGAATTCTGATTGCACCCTGGTGGCTGAAGCAGGCTTGGTTCCCCACCCTGCAGAGGTAGTCGATTGCTCCTCCGTTGCATCTCCTGTCCCAACGCGATCACCTCTGCCAGGGCCCAGTCGTTTATCCCAACCCAGGGTTCTTTGCCCTGACGGCCTGGTTTTTGAGAGGGAGATCCTCAGGAGTAGGGTATGTTCGGAGAAGGTGATTGATACGCTTTTGCTTAGTAGAAAACCAGTCACTAGACAGATCTATGCAAAAGTCTGGAAGGTCTTCTCTCGCTGGGCTCAGTCTAGGGAAGGCTCTCTCCAAGCAATCCCCTCAGTCCTAGATTTCCTTCAGGAGGGGGGTTGGTCAGGGTTTAGCGGTCAGTACCCTCAGGGTCCAGGTTGCAGCCCTATCAGTGTTCCTCGACAGTAGACTGGCTCTGAACCCCCTTGTAAAAAGATTTTTGACAGCCATGGAAAGGGTAACCCCGGTAAGGACAAATGGGTTTCCACCACTTGTCCCTGGTACTGGACGCCCTAACGAAAGGGCCTCTCGAGCCGGTGGCTCAAATTTCATTTAAATTTCTTTACCTTAAGATGGCCTTCTTTCTGGCAATCACCACAGCCAGAAGGGTTGGCGACCTACATGCTCTGACTATTAAAGAGCCCTTTTTGTTGCTCCTAGAGGATAGGGTAATCCTCAGACAGGATGCATTATATTTACCTAAAGTGACCTCGGGTTTTCACAGGTCACAGGAGATTATTCTTCCATCATTTTGTCAGAACCCCAAAAATGATAAGGAAGAAAAATTTCACTTATTAGACATTGTCTTCTAGTCTATTTGGAAAGAGTGCGAGAGTTTAGGAGGTCAAACCACCTACTAATTCATTTTTGTGGCCAGAGAAAGGGTCTTTAGGCCTCTAAGCCTACGATAGCCAGGTGGATCAAGCAGACTATCTCAATATCTTACGAGCACTAGGGTAGACCTGTGCCAGCTCAACTTAGGGCTCACTCAACTAGATCACTGGCGACCTCCTGGGCAGAGAGGGCAGGCGCCTCGATTGAGCAAATCTGCAAGGCAGCAACATGGACAAGCCAAAATACTTTCCTGAGGCACTACAGAGTGGAACTATTGTCCCCTCAGGACTTGACGTTCGGCAGGAAGGTCCTACAGGTGGTGGTCCCACCCTAAGGTAGGCCTGAACTTCTTGCTCATCGTCTCAGGTGTGCCGTCCTGGAAGATGACTGGAGAAAATTACCAGTTACACTTACCGGTAACGGGTTTTCTATCAAATCTTCCAGGATGGCAGGCCTACTTCCCTACCCTTAATTGTCGGTGATGTTTCAATTCTCACAGAATGTACCCTCTGGCACCGGTGTGGGTTTTATACTTTGTCATAACTGAAGGACAGAGGGTGGGGCCTTTTAAACTCTGTTGTTGATCGTGTTTCCTGTCAGGTGAGACCTGTCATCTCAGGTGTGCCATCCTGGAAGATTTCCTAGAAAACCCATTACCGGTAAGTGTAACTGGTAATTTTATAGTTTGTATGTAAAAATCATGTTTCTTTTGTAAATCTGCATGATCATTTACAAACAGTACAGAAGAAAAGGCCTCATCAATGTGTTCCAGGGAAAACATGGGTACAATAGAAGGATCAGTCACATTCAATCCAGCTTGAGTCCCTTATAACATTTTTTTAGAGAGAAATCAATTAAAGTTGTACTACCAACCAATCTAACTCACCTTGTTTTTCAGATAGGCAGAGAGGCTGCCCAGGCTCAGCTCACACTCTGTTATGGGCACAGCCGCACAGGCAGCTCTCCTCAGACCCTTCCTTCCCTCACACTGGAGATGGAAGAGGTAGGCGGAGCAATTGATTGGCGTGGAGGATGAGCGATGTGAATACTGGGGCGGCCGCGGCCTCTGACGTCACTGGTAGCTAGGCGTCGGGCAGCAGGCGATTCTAACAACCAGTGCAGGAGACAGCGCACAGTGCACAGCCGACCAGCATCCGCTCCGCTCTGCTCCTGAGAGTCTTGCTGACTGATCCTTGATTCCTGGCGGTAAATTCTTGCCAGCCTGGCTGCCGCTCCCTGTTAAATGCCGCCTGGAGCCATGGTCCCATTGGGTCCCATGGTAGGGCCGGCCCTGGGTGCCGCGACCAAGGGGGGGTGGTTGTTTGCCACCCCCCAAAAAAAACACAAGCCACCACCGCTGACAAGAGAATTTACAATGATCAGCTATTATATATATATATATATATATATATATATATATATATATATATATTTTTTTTTTTTTTTTTATTTATAACAAGGAAAGGGACCCTGTCAGGTCGATACATTACAAAGTAGTACGGGTATCAAGACAAACAACTTATTCAAAACAGTCTGAATATATTACATTACACAGTCTTAATGTAGGAAGGAAGTCTTAATGTAGGAAGGAAAAGAAAAACAGGGTTTAAACATATCTGAGTGTGAACAAATTGGTAGAGGTTACGCTCCATGGTGTATTGTCACTTAGTGTGTCTGAGCCACTGTTTTATTTGTGTCCTCTGATGTCTTTAATTTTGTTTCAGCGACTTGTTCCTTCCTAGGTGTCTAGTTCTGCCTGTTAGTTCCCTTTGCTCCGTTAGGGTATTTGTGCTTGAGGTTGTCGTGTTGTGCAGTACTGGGGACATGGGTCCAGTTCCTCGGTTTTTCCTGTTTATGTTGGAAAAAAGGTGGAAAATAGGGAGTAAAGTAAATCCCCCCAGTTTAGGGTGGGATTGGTTAAAGGTAGAATATTAGAGTAGAGAATAGTATGAAAAGAGAAAAAGAAGAGGGGATGGGGAGCTGTAGTGGGAAGGTGGGTTGGGTGGTGGATGGGGGGGGGGGGGGGGGGGGGTATGGGGGTACTGGCTATTATATATTTATGTCAAACTTTTATTCCAAAAGGAATAAAACTGCATGCTGTAACTGTTAAAAATGTGAGCTAAGGTTTGGCTTCAATTTGTTAGTGTATCTAAATTTGCTAATACATTTAACACTACCCTCCCACACAAACTGACAATGCTGCTGTCCAAATGTGCCCCCTGTCCTCTTTCATCCAGAGTAGGGGCACTCTAATACAGGAAGTGTGTTACTGGCCAGATCACCAGGTGAAAACAGAGGGGGAAAAAAGCCTAAAAAAAACAAAAAAAAATAATGCAGCCACCACATCTGATTGGTAAGCTGCAATATATTACAGTTTTCGTTGAGGGCAGGCATGTCCAAAGTTCCGCCCGTGGGCCAATTGCTGCTCGTGTTCCGGTTTAATATTGCCCCACTGGTAATTTGGAGATGTTTGTAATATTTTGGACGACTGTTCTTTATATCATAGGAGGCGGGACTTTGTATTAAAGAGGCCACAGAGTAAACAGGAGATTGTGTCGTCCCGCCCCCTTCCCTGTCCCCTCTGAGATGGGCATGGATCAGGCTACATTCATGGCAATGGTGAGACTGTAGATGGGCACTGACCCTTTTTTTGCTTCATAGTTCTTTATTTAAAAATTTTTTTTTCCCAGAAACTTCCCTCTTAAAGTGAAGGTGCATGTTAAATACAGTATGTCCAAATAACACGCCCGAGCTCATCCTTATGTACACACGATCAGACATTCCGACAACAAAATCCATGTTTTTTTCCCCCGACGAATGTTGGCTCAAACGTGTCTTGCATACACACGGTCACACAAATCTTGTCGGAAATTCCGATCGCCAAGAATGCGGTGACGTACAACACATATGACGAGCCAATAGCGAGAGAGAGAGTTCAATAGCCAGTGCGGCTCTTCTGCTTGATTCCAAGAATTGTGTACACACGATCGGAATTTCCAACAACGTATTTTGTTGTCGGAAAATTTGAGATCCAGATCTCAAATTTTGTTTGTCGGAAATGCAGACGGAAAATGTCTGATGAAGCCTACACACAGTCGTAATTTCAGACAAAAACATTTGTTTTCGGAAAATCTGACAGTGTGTATGCTGCATTAGTCTCTTCACCACACACAGCTAAAACAGCAAGAGAATTCTTGTTGGGCAGTGTATTAGTTAATTTGCAATTCATTTTAATGGTTCAAAGAATGTCAGGCAAAATGGTCAGCCCTCATGCGTGTTAATTTCTGGCCCTCTTTGAAAAAAGTTTGGACACCCCTGGTTTAGGGTTTAATACCACTTTACTTTAGGCCCCTTTCACACTGGGCGGGAGCGGAGAGTCGTCGGTAAAGCGGCGCTATTTAAAGTGCTGCTTTACCGTCGTATTAGCGGCGGTATTTGCCCGCTAGCGGTGTGGTTTTAACCCCCGCTAGCGTCCGAAAAAGGGTTAAAACCGCCCGCAAAGCACCGATTTGCCGGCGGTATAGCTGCGCTGCCCCATTGATTTCAATGGGTAGGAGCGGTTTAGGAGCTAGCAGGACTTTTTTTTACCGTCCATCTAGCGTACCGCTCCAGTGTAAAAAGCCCTCCGGCAAAACGCAGATCGCCGCCATTTCTAGTAAATTACTATTACTATTTTGTAGACGCTATAACTTTTGCGCAAACCAATCAATATTCGCTTATTGCTATTTTTTTTTTTTTTACCAAAAATATGTAGAAGAATATATATCGGCCTAAACTGAGAAAAAATTTGCTAATTTTTTTTTTTTTAAATGTGGATATTTATTATAGCAAAAAGTGCAAAATATAGATTTTTTTTCAAAATTGTCACTTATAGCGCAAAAAAATAAATACCGCAGAGGCAAACAAATACCACCAAAAGAAAGCTCTATTTGTGAGAAAAAAAGGACGTCACTTTTGTTTGGGTGCAGCGTCGCATTCCGTGCAATTGTCAGTTAAAGCGACGCAGTGCCGATTCGCAAAAAGTGGCCCGGTCATTCAGCAGCCAAATCCTCCAGGGCTAAAGTGGTTAAAGTTATTGTAAACATTTATATTTTTTTAACTAGCAAACATGTTATACTTACCTGCTCTGTGCAATGTTTTTTTTCCACAGAGCAGCCCAGATCCTCCTTCATTCCTATTGATGTCTATGAGGCCCAAAACGCCCAATTCTATCTCAAAAGTAGTTCATGTAACTGTTGGAGTGTCAGGCGTGGAGCTTCAGGCTACAGCCAAAATGGAATTTATGATGATTTTGGATCTTTGAGCTACAAAACTCACAGCTGTGAATGGGGTCTTAAATTGTAAGCCCTCACAAGCTGGGCCCTCCCAGGGTTGCCAACCTCCCATGGCATTTTTTTACTGACAAAATATGGGAAATTTACTGACGGAACACATTTTTTACTGGCAACCTGAAACCTAAGACAATCAATATTTAAACAGTATAAACACGTTATGGAAACACTGACAATACACACAACAAGTAATTTGCCCAGTTAACACTTAGGCTGGGTTCCCATAAATGTGAATTGGATGCGTTTTAAACCACATCCAATTTGCATGACATGTGAATGCGATGAGTTCTCAATGGAGCAGTTTCACACATGTCCAGGGTGGCAGCAGTGCGGTTTCAAAAAAGGGTCCTGTGCTTTTTTGGGTCCGGTACAGGTGCAAATTCAAGCAAAAATTCACCCCTGAACCGGTAAACAGAAACAGACTGCAAACTGCAGCCGCACAAAGTATCAGCCCTGGATATTTATGAATAGTTGAAAAAGTCACAGATTTTTACAACCTGTCAGTAAATTTACTGATGGTTGGCAACCCTGGGCCCTCCTAGCCTCCTTGTATTGAAATGTATTTGAAAGTTGTATTAAAGTCAACTTTGTTTCCTAAATTTAGGGCTTTGTTTCTTAGAGAATAGGTGCAGATACTCCTCACTTCCAAGTCACCCCTTGTCCCCACCCCCTACCTGTAATAAATTTCCTCCTCAGGGCTTCCTTTCTAAACTAGTGCCCAGTCACGCTGCTACATTGCCATTCTTTGTGTGCCCCATGTGCCGCTTGGGATCTATGGAGTGCACTCTGTGTATGGTCCCACAGTCTTCTGGAACCTGTGATGTGTCCCAGATGACTGTGGGGAGGGAGAGGGGAAGGATCTGAGCAGAAGTGGGAGCGAGTTTAGTAACCTATTCGTTTTCGATATGGAGACTAGTATGAAAAAAAAAAAAAAAAAAAACAGGTGATCATTCATCCGATAATCTCATCATGTGTGAAAGGCTTACATCCTGACTCATTAAATTGTATGTTTTATTAATGATTTAGTTAGAGAGAGTTTTTTTTCAGGAAAGCAGTTGTGTGAAAAGAAGCCCAGATCACCATCTGCCAGAAGAAAATCATTTATAGGCAATAATCCATATTTACCTAACTAAAATTCAAAACATCGTATTTTTTTTTTCTGAAAATAATAACAATACATCTCACTATACATCAAATAGTACAGAAATAGAATTCAGATCTGAAAGACCAGACGTAGAAGCTAAATAAAAAAAAAAAACAAAAGGATACGTTGAAGAAATATTATGGACCATGTGTATCATTCAAATCTTGCTGCAGCCTTACCTGTAATTTATAGGCTTCAATCTCCAGTGTTTCACTGTAGATCGCCATCTGGTGGATAAAGATCATAACTGCCCTTGAGTGTTCTGCAGGCGTACGCCCTCGCCATCTAGTGGTTTTGTGTATTACTATCAGCTAGGAAATTCCTAATCACACCTGGTCATCATCTTGAGTGCTATATAAGGAAGTGCTCAGCTCTAGCAAGAGTCCGGAGCAAACACCTCTCTATAGGGTGTGCGCCAGTTTGTTTAAGCTCACAACGCATTTAGATGGGCAAACAAGAGAAGATGGGCTGCTGTCGACTACTTGGATTACCTGTGACCACAACGCCTATCTGCTGCCAGCCATGAACCTTCACTGGTTTTGGACAACTGCTGTTTGACTTTAACCTTGACCTCAAATTTGTTTGGACTACAATCTTGTCTCTTAAGGCTGGCCATATATTATACAACTTAATGTACAATATCCTTTTAGTTTTACCATCAGCTATGTCGTGCAAAGGCCTGCCTGATTACATACAAATTGAATTAGTTTGTTTAGGTTTGACCTCATATTATATGTTTTTTGGTAAATCTAAGGGAAATTGTACAAAGAAATTGTATCATGTATGGCCAGCTTTATTCTGTGTCTCATCTCATTTCTGTTAGTTGCCAGTCCAGCTGTACCCTATTGTGAGATGTGCTGGTGAATATTGGGTATGTATTCTGGAATTAAATATATTTTGTATATCAAAGAAAACCACCATGGAATTTTACATTCCAGACACATATTAAAAAATAAATTGGGGCCCATTCGCTTTCTGGTACATTGCGCTAAAACACAAACAAAGCACGAAGGAAACCTGTTCATTTGAATTGGCTGCCTATACACCAGACCACACTTAGACCTGGTTCACATCTATGCATTTTTCAGTGCGTTTTCAGTTTTACAGAGACGAACTACAGTCCATTTAAGATGGTTTTCTATGGGTCACATTCACATCTGTGCATTTTCCACTGGTGTGTTTTTTGGAAAGGGTCGGGGACTTTTTTTTTTTGCAGCAGGGTGCATTTTTGGTTCCATAGACTTTAATAGAAATGCCGTGAAACGCATCAAAAACACATAAAAAATGCAGTGCTTTTGCTGGTATCTCATGCAACACAACAGACCCCTTCCAAAAACAAAAAATTTGAAATGCATCAATAACACATGTAAAAACGCATGTGAAAAAACACAAAATGCTACCGCAAGACGCATCAACCACAACTTGCATAGGTGGGAACCAGGCCTAATAATTGGATATGCACCATTTTTTGCAGCACAATATGCCATAATGTACAATCGTGCATTACTGTGCATTGTGGTGTGCTGCAACACAGTTGCATTGGGATGCCTTTAAGTATGAATGGCACAGCATCAACAGGAGTAACATGCATTACTGATTGTAGCAGTAATGCATGTGTTACTGCACCACAGCAGTCAAATGGGCCTTAATCAATTTATGAATTTCTTAAAAACATTAGGAACCTATTCACACGTATGCAATTTTCCCATTAGAACCAATGGAAATACACTAAAATGTCATGTATTGACGCATGTTAACATGACATGGCAGATGTTATTAAAGTATATGTATAGACAAAACTTAAACTGAACTCTTTTTATAGTTTTAGGCCCCTTTCACACGGACGGGCCGTTCAGATCCGCCTGTCAGTTTTGACGGCGGATCTGAACGGGTGCTCCATGTTACTCTATGGAGCGTCTGATGTCAGCGGAGACATGTCCGCTGACATCCGATCCAGTCCGATCCGCCAAAAGCAGACGGATGGCCACACGTCCAGATCCGTCGCTGGCGGATCGGATCGGGTGAAAACGGACACACTGTCCGTTTTCATCCGATCTCTCCATAGAGATCAGCGGCGCTCGCAAGCCCCTCCCCGCTCAGTGAGCGGAGAGAGGCTTGTCATCCGCCGGCTCAGCGGAGATCAACGGACAGATCTCCCGCTGAGCCGGCGGACAGAGGCGGGCCCGAGTCCGCCTCATCTGAAAGGGGCCTAATATAGAAATAGACAAAAAAACAAACCCCCTGCCTTTTTATTTTTGCCATCTGGGTAGCATTGGGATAATTTTTCTTCTCTTCCTATTCCAGAGACACAAGTTATACAAAACCCCAGTTTTACTGCTACAGGGCAGCCGTGCTGCACAGGATCACACACATACAATGCCTTGCAAAAGTATTCACCCCCTTGGTATTTTTTGTGTTTTGATGCCTCACAACCTGGAATTAACATGGATTGTTTGAGGATTTGCATCATTTAATTTTCAGAACATGCCCACAACTTTGAAGCAAACAAATAGGACAAAATAACAGAAAAAGTCAATGTGCATAACTATTCACCCCCCCTAAAGTCAATACTTTGTAGAGCCACCTTTTGCAGCTATCACACCTCCAGGGCGCTTTGGATAAGTCTCTAAGCTTGCCACATCTTACCACTGGGATTTGTGCCCATTCCTCCTTGCAAAACTGCTCCAGCTCCTTCAAGTTGGATGGTTTGCGCTTGTGAACAGCAATCTTTAAGCCCCCGTACACACGGTCGGAAATTCCGATGGAAAATGTCGATCGGACCATGTTGTCAGAAAATCCGCCCGTGTGTGGGCTCCATCTGACTTTTTCCGTTGGAAAAAATTTGAGATCCTGCTCTCAAATTTTCCGACAACAAAATCCGACCTGACTTTTTCCGATCATGTGTAGAGAATTCCGACGGACAAAGTGCCACGTATGCTCAGATCAAATTACGAGACCAAAGCTATTGGCTACTAGCCTCTACGTAGTTCCGTCATACGCAACGAACATCACCACGTTCAGAATGATCGGATTTTCCGACAACTTTGTCCGACCGTGTGTATGCAACACCAGTGTTGGAAAAAATCTGACGGATTTTGTGGTCGGAATTTCCGACCGTGTGTACGCGGGCTTAGTCTGACCACAGATTTTCTATTGGATTGAGGTCTGGGCTTTGACTAGGCCATTCCAACACATTTACATGTTTCCCCTTCTCCACCATTTGCCGACTGCCACATTTACGTCGGCAGAATGGCATGGCTGGGCAAATGGGCGTACCTGTACGTCCCTTTGAATTTGCCGCCATGTGGTCGCGACCCTGCCGCAAGCTCCGTGAGTAGGATCTATGTCCGCGGGGATACCCGCGATCGTCTCACAGAGAGGAAAAACAGGGAGATACTAATGTAAACAAGCATCTCCCCGTTCTGCCTAGTGACACTGTCACTGATGATAGCTCCCTGTGATCGGGAGCTATGATCAGTGACGTGTCACTCGTAGCCACGCCCCTAACAGTTAGAATCACTCCCTAGGACACACTTAACCCCTTTCCTGCCAGTGTCATTTTTACAGTAATCAGTGCAATTTTATAGCACTGGTCCCAAAATTGTCCGATGTGTCCGCCATAATGTCGCAGTCAAGATAAAAATCGCAGATCACCGCCATTACTAGTAAAAAGAAAATATTAATACAAATTCCATAAAACAAACCCCTATTTTGTAGACGCTATAACTTTTGCGCAAACCAATCCATAGACGCTTATTGCGATTTTTTATTTTTTTTACCAAAAATATGTAGAAGAATACGTATCGGCCTAAACTGAGGAAAAAAATATTTTGTGGGGATATTTATTATAGCAATTTTTTTTAGCGTTTTTTTTTTGTTTTTTCTTTAAAATTGTCACTCTATTTTTGTTTATAACGCAAAAAATAAAAACCGCAGAGGTGATGATCAAATACCACCAAAAGAAAGCTCTATTTGTGGAGAGAAAAAGGGACGTCAATTTTGTTTGGGAGCCACGTTGCACGACCGTGCAATTGTCAGTTAAAGCGACGCAGTGCTGAATCGTAAAAAGTGCTCTGGTCTTTGGCCAGCCAAATGGTCCGGCGCTAAAGTGGTTAAACCACTTAAGTGTTGCTTTAGCAGTGTGTTTGGGGTCATTGTCCTGCTGGAAGGTGAACTTCCTTCCTAGCCTCAAATCACACACAGAGTGGTACAGGTTTTGCTCAAGAATATCCCTGTATTTAGCACCATCCATCTTTCCCTCAACTCTGACCTGTTTCCCAGTCCGACTGCTGAAAAACATCCCCACAGCATGATGCTGTCGCCACATTTCACTGTGGGGATGGTGTTCTTTGGGTGATGTGATGTGTTAGGTTTGCGCACGACATAGCTTTTCTTTGATGGCCAAAAAGTTCAATTTTAGTCTCATTAGACCAGAGCACCTTCCTCCATACATTTTGGGAGTCTCCCACATATTTTTTTCCCAAAGTCAAAACGTGCCATTTTGTTTTTTGCTGAAAGTAATGGCTTTCTTCTGGCCACTCTGCCATAAAGCCCCAATTCTATGGAGGGTACGGCTTATTGTCGCCCTATGTACAGATACTCCAGTCTCTGCTGTGGAACTCTGCAGCTCCTCCAGGGTTACCTTAGGTCTCTGTGCTGCCTCTCTGATTAATGCCCTCCTTGACCGGTTCATGAGTTTTGGTGTGCGGTCATCTCTTGGCAGGTTTGCTGTTGTGCCATGTTCTTTCTGTTTGGTAATGATAGATTTGATGGTGCTCCTAGGGATCATCAAAGATTTGGATATTTTTTTATAACCCAACCCTGACTTGTACTTCTCAACAACATTGTCCCTTACTTGTTTGGCGAGTTCCTTGGTCTTGACGGCAGTGTTTGGTTAGTGGTGCCTCTTGCTTAGGTGTTGCAGCTTCTGGGGGCTTTCAAAAAGGTGTGTATATGTAATGAGAGATCATGAGACACTTAGATTGCACACAGGTGGACATCATTTCACTAATTATGTGACTTCTGAAGGTAATTGGTTGCACCAGAGCTTTTTATGGGCTTCATAAGAAAGGGGGTGAATACATACGCACATGCCAATTATTTCTTTATTCCTGAAAAATAGTTTTACAGTATATATATATATATTTCTAATTTTACTTCACCAACTTAGACTATTGTGTTCTGATCCATCACATATAATTCAAAATTATAGATTAAAAAAGCGTTGAACTAAAGGCTGTAATGTAACAAAATAGGTAAAAAGCAAAGGGGGGTGAATACTTTTGCAAGGCACTGTATATATACGTGATCCTGCACTTCCAGGTAGAGGGTACGGGTGCGCGCCCCCAGCAGCTCTCTACCGCTGTGATGCTACACAGCAGGAGCCAAGCAGCGGGTCCCGCAGACTCTGTGTCCGACGGTACCCACTGATCGTTCGGTACACAGGCAGAATGACTGTCTATGTAAAAAAGTTCTGTTAGTAAGGAAGGCATAGATCCTGTGTTCCTACAAAGCAGGGGCATGGATCCATGCCTTCCCCTAGTAAAAACACCTCCCACACTACACTAAAACACTAGCTAGGCACACAGTTAACCCCTTTGATTACCCCTGATGTTAACCCCTTCCCAGCCAGTGTGATTAGTACAGTGACAGTGCATATTTTTTTAGCACTGATCACTGTTTTCGTGTCACCGGTTCCCAAAAAAGTGTCAATTAGTGTCCAAATAGCCTGTCGCAATATCGCAGTCCTGCTATAAGTCGCTGATCGCCGACATTACTAGTAAAAAAAAAAAAAATAAAATAAATATATTCCATAGTTTGTAAACGCTATAATTTTTGCACAAACCAATCAATATACACTTATTGGGATTTTGTTTATCAAAAATATGTAGAAGAATACATATGGGCCTTGATGAAGAAATTTTGTTTTTGTTTTGTTTTATTGCAGTAAGTAACTTTTATTTTTTTAAATTGTTGCCCGTTTTTTGTTTATAGCGCAAAAAATAAACGCAGAGGTGAACAAATACCACCAAAAGAAAGCTCTGTTTGCGGGGGAAAAAAGGACAAAAATTTTATTTGGGTACATGCAAGTGTGAGTTAAAGTTAAAGTAACGCAGTGCCGTATCACAAAAAATGGAAAATTGTTATCACTTACCGTAATTTTCCTTTCCTGGTCCATCCTCACGTCAGCACATAACGGGTTAACACCTCCTTTGGAGCCCCACATGACCACATGTTCCTCGCTGAATAAAAGGCAGCCCCTCCCCCAACTAAGATGTTCGATAACCTAGCCTGTGCTAGGGAAGGAGTCCTGTGCTGACGTGAGGATGGGCCAGGAAAGGAAAATTATGGTAAGTGATAATTTTTCCATTTTCCTGGCCCACCTCATGTCAGCACATAACAGGATATACCAAAGCTATTATAGGGCGGGAGAGAACAAATGAAAAGAGACACTGACAATCAAAGAAAATCTGCTAAAGCCAGAAAGAATTAATCTCTCTTGTCCCAAACTTGCTGGTCGCATATTAATTTGTAAGGTTGATTGAAGGCCACACCAGACCTTCAAGCTAGCCCTTATCTATATCTTCCAAGCAATCCTGGCATAACTGCCCCAAAGGCTGCCACCCCTCTAGTCAAATAGGCTTGCAATTGTTTCAGAGCAGAAAGGCCTACTTCCTTAAAGTGGAGGAACACCCTGAAAACAAAAACTTTTAAAAATGTTAATAACAATTTCAAATGAAAAAATAAAAAAAAATATTTTTTTTTTTACTTACCAGAAATGGCTGTTGCTGGGCAGATTGTCCTAATCTGCCTCCTCCAGCGCCGTAGTGATCTTCTCTCCTTCCGTCTTCTATGGAATGGGGCGCAGTGTGTTATGGGAACTGTGTCCCACAACACATTGCGTTCCCCATTCACAAATCCCACTCGCGCATGCGCAGTAGGCCGCGCGCCGACTCGCGCATGCGCAGTAGGCCGCGCAAAGCCATTTCCCTCACTGAGGATGGGGCGCTGGATCCGGAACGCCGAGGGACATCTCAGCCTCCACGAACAGCATCGCGGGCGCCCTGGGAAGGTAAGTGTACTTATTAAAAGTCAGCAGCGACTTTTTTTTTTAGCTGCTGACTTTTAAATTTTTTTTTTTAAGCTGACACACCACTTTAATGTCAATCTAATCACTCTGGTAACCGAAGAGTAGATGACTCTTGAGGACCTGATGGCTAAATGAAAAGATTGTACATCTTCCGCCTTTGACCAAGTACACTGTTATTAACTCGACCATGTGTAAGAAAACTGAAGTCTTCCTGTTGTGCACTCAGAGGGACTACTTCCAAGTTTTTCTGGAAACTGGATACCACTTTAAAATTGAACTTTGGAGATAGACGTGGTATCCCCATCTCTGGTAAAAAGGAAAAGAAAAAAAAAGACACCAAAGGGCCCTTGCAGGAAAGTGTTGCAATATCCACTTCCGGAACGATGCACGCCGATGTACGGATATCGTTGTTATGGCAGCAGCTAGCTGCCATAACCCCGGTATCCCTGTGTTCGGCCGGCGGTCCCATACAAGATAAAAGTGGTCTCTGTGGCGGATTCGCTGCAAGATCACTTTTATCAGTGGTGGGATTACCCGCCGTAATCCGGTGCCCTCCGACGCTTACCGTAGCCATCGGCAGCAGCAGAGGCAATCACGTCTGTCCCCTGGGCTGACATGGAGATGAGTGAGGGGAAGATGGCCCCCACCCATCTCCATGACACTGCAGAGCGGAAGCAATGTCAAAACATCACTTCTGCCCATAGCTCTTAAAGGGTCATTTAATTTTTTTAAATGCCAAAAAAATATATATTTTTTTTTTTATTGCATTTTAGTGTAAATATGATATCTGAGGTCTTTTTGGCCCCATATCTCATATTTAAGAGGTCCTAACATGCTTTTTTTTCTATTGCAAGGGATGTTTACATTCCTTGTAATAGGAATAAAAGTGACACTTTTTTTTTTGTAAAAATAAAAAATAAAAGGTAAAATAAATAAGAAAAAATAATTTTTTTAAGCGCGCCCTGTCCCGACGAGCTTGCGTGCAGAAGCGAACGCATACGTGAGTAGTGCCCGCATATGAAAACAGTGTTCAAACCACACGTTATCTTTCACAATATAAAAATAAATTGGGCTAACTTTACTGTTGTCTTATTTTTTAATTAAAAAAAGTGTATTTTTTAAAAAAAAGTTGCGCTTGTAAGACTGCTGCGCAAATACAGTGTGACAAAAAGTATTGCAACGACCGCCATTTTATTCTCTAGGATGTTAGAAAAAAATGTATAATGTTTGGGGGTTCTAAGTTTTAATTTTCTAGCAAAAAAAATGTTTTTAACTTGTAAACACCACATCTAAAAAAGAGGCCCTGTCTTAAAGTGGATATTCAACATCCTTCTGTCTGAAGTAGTTTCTATCAGGAGAATTCGTTTTACCAGGAGAATTAGTTTTACCGTGAGGTGCTTCAATGGATATGAAACCATTTTGAACAAAGGGTGCTCTCGGATCCAAGCAGTGGTGGCCCATCCATAGGGGGTGCACGGGCACCGCCCCCCTCCCCAAGCCGTCAGTGCACTATGGGAAGTGTGACGTCTATGCGATCACAAGATTGCAGATGAGATGCTTCATTTGCAGGCTTTTGACCTGCCTTGTGGCGCAATCGATTACGCCAGAATACTTCTGCCCGGCACCAGTAGTATCACTACGGCCGGGTGCTTTGATCGAGATTGGCACCGCCCTAGGACATGGGCGGTGCTTTCCCTCCAACTTACGACGTGCAGCTTCGTGGAACGCACGGCCCAAGCGGAGATAAGTAAATAAGCCCCACGGAATGTAACCTTGGAGCCTCATTACTCTGATTGTACCGAACAACCCCTAGTAGTACATGAGTGGTCCCATAATTTTAAACAGGATGCACAAACTGCGATAACAAATCTGTGAGGCTGCGCTATATACCATGATTTGTGAGGCTGCGCTATATACCATAATCTGTGAGGCTGCGCTATATACCATAATCTGTGAGGCTGCGCTATATACCATGATCTGTGAGGCTGCAAAATATACCATGATCTGTGAGGCTGCGCTATATACCCTGATCTGTGAGACTGCGCTATATACCATAATCTGTGAGGCTGCGCTATATACCATGATCTGTGGGGATAGTGGGTGGATTCTATAAGGGGTGGGGCTTATGATTTCCCTCAAGGTCATATGGATTGTCATCTGGAAGAAGCATCTGGTCACTGGCTTTTGCACCCATCTGCAGCCTGTGAAAAGATAAAGTATAGATCTGTACCTTTTAAATGTAGTGTTCATGGATGATCTTCAGGTCACCAAGGTCTGAACAACCTCAGATGAGAATCCCTGCACCTCTAGTGTAGCCTATTTCATAGCCAGGCTATTGAAAGTAGTCTCATTGGATTTGGGTGCTGTTGCTGACCTTGCCATAAAAGATTTCATCTGATCAGAGACAAAAATCAAACAGAAAATTCCATGGCACTGTGAACCTATCTTGTATGACGAAGTCTGCATTGGTATCCTGTTGTAAATATCAGAAGCTGCATGTTCAGTGAAGTCTCCCTGAAAAGTACTGCTGGAACGCCACATAGGGCCAGTATTGGTATGAGGCACTTGTTGAAAAAATATTCTGCCTAACCGAACTAATAATTGAATCTGCTTCCCTGGCAAGAAGACCAACCTTAACTGACTGTAAGTGGTTCTCTGCCCCATGAAAAGTTTCTTTGCAAGATGTATCAAGAAAAGACTTTTGGTGTCCACTTGTCAGGTAATGTAGGCTACTACTGTCTTGTTGTCAACCTTACTCAGGCCCCCTTGAAGAGCCTGAGAGGCTTGCAATGCTAAAAAAAAAGGCTTCCTTCCATTCAAGATACTTGGGGAGTCTGCGCTTCACTACGCTCCACTGGCCTTGCACTTGTTTCTTCAGATTATGGACTCCCCAGCCCCAGAGACTGGCATCTGGCTTCAGAATCATCCTATCTCCTGGGCTGAGAGGCATGTCTTTGAAAGAAGGACAGTGGCGATGTCCAAAATTCCAGTTCTTGTTTGAATTTGTATAGGCACAAACAGTTTCTGATTCATAGACAGCCCAGCTCATAGGCTAAAGAAGGCAAATTGAAAAAGAAGATCTTCAAAAAGGTTCCTGGGGCTGTGCCAATTCTGTAAAAAGGCAGACACCTGAACTGGAAGTGACATCTGGCCACCGCAAATCTCGCATGGTGCTCGGCATTGATCGGTACATGGAAGTATGAGTTGGCCGGTCGATTGATACCAACTAGTACTCCTGATGAACTGTCCCTGTGACTGTCTACACGGACTCCATCTTGAACCTCATGGTGTATATGAACACATTTGATTCCTTCAAACTGAAACAGGCCAGAAGGCTCCTGCCTTAGGTATTAGAAAAACTGGGGAGACAGGCCCCCAGATGATTCTATGTTTTCGGCATCACTGGCATGATGGCTTTGTAGCAGTATAAACATTTTGCAAACATGTAATCTTCTGAGATCTGTTGGACATAAATTAAATGGATTCAGTGGTTATCTTTGGAATTCTCCATTGTACTCCCACCTGTCTTCTGGACCCACTGGTCTTTGGATGATTGTCATCCAAACCCTCCAGAAGGAGGCTACAATCATCAACCTCACTCAGGCCCCCTGGCCCCAACTGGAAGAGACTGGTTGGATGCACCTTCAAAAAAAAAAAAAAAAAAGACTTTCCAGCCATCTTAGCAGCTTGATCTGGACTTGATTTCATGTCAAAAGTAACTTTGAGACACCTCCACTGTGATCTATTAAATCTGCAGCCTGTCCTATTAAATTTGACCTCCTGCACCCTCTGAAGTTCAGTAAGCTTGAGTGAAGGATGGCAGCTTCCTCTTACTAGTCTGTGGCCACAGTCCAGACCTTTCCTCCTGTCATTCGCTTAAATTGCATTGTTCAGTGTTTGGCCAAACAATAACCTCCCATTATAGGAAATGTCGAAGGCTTGTGTAGAAGTTCCGCCTGCCCTCCAGCAGTGTTGGTCATCTTACTTTAAAAAAGTAATTAGTTAAGTTACAAATTACTTCTCCCAAAAAGTAATTGCGTTAGTAACTCAGTTACTACATTGGAAAAGTAATTAGTTACGCAGCAAAGTAACTGACTTTTTTTTTAACTCTGCAAGGGGCGTCTATCGTGTAACTAAGGGGCGGGTCTAGTATTACTGTAAGCAAGGGGCGCATTTATTATTATTGTTATATATCGTGTAACCAAGGGGCTGCTCTATTAGTACTCTAACCAAGGGGCAGATCTGTTATAGCGTGTAAGCAAGGGGCGGGTCTATTATTATTACTATATCATGTAAGGGGCGGATTTCTACAGAAGAGGGCGAATGTTAAATTAATGGGCAGAGCTCGATATTTAACAATAATAATAAATGCGCCCCTTGGTTACAGTAATACTAGACCCGCCCCTTAGTTACACGATAGACGCCCCTTGCAGAGTAGCACGAGCCTCAGGAGCGTGCGGCATCGCCTCATACAATTACATGTTAACTGCGCCTGCGCGGTGTAGAGTTCACTCAGAGCTGTTTAGGTTCGGCAATTTTCGGAAGCTCCGTAGTCCTTCGTACTGCGCAAGCGCTGCGCCTGCGCAGTACAGGGGGTCCTTATCCGTCGGGGGAACTTTTTCGGCAGGACACCGGAATTACACTACTGCCATCTAGTGGCAGTAGATGTAATTGGGGTAACTAAGCCAAAGTAATGGGAACTGAGTTACCATGAGGGGAAAAGTAATCAGTTAGATTACTAGTTACCCTCTAAAGTAACTGAGTTACGTAACTCAGTTTATTTTAACTCAGTTACTTACATCACTGCCCTCCAGTGGCGTAACCACAATGCTCTCATAGTAGTGACTGAGTGCGCCAGCGCTTGTACTAGGTCTATTAAAAGCTTCAACCAAAAGTCAGTTGCTAGGTTCCACATTTTCCAGAAACTGTTTTTTGTGAAATTACAGCAAAATCCTTACCAAATGGCCCAACATTGTTCTGCTATGCTAAAAATATATATATTTTTATTTACTAGGTGAAGCATTCTTCCACAATGCAGCAACATCAACACAATCTGGATCTCTGCCAGTTCTATTGATTTATGCCAATCATCTGTATTCAGGCCATAATAGTCTGATGCTAAAAAACAAAACAAAAAACAAAAAAAAACAAAGAATCTCTTTTTGCTGAATAGAATAACCATGTCTGAAGATTGCATTAGCATGTTTCAGTTTTAACACACCTAACTAAGCTTCTAGACATTTTTCTTGGCTTGGCTTGTGTCTTCACCATGGGACTGGTCTGTGCTGATTGCAGGAACAAACATACCAGATCCTTCAAGCAGACAGCAAACACCCATTGGCATCTAACCTACTCCACAAATTTTTGTTTATTTTTTTCTCTTTCTCACCTTCCTTATTCTCCACAGATATCTTCTTCCAACAACTTTTTTTCTTTACTACTATTCTGTTCTGGCTTATTAGAGATAGTCTTGCTTCATCCTATTGTCCCTGAAGTCTTTCATTGCGGTTTGGCATGTCCACTCATATTTCATGATTCTTCTTCATGGGAAGACTTTCATCATATTGTGCATTTGTTTGATCCATTGTTGTATAGTGACCTCAAATGAAGAATCTATAAAAAGAAGGAATCTGTGCTGGAAAAATAGATCAGGAAAGTACAGCAATGCGACAGAAAATATCTATTTTCTGCAGTTTAACGATACTTTTATTCAGAGATGTTTTTAAAAACAATACATGGTGAATCCGTAACCTCCCTCCACCTTACCCCACCACACACACGCTGATACATATTAACCACTTGCCGACCATGTCGCGTACATTTACTGCGGCACAATGGCACCACTGCACGAAATCTCGTACCTGTAAGGGGCCCGCTCTCGCTGCCAGGGGGTGTGCCCCTGCTGTGCTCGCGACCATCGGATTTGTTTCAGAACCTATCAATCTTCAGGTCCAGGCCAATAATTTATGGCCTGGACCTGCTGATCGGTTCTGGCAAATTGAAATCCTTCCCCTGCCTGTAAGTGTAAACACAGGCAGGGGAAGTGATGTCATCTCCCCTCATGGAACTATTTTCGTTCCAGAGAGAGGAGAGGAGACATCTCACAGTAAGTTGCACCAACACTACACTAGCACCAGTACACATAGGTACACTTATCACCCCCCGTTAACCCCTTCACTCCCTGTCAGTGTCACGCAGTGCAGTTGTCAGATTTTTCACTGATCACTGTATTGGTGTCATTTGTGACAGTAATTAGCGTTAGGGCAGTTAGTGGTAGGCCCAGGTAGCTTTAGGGTACCCCCTAACCCCCCTTATAAAGGTCTAACCCCTTGATCACCCCCTGTCACCAGTGATCACCATATTAGTGTTACGGGTGATGCTGGTTATTTTGATATTTTGTTATAACTCCAGGGTACGCGCCGCATATTATCTAAAGGTTTAACACCCTGATCACCCGGCGAGTGATATCAGTTAGGGTCTGCGTCGCCCCAGGCATCTTTAGATTAGTGCCAGTAGCGCTAACACCCACACATGCACCATACACCTCCCTTAATAGTATAGTGTCTGAACGGATCGATATCTATGATCTGATCAGATCTATACTAGCGTCCCCAGTAGTTTAGGGTTCCCAAAAGCGCAGTGTTAGCGGGATCAGCCCAGATACCTGCTAGCACCTGTGTTTAGCCCCTCCGCCCAGCCCACCCAAGTGCAGTATTAATCGATCACTGTCACTTACATAACTGTAGCGTTCGTAAAGTCAGGCCTGATCCCTGCGAACTCTAACAATTTTTTGGTAGCGTTTGAAGCAGTCGCTGACTCTTTTTTTCCTGTGAGTCTCACCAGTAAATTTAAAGGCCAAAATATCAAATCGAAGGTACACTAGTGAAGCGGCCTACATGTTCCTGAGCATGACAGATGAGAGTGAAAAGGAAGTCACACATCTGTCAGATTCAGAATACGATATTGTAGAGAGCAGCGGCACCCTGACAGATAGCTCTGATGACGGAGTAGTGGTCCCTGCCAAGGTCAGACATACCCGACCCCGTTCTTCTGCTATTGTTGAGGTGCAAGAACCGCAGGGCTCTTACATATAGTTACATAGCTAGTAAGGTTGAATAAAGACACCAGTCCATCCAGTTCAACCTGAGTGTCCACAATTGTACCTATCCCTGTACATTGCACACTCACATCGGTCCCTACCCTCAAGGGGCCCACAATCCAAGATTCCCATGCATATACTAGGGCCAATTTATGGACAGAAGCCAATTAACCTACCTGCGTGAGAGTGCTAATCACTACACCACTGTGCTCTTGTATGGAGCAGAGAGTCAGTACTAGTGCCACTCATCCTTCTGGTGAACTGGCAAGCACCAGCGGCCTAGTACATCCTTGTCATACATCCAGCACTGCAGTAGCACTTGGTGATGTGACGAGTCCCATAAGTGAAGTTCAAGCTGGTGAGGTGGCTAGCACAAGTAGTGTCCCGCTGCCACCAAGAAGACAAAGACAGGCCGGTCAAGTCCATAGTGCCCTTCCTGCTGTATTTGCCAATCCGAATTGGGAGCCCACCATTTCTGCAGCACCCGTACTTCCCCCATTCACTGGCCAACCCGGAATTCAGGTGGAAACAGTTGATTTTACGTCACTTGATTTTTGTTTGCTGTTTTTCACTGAAGACTTCTATAGATCTATTGTGGACCAAAGCAATTTTTATGCTGGTCAATTCATTGCCGCTAATCCCCAGTTAACCCTTGCCAGAGATTGGAGACCTATTACGGTCTCCAAATTTAGGACCTTCCTGGGCCTATCCCTCCTCATGGGATATAACAAAAAAAAAGTGAGTTGTGGTCATATTGGTCCACTGACCCAATTCACCATATGCCCGTGTTCTCTGCTTGTACGACCAGGACACGATACGAGCAGATCCTGCGGGTCATACATTTCAATGACAATGAACTCTGTCATCCTCGGGGTGACTCTGCTCTACAAAATTTGGCCCCTCGTAAACCCTTTCAAACAACAGTTTGTAGCCTTGTTCACTCCAGATCATGTTGTCTGCGTTGAGTCCCTGATTACGTTTTCTGGCAGCTTGTCATTCAAACAGTATCTTCCCAGCAAGCGTGTAAGATATGGGGTCAAGATGTATAAGCTCTGTAACTGGGCAACATGCTATACATATAGTTTTATGGTTTACGAGGGAATAGATAGTTATGTAGAGCCGGAGAACTGCCCAGACCTCACAGGGTGCGCTGGTAAGATTGTGTGGGACTTGGTGTCACCCTTATTCGGAAAGGGGTACCACTTGTATGTGGACAATTATTACACAGGCGTGACACTTTTTAGTCACTTGTTTGATCATGGAATTGACGCATGTGGCACTGTGCGATCTAATCGCCGTGGCTTACCCCATCGGCTTGTAGATTTCTGTCTTAGGCTGGGGGAGAGAGCCTGCTTGGGATGTAATCATTTGTTCGCTGTGAAGTGGAGGGATTTTTCATTCTGTCCTCCCTTCACGCAGACACGACAGTCCAAATTCAAACGGCGACTGGTGTTGTGGAGAAACTCCTCTGTGTCCACGAATACAACCTTAATACGGGAGGGGTGGATCTTAACGACCAGTTGATGGCGCCGTACTTGATCGCCAGAAGGCCAGACGCTGGTACAAAAGTGTCTGTATACTTATTCCAATTGGCTCTGCTGAACGCTTATGTGCTATACAAAGTTTCAGAATGAACTGGATCCTTCCTTAAATTCCAGGAAGAGATCATCACAGCCATTCTGTTTCCAGACGGTTCTGTGGCCCAACTTCCCAATGCAAATACAGTGAGCCAGCTGCAATGGAGGCATTTTCTGTATGTCCTCCCTGGTACCCCTAGCAATCGATCATCCCAAAGAAGATGTCATGTCTATAGCAAGTGCGGATTTAGGCGTGACACCCGCTATTGTTGTCCCTCCTGTCCTGACCAACCTGGTCTTTCCATTGAACGCTACCACACACTAGTGGAGTATTAGCATAGGGTACAGCACTGCACAGACTAGGACACACTTTCACAGGGTCTGCAAAGATGCCATTGCATTTTTAGAGACCCAAACCTGAAATCATTATAGTTACAAATAAAAATGTAAAATAATATATATATATATATATATTTATATATATAAAAAAGCCAAAACACTGTTGTTTTATTCTTTCTCTATTGTTCTGCTCTGTTTACTGTATTTTTAACTGCAATGTTTTAATGTTACTATGTTTTATCATGCTTTTCAGGTATGTAATTATTTTATACTGTTTTACTGTGTTTTATTGTTAACCATTTTATTTTCAGGTACGCCATTCAGCTGCAGAACTGATGTATTTATCTTGACAGCAACAGAGTTTGCTCTCATGATATGTAAATCAGCGACTCCAGCGATGTAGTAGGAGGTGATTTCACCATCACAGTTAAAACAAAACAGTGTATTTCTGCCCATCATTAGAAGTGGGTGGATGCAGAGCGGTATTCTAATGGTGGACATACCCACCGATCAATCTATTTTTTCATTCAGCCCACAGGCTGCATGAAAAAAAAAAAAATGAACATTACAATATATGCCCAACAAAGACCAGCAATGTAGTGGTATACCAGAATGATGCCTGCAGGTTTAGGTATCATCTTGGTATTGTTCTTTTCCTAGCAGCTAATTAGCCACTAGACTGTTTCTACAAGCAGTCCCTCCCTCCGCTGTCTTCCATGGTTTTCTCAGGCTCTCCTGTCCCACCGAGAATCCTGAGAATGCAGTCGGTGGTTTTTGCCAGCTGACCATAGAGCTGATCCAAGACCAGAATGGCTCCAATCATCTCTATGGCCTAAGAAACCGGAAGCTACGAGCATTTCATGACTTCGGTTTCGCTGGATATAAACATCGCCATTGGGAAATTGGGAAAGCATTTTATCACACCGATCTTGGTGTGGTCAGATGCTTTGAGGGCAGAGGAGAGATCGAGATTCTAATAGACCCCATAGATTTCTCAGGCTCTCTTGTCCCACCGGGAAACCTGAGAATGCAGCCGGTGGTTCTGCCAGCTGACCGTAGAGCTGATCGAAGACCGGAATGGCTCCAATCATCTCTATGGCATAAGAAACCGGAAGCTACGAGCATTTCATGACTTCGGTTTTGCCAGATATAAACAGCGCCATTGGGAAAGAATTTTATCACACCGATCTTAAGCCCCATACACACGGTCGGATTTTCGCATGGATTCTGTCCGATCGGACAATGTTGTTGAAAAATCAGACCGTGTGTATGCACCATCGGACAGTGTACGTTGTATTTTCCGACGGACAAAGTCCTATCTCCTGCTGGATAGATTTTCCGACAACACGGTCCGATCACACCAAATCCGATCGTGTGTATGGTAGTCCGACCGGACAAAGTGCTACGCATGCTCAGATCACATTACAAGACCAAAGCTATTGGCTACTAGCCTCTACGTAGTCCCGTCGTAGGCAACAAACGTCACCACGTTCAGAATGATCGGATTTTCCGACAACTTTGTCCGACCGTGTGTACGCAAAACCAACATCAGACAAAGTATGACGGACATGGTCTGACGGACCTGGTCCTCGGATAATCCGCGCGTGTGTATGGGGCTTTAGTGTGGTCAGATTCTTTGAGGATAGAGGAGAGATCTAGTGTCTAATAGACACTAATAGAAGCTACAGCATGGTCCTCCAGTTCTCAAAGGGAGTCCATGGACGCCCTCCCAGAACCCCGCCTCCCCACTGGAGTGCAAATCCGGAACACTTTGTGATTAGTAGATCGCAGTAAAGGGCCAACCACAGTGGCCCTTTACCATGTGGTCAGCTGTGTCAAAATCACAGCTGATCACATGTAAACAGACTTGCTTGGTATCGGCAGTCCTTTCCTCCCACACAGTGTCTATGTGAGGAAAGGAGAGCCATTAACCGGCAAGCCTGTCAGCACATTGTTTACACTGATAATCAGGGCACTGATCAATATATTGTACTACTATATATAAATGACTAGACCTCATTCACTTCACAGGGGCATACCAACCAACCTGTACACCCGTGTGAAAGGCTTTCTCAGCTGCATGGGATGCACAGATGTTTTGTGCAATCAAGTTCAGGCAACCTGTTGAAATCAACAACACGCAGCCAACTGAAAAGCTCTCCAATTTCATCCTGGAGCGTACATCTAAGCCCGTCCGATGCATGCAGTTTGCATTCTAATTCTTACACTGGACCCACATGGATGTACACTCCGGGATACATTTGGAGATCCATGTAGGTCCATGCAACCGTCTGCTTGTCACTGATTTGAAAAGGCTGCATGCATGGGTCTACTGTGCATGCCACACAGGTGAACAGATCTTCTTACATTTGAATGTGGCTTGAGCCCATGTGTGAGTACTGCTTGCTATTAAGTTTTATTTGGTAAACTTCAATCAGCTTTCCTGATATGGTGCACCATGTAGTTGATCACATCATCAGGTGAACATCTGCAAGGTAGAATTCTATTGCATGGGAATGTTGCAGAACAACTTGTGAATTAAAGAGAGGGCCATTCTGCCTTTGCAAGAATAAAACTATTTTTGTACATGTTTTATAAAGCCAGGAGAGCTTTACGACCTAGGTGTGTTCCCTCTAAGTCTTTTGTTTACAATGTGAGGATAGCTTTAGCTGCTGCCGAGTGCTTGGCTTACGCAGTGCCTGAATAATCATTCTATTGGACAGAATCTTCTTTTCTCTGACTCCAGGCACACTTGCTTGCTTCAGGCATGTGCCCACACCCACTGCTTGTTGTAATAAGGTACTGCAAAGTGGACAGTTGAGTCATTGGGTAAGAAATACAAATTAGGTTAGTGTGCTTAAACATTGTCTGAGCTGAGGTGCCTGTTAGTTCTTGAGCTCTGGAATTATGTCTGGCAATTGTATCCTAATCTGCTACTTTGGTGATGACTCATTTTGCTCTCTGGTACCTGATCTTGATTTGCAAACCTGATAACGACTCAGCTTGTCTTCTGGTTCCTGAGTTTCAGCTTTCTGCAGGCAGCTCTAAACTGCTTACAAATGTACTAAATGTACATGTAGACAGAGACATGGGGTTAGTAATGTGTTCTTCAGCCCCCTAGGGGCTGACATAGATACTGCATGAGGTGGTGTTAAGGCAGCTCTTTCTGTTACCTTCTCATTTGCTTTTTTCTCTAGGGCACTCCAGGCACACACATTCCCCTCTAACTGTTTATAGACTATGTAGCATTTTCTGAGCTGGTACTAAGCTCTCAGCTCTCCGTCTCCCCAAGTCACCCACTTGTGCACAAGCTGGCTGCTATGTTCCCTGTACTGATATCTTTGGCCATACCACAAACAGGCATTAACTTAGGTGCACGTTTAAGCAAAATAAAGCAGAACAGTTATTTGTAAGATGCGGAGTGTATCTTTTGTGTCTGTTCCCTACTGCAGTAGTTATTATTAATTTGGAACCACTAATCAATACGAGGATAGAAGTTGACTATCTATAAAATGTCCAGGTCAACGCTAAGGTCAAAAACACACTAAGCAAAAAAAAGCTAAGGAAAACAGGCTAAGCAAAAATAAAACGCTAAAAACACGCTAAGGGAAAAAACACGATAATAAAAAAAACACGCTAAGCAAATAAAAAATGCTAAGGAAAAAGGAACATGCTAAGAAAAAACAGGAGAAAAAAAGCAAAGCAAAAAAAACTTAGTATGTTTTATTTTTGCTTAGTGTGTTTTTTAGCGTGTTTTTCCTTAGTGTGTTTTTATTTCTGCTTAGCCGGTTTTCCTTAGTGTTTGTTTTTTTTTTTGCTCAACGTGTTCTTTTTTCCTTTAACATTTTTTTATTTGTTTAGCAAGTTTTTCCCTTAGCATATTTTAGAGTTTTTTTCCTTAGCGTGTTTTTAGCGTGTTTTTTTCTTAGCGTGTTTTTTCTTTGCATGTTTTTTTCCTTAGTGTGTTTTTTTTCCTTAGCGTGTATTTTTTTCTTAGCATGTTTTTTTCCTTAGTGCATTTTATTTCTGCTTAGCCTGTTTTCCTTAGCGTTTGTTTTTTTTGCTTAGTGTGTTCTTTTTTCCTTAACATGGGTTTTTATTTGCTTAGCAGGTTTTTTCCTTAGTATGTTTTTAGCAGGTTTTTTTCCCTTAGTGTGTTTTTTCCTTAGCGTGTTTTTAGCATGTTTGTTTCTTAGCGTGTAATTTTTTCTTAGCATGGTTTTTCCTTAGTGCATTTTATTTCTGCTTAGCCTGTTTTCCTCAGCGTGTTTTTTTCTTAACATGTTTTTTATTTGCTTAGCAAGTTTTTTTTCCTTAGCATGTATTTTTTTCTTCATTTTTTTTTTTGAGTGTGTGTTCTTTTTTCCTTTTAACATGTTTTTTATTTGCTTAGCAAGTTTTTTCCTTAGTGTTTTTAGCGTGTTTTTTTCCTTAGTGTGTTCTTTTTCCTTAGCATTTTTTTCCTTAGCGTTTATTTTTGCTTAGCCTGTTTTCCTTAGCGTGTTCTTTTTGCTTAGCGTATTCTTTTTTGTTAACATGTTTTCTATTTGCTTAGCGAGTTTCCTTAGCGTGTTTTTTATCATATTTTTCTTAGCGTGTTCTTTTCTTCCTTAACTTTATTTTCTTAGTGAGTTTTTTTCCTTAGCATGTTTTTAGCGTGTTTTTTCCTTAGCGTGTTTTTAGCTTTTTTCCTTAACGTGTATTTTTTTCTTAGCGTGTTTTTCCATAGTGTGTTTTTTCCTTAGTTTGTTTTATTTCTGCTTAGCCTGTTTCCTTAGCGTGTTCTATTTTCCTCAACATGTTTTTATATTTGCTCAACAAGTTTTTGTCCTTAGCATGTTTTTTGTGTTTTTTTCTTGGCGTGTTTTTTTTTGCTTAGTGTGTGTTCTTTTTTCCTTAACATGTTTTTTATTTGCTTAGCGAGTTTTTTTCCTTAGTGTTTTTAGCATGTTTTTTTCCTTAGCATGTTCTTTGTTCCTTAGCATTTTTTCCCTTAGCATTTATTTTTGATTAGCCTATTTTTCTTAGCATGTTTCTTTTTTGCTTAGCGTGTTCTTTTTTCTTAACAAGTTTTTTATTTGCTTAGCGAGTTTTTTTCCTTAGCATGTTTTTAGCATGTTTTATCCTTAGCGTGTTTATTTTTCCTTTGTTTTATTTCTGCTTAGCCTATTTTACTTAGCGTGTTCTTTTTTCATGAACATGTTTTTTTTATTTGCTTAGCAAGTTTTTTCCTTAGCGTGTTCTTTTTTACTTAGCATTTTTCCCTTTATTTCCGTTTATTTATTTATTTATTTTTCCTTAGTGTGTTTTTAGCATGTTTTTTTCTTAGTGTGTATTTTTTCCTTAGCGTGTATTTTCTTCTTAGCGTGTTTATTTTTCCTTAGCGTGTTTTTTTCCTTAGTGTGTTTTGTTTCTGCTTAGCCTGTTTTCCTTAGCGTGTTTTTTTGCTTAGCGTGTTCTTTTTTTCTTAACATGTTTTTTTATTTGCTTAGCGAATTTTTTCCTTAGCTGTTGTTTTTTCTTAGCATGTTTTTACTTTAGCAGGTTTTTAGCATGTTTTTTTCTCTTAGTGTGTATTTTTGCTTGGCCTGTTTTCCTTAGCATGTTCTTTTTTCCTTAACATGTTTTTGGATTTGCTTAACAAGTTTTTTTCCTTAGCATGTTTTTAGCGTGTTTTTTTCCCTTAGCGTGTCATTATTTTCTTAGCATGGGTTTTTCCTTAGTGTGTTTTTTTTTCTTAACCTTTTTATTAGTTGCTTAGCAAGTTTTTTTTCCTTAGCATGTTTTTAGCATTTTTTCCCCTTTGTATGTTTTTAGCGTGTATTTTTGCTTAGCCTGTTTTCTTTAGTGTGTTTTTTTCTTATTGTGTTTTATTTCTGCTTAGCCTGTTTTCCTTAGCGTGTTTTTTTGCTTAACATGTTTTTTTAACATCGTTCGGCGCTGTACCCAAATAAAATTGATTGTCCTTTTTTCCCCACAAATAGAGCCTTATTTTGGTGGTATTTGATCACCTCTGCAGTCTTTATTTTTTTGCGCTATAAACAAAGACTGAAAATGTAAAAAAAATATATTTTTAGCTTTAATAAATATCCCCCAAAAAATTTAACAAAACGAATTTCTTCATCAGTTTAGACCATTATGTATTCTGCTACATATTTTTGGTAAAAAAAATAAACAATAAGCGTATACCGATTGACTTGGGCAAAAGCTATAGCATCTACAAAATAGGGTATTGATTTAGGGACTTTTCATTTTTTTTATTGCTTTTACTAGCAAGGGTGGCGATCTGAGATTTTTAGCGGGACTGCGACATTGCGGCGGACAAATCGTCAGAGTGACACTAAGTGACACCTTTTGGGGACCAGTGACACCAATACAGTGATCAGTCCTAAAAAAATGCACTGATCCCTGTAAAAATGACACTGCCAGGGAAGGGGTTAACTACTGGGGCGATCAAGAGTTAAATGTGTTCCCTGGGAGGTGCTTTCTAACTGTGGGGGGGGGTGGTTTCACTGGAGGAAGTCACGCCCACATATGGAAACAGTGTTCATAACACACATATGAGGTATTTCCGCGATCATTAGAGAGAAAGAATTCTAGTGCTAGACCTCTTCTGTAATGCCTCATACACACGATCCAAAAATCTGACAACAGATCGTCCATTTTTTTTGCATGCTACTCGTATATCAAACCTGAAGAGTCTACTAAAGTTTTGAAAATTCATGACAGAATAAAAAAAAAAATGGAAAGTGATGTCACGTGTTGGAGTGTATTTGTATTGATGACAACTGTACTGATTAAACGAAAATCGTACGAGAAATATTTTGTGCATGTCCGATAAAATAATATCGGATGAACTATCATAATTGGCTCTCGAAAGCTCTGTACTAACAACCCCATTATCGTACGATCGCGTCAAAAGCGGTATTTTTCCGTCCGATTTTCGGATCGTGTGTTACGGGCCATTACTTAAACAGATAACCTGTAAGAAATTTGAAAGCGTCGCCTATGGAGATTTTTAAGTACCGTAGTTTGTCGCTATTCTACAAGTGTGCGCAGTTTTAAAGCGTGACATGTTAGGTATATATATTTACTCAGCATAACATCATCTTTCACATTATACAAAAAAAAGGGGCCAACTTTTTTTATTCGTTTAGCCGATTGCCGACCAGCCGCCGTCATTATACTGTGGCAGGTCGGCACGATCCCGCGAACCGTCGTAGCTATACGTTGGCTCGCGAGATCAGGATAGGGGGTGCCAAAAAAAAAAAAAAAGATTTGTGCTTTAAAAAAACAAAACAGTAAAGTTAGCCCAATTTTTTTGCATAATGTGAAAGATGAAGTTGCGCAGAGTAATTAGATACCTAACATGTCACGCTTCAACATTGCACACGCTCGTGGAATGGCGCCAAACTTTGGTACTTAAAAATCCCCATAGGCTACATGCCTAAAAATCCCCACTGGTTACATGTTTCGAGTTACAGAGGAGGTCTAGAGCTAGAATTATTGCTCTCGCTACAACGTTCACGGGCGATACCTCACGTGTGGTTTGAACACCGTTTTCATATGTGGGTGGGACTTACGTATGCGTTCGCTTCTGCGTGCGAGCTACCAGGGACAGGGGTACTTTAAAAAAAAAAATGTTATTGTTAATTTTACTTTTTTTATTTATTTTTTTTAGTTTGACCCTTTTTGATCACTTTTATTCCTATCACAAGGAGTGTAAACATCCCTTGTAATAGGAATAAGGCACGATCGGACCTATTTACAGTGAGATATGGGGTCAATAAGGCTGGGAAGCCTGAAATAAAAAAACGACCTTGAATGCAGAGGCCGGGTGTGACGTCATAACATCGCGCCCGGCCTCTATGGTAAACATCCGGGGCTGGCGGATCCTGTCTCTGACTCACTGATTCCATTGGTGAGTCAGTAGATGCATCGGAGGGTGGGGACGTGCCCTCTCGCCGCCCGTAAGAATGACCAAGCGGCGGAACAGCCGCTATAATCGTTGTTATATTGTAGGGAATCGCCGGCTGAAAAAGCTGATATCTGAATGATGCCTGTAGCTGCACCCATCATTTAGATATACTCGCACAAATTCAAGGACAATGTATGATGGCCGGCGGGCGGGAAGTGGTTAAAAGACCGCTGCGCAAATACAGTGTGACATAAAATATTGCAATAAGCGCCATTTTATTCTCTAAGGTCTCTGCTAAGATATATTTATAATGTTTGGGGTTCAAAATAATTTTCAAGCAAAAAAAACCCTGATTTTTACTTGTAAACAAACGTCAGAAAAAGGCCTGGTCTTCAAGGCATTTTTTGACAAGTTCTGACTGGCAGCATATTTGGAGGATAAATTCATACGCTGTGTGCACGAGGCCTATTGTTCAGGGCTGATTTAGTAATTCTGGTGCTTCTCCCATGACAAGTGAGTGTGTATACCAAATAAAAGGCTTCCTTCAGCCTCCGTCCAGCTACTCACCGGCTGTGCATGCAGCTGGAAGCATCTGTAGCAGAAGTACAGCTCAGCATGATACAGCCGCCGCCATTTTGTTGGAGACCTTTTCATAAAACAAGTCAATTGGCTCCTTGTCTCCGGAGTAATGGCGGCCGAGTCACCTCTCCGCCCACTCTCAGGCCATACAATGACTTGTTGTTCTCCGCTCGGATCAGCAAGCTGGTGACGTGGACGGTGTGAGTGTGCGCGGACTCGGAGTGTTCTGCCTCGTTCTCATTGTGCGCTGAAAGTCAAACCCCTCAGGTGACCTTCTCCAGCTGTTCATTGGAAGACAGCCTCTTCCCTTCCGCCAGCCCCTATTCACAGAGCGCACTTACGATGCGGCCGCAGGAGTGGCGCTGATCGGAGCTGAGCTCAGGGAGGAGATCTGTGTTAGTCCATTCATTCCTAGGAGAGGGCTGTGCATGGTGCTGATCGCTGTGTCAGTGGCCGGAGGAGTCATGTGTGGGCTCTGAGTCCACGACTGATCAGTGAAGTAGAAGTTGTGTCATTCTATGCTCCTCCTGCTTGTTCATTGGACTGATGGACAGAAGACTAGTGCTGACTACATGGGCTTTGTAGGCAGTGATCACAGATAATGTATTGCACTCCTTCAAGCAGCAGACTATAGACAGATCTCACTAGTTTAGCCTTCCATTGACTTGATTGGATCTCCATAACCATGTGGGTGAAGGTGTGTGTAGGCCTGATGGCCATGGCGGTGGGTCTCCTCTATCAACTACAGCCGGACCTCCTGGAAGCGGCCCAGGACTACCTTTCATCATCCCTGCAGAGCATCTCCCCCGAGGTGACCCCATCCCACCCGTCCCTGGAGGAAGCCCTGTCCGCGACATGGGATGCCCTGATTACAGCGCCAGCCAAACACTGGGGGAAGGTGGCCATTGGGTGAGTACAGAGTGCCCAACACTCAACCTGGGGGGGCGGTGTGTGCACCTTTAAAAATCACTCCCCAAAAGTTTAGATATGGTCGTTATTGCATAGTAACATTGGTGCTGCTTGGACCGATATCTGTATGTGCCAGCGCGCAGCATGCGCCGTGCGTGCCCGGCTGTGAAGCCACAGCCAGGCGCCCACAGTAAGAATGCCGGGAAGAGGAGCGGGACTTCATACACCCGCATCGCTGGACCGTGGGACTGGTGAGTGCCTGATTATTAAAAGTCAGCAGCTACACTTTTTGGTGGAACTCCGCTTTAATGAAACGGATTCTCTGATTGGACAAGGTGGAGGACATGACATAACCACTCTACCTCTCCACCTCATCCAATCAGGGAACGCATTGAGAAAACACAATGGGGGTGATTTTACTAAAACTGGAGGGTGCAAAATCTGGTGTAGATGTGCATGGTAGCCAATCAGCTTCTAACTTCAGCTTGTTCAATTAAGCTTTAACAATATAACCTGATTGGTTTCTATGCAGAGCTGCACCAGATTTTGCACTCTTCGGGTTTAGTAAATCAACCCCAATGTGTGCCCTGAATGGTGTAAATGCTGTGTTCAGGTGCCCGTGCCAGGCGGGTGACCTCCCTGTGTTCAGGTGCCCGTGCCAGGCGGGTGACCTCCCTGTGTTCAGGTGCCAAGCGGGTGACCTCCCTGTGTTCAGGTGCCCGTGCCAAGCGGGTGACCTCCCTGTGTTCAGGTGCCCGTGCCAAGCGGGTGACCTCCCTGTGTTCAGGTGCCCGTGCCAAGCGGGTGACCTCCCTGTGTTCAGGTGCCCGTGCCAAGCGGGTGACCTCCCTGTGTTCAGGTGCCCGTGCCAAGCGGGTGACCTCCCTGTGTTCAGGTGCCCGTGCCAAGCGGGTGACCTCCCTGTGTTAAGTAAACAGTGGAGCAGCCCCTCAGCATGGGACCCGGAAGCTAGCGGCGAGCCCTGTAATAGTGGTCCAAGCTGCATCAATGTAACTGTAGAAAGGACCATAACTAAACTAATAGCTAACTTTTTAGCAGGGAGTGATATTTGTCTAGTAAGTTATTGAGATTTAATGTTCTCAGTAAAATGTGTTATACTAAATGTGACTGTTTAAAAAAAAAAAAAAATGACATGTTACAAAGAGGAACATTGAGAGAACCAGTTGAGTTGCAGGAAGTTGGGTAATTGGATGTACAAGAGTGGTAATGGGATAAAGGGCTATAGAAAACTGACATCAGAACTTTGGACTTGTATCCACCAACCTTACAAAGTTAATACTTAGAAAATGCGCCTTGCATTTTTTTTTTTTTTTTTCAAGCCTATGCAAGTGGATTTTGAACATGTGTGACCGCTTTTGGGTGGGCAATTTGGAAAGTTATTCCACAGTGTTACTTAACCACTTCAGCCCCGGACCAATTTGCAGTCAAAGGACCAGGCCCCTTTTTGTGATTCGGCACTGCGTCGCTTTAACTGACAATTGGCGTCCTTTTTTCCCCACAAATAGAGCTTTCTTTTGGTGGTATTTGATCACCTCTGCATTTTTTTTATTTTTTGTGCTATAAACAAAAATAGAGCGACAATTTTGAAAAAAATGCAATATTTTTTACTTTTTGCTATAATAAATATCCCCAAAAAATATATATATAAAAAAAAAATTTTTTTTTTTCCTCAGTTTAGGCCGATACGTATTCTTCTACATATTTTTGGTAAAAAAAATTGCAATTAGCGATTATTGATTGGTTTGCGCAAAAGTTATAGCGTTTACAAAATAGGGGATACTTTTATAGCATTTTTATTTAATATTTTTTTTTTTACCAATAATGGCGGCGATCAGCGTTTTTATTTTTTTTATTTTTATTGTGACTGCGACATTATGGCGGACACATCGGACATTTTTGACACATTTTTGGGACCATTGTCATTTATACAGCAATCAATGCTATTTAAATGCATTGATTCCTGTATAAATGACACTGGCAGTGAAAGAGTTAACCACTAGGGGGTGGGGAGGGGTTATGGTCTGTGACGTCTGTGTGTGTGTTTGTGTGTGTTTTTTTTTTTTTTTTTTTTTTTTTTTTTTTTTTTACATTAGGGGGCGTAGCTGACGTCATTGATCGGCTTTCCCGATGACAGGGAACAGCCGATAAGTGACAGGCAGTGTAGGAAGCGCGGGAGAGGTTTGTTTACACAGACCTCTCCCCGTTCTTCAGCTCTGTGACCCGATCGCGGGACACCAGCGGCGATCGGGTCCGCTGGTCCCACGGCCGTGGTCACGGAGCTCCCGACCGGGTCGCGAGCGCGACCCCACGGCTAGGCAATTAAAGGGGACGTACCCGTACGTGCTTTTCCTAGCCATGCCATTCTGCCGACGTATATGTGCAGGAGGCAGTCAGGAAGCGGTTAAATGCTGCATTTCATTTTTTTTTTTTTTTTTTTTACCTGGCACTTTTGTGGGTACTATACTTACCAATTGCATCGTCACAATTGTACACGGTAGAAAACAATGCCAAAAAAATGCGCGTTCCGTTCGTAACATGTTACACCCTGAATATGGGCGTAACATTATACGAAAGGTGAACTTCTTTAACTCCAGGAGTAAGGGCCGGTTCACACTGCTGCCATGCGGGAACCCTGCGAATCCACTGCGGGTTCCCGCTTCGCATGTCTACCGGTGGTATTTCACACTGCCCTATGCAAACTGCTGGGAGTGTCAATTAAAGGTTAATGACACCCCCAAATCAGTTTGCAGATCACAGTGCGATCTGCAAATTTGGTTCAGAATCAGATTGCATGGGTGTGAACACCTATGCGATGGGATTCTGCTGCGGCCCAAAAAAGGGTCCTGTGCAAGTTTTGGTCCGAATGCGATGCAAATTCAGCCGAACTATCTGTATGGCTGAATTCACATTCTGATCTCGCGCCATGCAGCAGTGTGAACCGGCCCTTAGACAAAATCTACCTATGCAGTAGGACCACACCACATCCCTTGGTGCAGCGGGCTCCAAGACTGTTTTCTTCTGCCTGAAGCCTTGGTCTGTGGGTGGTCCCTTGGTGTCATTGCCTACAATGCAGAGTTACGTGGAAAAGACCAGCATGCAACTGACAGTACCTTAGACAGGTGGCCATGCCGCACCAGTCGCATGGATAGAGCCTTGGTTCACACATATACATTGTGGGAAAAATTGCAATTGCATTGTGTTTGCGGTCTGCTGCGGGTGTCAATGCAAAGTTAACGACACCCCAAAAGGATCGTAAACACAGTGTGGTTTGCCCCACCGGATAGCATGGTACAAAACCGTCATGCAATGTGGTTGTGGTGCGGCCCCAAAAAAGTTGCCTGCACTTTTTTGGTGCGATTTGAGCCCATTCCAAAGGAAGTGGTTAAAATCGCATTACACATGTGAATTGCACAGGAATGCGGTGCGTTTACCACAGGTTATAATGTGAGTGGGGCTAAGCTGCTTACACCTGCACCCCACACCGGGGGGGGGGGGGCACTGCAAGGATAGATTTTGTTTAGTTCCTGGAGTTCAACTTTAAAGTGCAAAAAAAAAAAAGCCAAAACGATTGTTAGAATTGCAATGTACATACCGCAGTGCAAGTCACTGCGCTGAGCTGAAAATGCAACTGTTAATGCAAATTAAAAAAAGTGATCACAGATCGTAAAACTTGGTTATTGAAAATTTGCTAATGTGAGTGCAATCACCTTACACCTGAAACTAAAGAACAAAGCTTTGGTTTCCCATACACGTTAATCAGTTTTAGTGCTTTGGTTATAGGTGACAATGGATGGCAATATATGCGCTCTATAATCCGATGTCCTTTCCATTTCAGAGTGAATGCTTGTGTAGATGTAGTAGTCTCAGGGGTGAGCTTACTGAAAGCATTGGGCCTGAGCCCCCAGCCCGGAGGAGATCACCTGGTTCTCAACACTCAGGAGGAACTGGCTGAGACCTTCCAGCACTATATGCAGCGAGGTGCGGCAGCCGAACGTTTCTATAGCGATGCTGACAGCTTTCGGCACATCTCCCGCACGGCTTCCCAAGAACCAGAAGCCAAGGTAACAACATCACTGTGTACCGTTTGTATGAGCAGGCTGTAAATAATGATAGCATTCATTGTGGAGGAGCAGGCTAGCCTGTGTATAGTAAATGCTTATCATTCTAGTGGGACTATGCAAATACTAGGAGCAAGCTATTTTGCATTCACTCTACTCTGTAACGACAGGAGAAAGTCTACTAAAACATTTCCATTAAAGCAGTAATAAATCTAAAAACAAAATGTAATCTACTGCTGCTTACCAATTCTTAGGTGTGTTGGCTGCATTCTTCTTTTATTTTAGGCTGATCCAGCCAGTAAATCTGTTATTTTACTTCCCAAGCTATCCACCAAAAGAGGCAGGTAGAAAGTTGAGACAAACCATTTACCACTGACAGGGGTGCTTCTAGTCAGTTTGTTTATGTAAAGGCTTTACCCCAAAGGAAAGAAAAAACGGCTGCTATAACCGCATGAAAAGCGTTCATTCTGGCCAATGAAATTAATTAACCAGACTTTTACAAGTGTTATGCCGCGTACACACGGTCGGAATTCTCGTCGGAAAAAGCTCTGATGGTTTACCCGTCGGAATTCCGACGGAATTTTGCTCAAACTGTCTTGCCTACACACGGTCACACCAAACTCCGATGGTCAATAACACAGCGACATACAACACGTTCGACGGCACTATAAAAGGGAAGTTTAATGCTTCCGAGCATGCGTCAAATTGTTTCCAAGCATGCGTCGGAATTTTGCGTGTCGGAATTGCATACACACATTCGAAAAATCCGATAGAAAGGTTTTCCGTCGGAAAAATTAAGAACAGGTTCTTAATCCAAAGTCTATCGGAAATGCCGACAGAAAAAGACCGATGGGCATACACATAGTCGGAAAATCCGATGAAAAGCTCCCATCGGACTGTTTCCATCGGAAATTCTGACCGTGTGTACGCCGCATTTGACTTTCTGCAAAAACGCTGTTGGATTTAGGAGTTAAATAAACGTCCTGCGTGCATGGGACCTAAGGCCCCTTTCACACCAGCAGACCGATAAGGTCCGCCTGTCAGTTTTTCAGGTGGATCCGATCGAACCACCCATTGTCTGCTGACACCCGCTGGGCATCCGATCAGATAAAATCCACTGAAAACAGACGTATGATGATCTGTTCGCCATCCATCCAGCAGATCAAATGGAAAAGGACATGCAGTCCCTTTCCATCCGACTGCCCTATAGAGGAGAGTAGGCTGTGTCCGTGTCCGCTCTGCATAGTGGAGTGGACACGGACCCGTTGTCCACCTGCTCAGCGAGGATCAGCGGACAGACCCCCCAATCCCTAAAAGTTATTATAAAATGTAAGTAATATGCGATTGAGGCTTCTTTACAATGGATAATGTTTGCTTATAACTTCATATAATGGTCTAGATGAAAAGTGGCAATGGAGTGGGAGAGTTTACTTCCTCTTTAACTGCTTGTTTTGCTTACAGGCTGATTTATAAGGTGATGTACTTTTGGCTTATTTGCGACTGCCAACATCTCATCCAAGATCACGCCACTCATCTGGGCTTTTGGTGTCTACACAATGGAGGCTTTGTCAGGCAAATAAAATGCTGAAATATGTTAAATGCACATAAACTTTCATAGGAAGATCTTTGTTTAGTGGTCTGGCAACATGGGCTCTTGAAACATTTTAAAACAAAGGAAAAACTGACAGAGGCTTTAACCCATTGCTCAGTAAATAAACTAACTTTCTTTGGGGGGGGGGGTAGATTTCCTCCCTCTTGCTGTTCTAACACTTGTCAGATTGTATTGAAAAAGAGATTCAACCCTTTGGGACAAAAATGGCGGTTATGGTAGACACAATTCTTTCCCTTTGCCCACTGTGTAAAAAAAAATGTAAGAAAAACGTATTTGGGCTTTTGCCAATTTTTTCCATAAGCCAAAGGAATAATTTCATATCAGGCAAAAGATTAAAGCTAAGCTATATTCAGATGTATAAGGCATACATTAACACAACTCTGTAATCATAATACATCATTAAACATATTTTTTTAAATGCAAGCAGTGGAAGTACTAAGTATTGGCCATGTATCCACACTTGTAGTCACTGTACAGCAGGGCTGGAGTATGAGAAGAAGCAGTACAAGGAGCCAGTCAGATAATGTGCTGATAGGATGACAGTGCAGAGTGAAAGAGGTAAGCTTATCACTGCTGCTTCTCCTTTCACTGTCCAGTCACAGGCTGAGATGGGTCCAGAACAACCTGAGCACAGAGAAAGTGGGTTGAATGATGGTGGCCATCAGACTGAGGACATCTAGTGGCAGAAAAAAGTACCGCTGGATTAAATGTATATATTGCAGCAAAAGCTGTGTTTTTTTTTTTTTCTATCTTTTAACCTCCCTGGCGGTATGATTCTGGCTGGAATTTTGTGCTGAAAGCGGTACAATTATTTTGCATGGAAATTTGGCGTTTTTTATATTGTAGGCATGCAATTCTTATGAATAACTCACTTAAATCTGTCCGAACCAGAGTCTAGTAGACATCCCGGGTATGATAAAATAATAAATTATTAATATAATAAAAATATATATAAAAATTATTCAATAATGTAATCAAATCAAAAACACTGAAATTTGCTCAGTTGCAGAATAGTCGCTGTCATTAAATTTATTGTTTGATGATAAATTGTGATTCTAATTTTTTATCTATGTCAAAAGTGGTTTTAGACCAGCTAGAAAACACAAAGGGACACTTTTTGGTTGCTATGGACAATCTCCAGTTTCCAGGCAGAAAAAAAATCTTTTTATTATATAAAATGACATGCAGGGCACTGGGCAGACCACTAGGGACAAAGGGGATGTGTATTTTTTGTATACAGTACTGTAATCTGTAAGATTACAGTACTGTATGTGTTGTGTGTTTTTAAACTTTTTTGAATTTGGCGCCGATCTCCGCTCCCGTGCGTCGGAACGTCGCAGGGAACGGAGATCAGCGGCACTCGGGCACTGTGTGAATCGAGCGAGCAGACGGCTCGCTCACACAGCGGGGAGACATCGCAGGATCCGGGGGAAAAGGTAAGTAACTTCTCCCCCTGTATCCTGCAATGCAGCCCGAGTCTGGCTCGGGGGTTACCGCTCCTGGCAGAAAAAACTGAACCCGAGCCAGACTTGGGATTACCGCCTAGGAGGTTAAATGGGCTAATCATCTCTCTTGGTTTTTGACTGGAGTTCTGCTTTTACATAAAAAGCTAGGAGTAGCCATCTTGCAATTTGTTATTTTTTTCCATCTGAGACACTGAATTGTTTTTGTTGTTTATTTGCAGCATTTTGTTGGAGGAAATGCTGCTCTCATTGCACAGAGACTGGCAACACATCCAGATCTGGAGGTAAAAATAACCTGCATCTTCGCTATTGTATGTTATGTCAGCAACACTGTGCTGATATTTTGGGAGTGCAGCATCATCTGGATCAAATTATGTTGGCAAGACCTTTCCTAATGACTAATCTGCATGTCAGAAAAATAAAAGTGATCTGCATGTCTTTTTTACCTTAGCTGAAAGTATAATTATTTTAATTACTGCTGATAGTCTGTGTATTATTATTATTATTATTATTATTATTGTTATTAATAAAAAAAATTTTTTTTTAATTAAACAACTTAGGTTCTCCTGTGTGGGCCAATAGGCCCTAAGCTACATGAATTATTGGATGAAAGAATTGTTGTACCCCCAGCATCGTTGAAGGAGCAGGATGAGTACCATCTTATACTGGAATATAAAGCTGGTAAAAGCATCTATATGCAATTATTTAGCAGCATTAATGGTTAACATTACATTTTGTATAAAGCAGAGACAATTCACTTACCATTGTGTCCTATTTGTAGGGGAGAAATGGGGCTCAGGACAAGCTCCAGCTGCTAGCAGGTTTATATTTTCTCATGATTTGTCGAATGGGGCCATGACGTCGCTGGAGATTCTGCTTTCGAGTCTGGAGGAATTCCAGCCAAAGCTATTGGTTCTTTCTGGGCTGCACATGATGGAGGGATTATCCCAAGAGGCCAGAGCCAACCGCTTGCAAGAGGTGAGACAACAGGAAGGCACACATCTACTGAATTGTTTTAAAACAAACAAGGAAATTTAGCCCTAGGCGCTCAATCCCAATCCTAGATGTGATGGTGTACAGCTGGCCCACAACTGAAAGCACAAGAGGGCTAATTCAAAAGTAGTGTTGTAATCCCGTCCATAGAGGCAAGCAAAATTGAGTACAATTATGCTGCTGAGTAGCAAAATGTTTGCAAAGAATACTAAGGCCCCTTTTCACACGTGCTTTCCGATCAGGTCCACCTGTCAGTTTTTCAGGCGGACCTGATCGAACGCACCATTCACTAGTATGGGACAGCGGATGTCAGTGGTGACATGTCCACTGACATCCGCTGCTATCCGATCCGGTCCATGAAATTCAGACAGATGGTGACCCTGTTTTCCATCCGTCTGGCAGATTGGATCTAATGAAAACGGACAAGTGGTCCGTTTTTCATCCGATCTCCCCATAGAGGAGAACAGGGTTCTGACAGGTCTGTCTTAGTACAGTAAGCAGGGACAGACCTGTCATCCACCTGCTCAGCGGGCATCAGTGGATCAATTCCCTGCTAAGCAAAGCGGTGTCCGCTGGGTGGATCCCCGATGAGCAGGCGGATGACAGGTCTGTCTCCGCTCACTGCTGAGATGGACCTGTCACAGCCCCGCATTCCTCTATGGGGAGATGAGATGAAAATGGACCGCCTGTCCGTTTTCATCCGATTCTCCAGATGGATGGATGGAAAATAGGGTCACCATCCGTCTGGATTTCACTGACCGGATAGGATCGGATCTGCCGCTCCATAGAGGTGAATAGAGTGTCTGATCAGGTCTGCCTGAAAAACTGACAGACAGACCTGATCGGAAAGCCTGTGTGAAAGAGGCCTAAAGGAAACAAATTGTTAAAAAAGGAGACAAAATAAAAACAAAAACGTAGTCCTTCGTCCAAGGTGGATGGATTGGTTGAGTCTGTGACAGGTGTAATCTGCAAGCAGCTCAAGCAAAGTTAGAGCTTCTTGCGTGCCGCTGGCAGGTGGTGATGACAGACGGCTGGAGATATAGAGCTGAAGCTCTTGTAGCAACACAAAGAGCTATGTCGGAAAAGGAGGTGTTGAGGCGAGAGATGCAGCTTGTTTCAGTTTAACTGTTGAGTCTTCCAGTGAAGTCCAACTAAAGCAGGCTACTGTGATGGGTGGCAACAATGCTGCACTGCTCCTAAATTAAAAGCAGAGTTGCCACTCTCATGTAGGCTCTGCCTGCTTTTACTATAGTGGGATGAGATTGCAGATGCCATCATCATTGTCACTTAAGATTCATAAGCTTGTACAGCAGTAGCTTAGTAGTCAGAACACCCATGGCTTTCTGTATTGTCAGTGCTGCATGACCCCCCCCCCCCCAACCACACTGTGAGCTGCAGTGTCTGGGGGGGGGAGATAAGGAGTATTTGGCTCAGTCAGAGGGTAAAACATTATTTTTAGTTTACTTTGAGGCTTCTACATCACATAGTAACTGGATTTGGTAAAAATTGGGCTGACATATCAAATCTGTTCAAGGAAAAGTGTTCCTGTTGCCTCCAGTAGGTTAATACAAATGAAGAGGTCAAAGAGGAGCTTTAGTCTTCTGTGTAAAAATAAAAAATCTGCCTCTACAAAAAACTGTAGCTGCTGACTTTTAATAAACATCCCCTCCCCTGTCCCACAATCCAGCGGTGTGCTCTCCCCAGCTGTATTCATTTCCTGTCGTTTCTTCCTGGCGCCGGCATGTTAACTGTGAACATCTGGCCGTGACAGCTTGCGGCTTTACAGTCAGGGGCCCATTAGGCATGTCCCAGAAGACTATGGGGAGGAGAACTGCTTCCGATTGTCTAGGGCTAGGCCAGTGATGACCAACCTTGGCACCCCAGATATTTTGGAACTACATTTCCCATGATACTCAAGCACTCTGCAGTGTAGTTGGATATCATGGGAAATGTAGTTCCAAAACATCTGGGGTGCCACAGTTTGCCATTACTGGTCTAGGCGATCAGAGTGGAAGCGGATACCTGTTACAATCAGGTACCCGCTCTCCAAAAGTGCCATTTCTTTACCAGAATCGGGGGAGGAGGGCCTAAAGCAGAACTTCCCCTTTTGGGTGGAGCTTCGCTTTAATGAGCAATAAAACACTCTTAGATGTGTCACTCTTTGTTTATTTAATTTTCTTTTTTATATGTCCTTCAGGCTGCATTCACACCTGAGCGTTTCAAAGTCACGCGATTTTGACCGCGTTTTACAGGTCACCAATGCAAAAAGCAGAAAATGGCTGTAATCTGCCCCAAAGAAGCTCTGTGTTCTTTTTTGAGCTTAAGGCGTTTTGCTTCAGGTGACAAAACGCTCAGATGTGAACAGATGCCATTGAAATTAATGGGATTTTGCTTGTTGGGCGTTTTACACGCATTTTATGAGCTGGAAATGCTCGGGTGTGAATGCAGCCTCAAGTTTTATTATTGTTTTTTGTTTATCTTTTATATTATGTTGATGTAAAACCCCTTTGATCGTGTGCACAGTAATAACACACATTCTCAAAGCAAACCCTTTACAAACTTGAAAAGTTCTAAATGAGCAAATAATGAACAAAACGCACAATGAGAGCTTACTATCACTGAAAACTGCATGATCTGTAGGTCCAGCCATTTAGTCATCTGAAGTTTTATGCAATGTACAGATATTTCAGGCTGAGCTTGGACCTAACCCTTCTATTTCTCTGCTGCTGGTGAATTTACTAATAGGGAGGTCTTGTAGGAAGGATCAAGAATTTCATATAATTATCTAACTTTTACTGAGTTGCGCTAATGATAATTGGTGTCCATATAATTAACAGTATTAAGATTAAAAGTCCACATGTGATGAAATGGTATGAATCCTTGGTTAAATATCCCCACCATCTGCCACCTTGAAAGTGTAATCCTTTAAAACACCGCCACCACCAAAAGCAAAAATGCTCACTTACCAGCTCCCACTGACCTTGTGTTACAGGTGGTCAGTAGCACTTGTGGCTTAATACCCAGACAGGGCCTTTAAATAACGTCTGTGGATCCTCCTCACACACCAGTCTTCCTGACAGTATTATCATAGGGGTATTCCCAAACACAAAAGGCTGTCTGGGAGTTCCCAGAATCCTCCAGGGTGACCGGGGAGGTGGCGCAAAGGTTAGATAGGGCTCTTCATAATAAAGCTGTCTTTGTGTTCTGCTTATGTATTTTTCCATCACATGCCAACTAACTATTGGCTCAACATTGTTTTCTCTTTGCCCTCAGGCAGCCACTGCATTGTCGGATGTCCCCTCGGATATTCTTATTCATCTAGAGCTGGCTAGTATGACTGATGGAGATCTAATGAGAGGAATCATCCACCAGGTAACCACCCAGATTGAGAAACGCTGATCATAATTTAATGATTTGTTTGACCTCTCGTATTGAGGCTCTCATGCTTCTAAAGGTCAGGTCAACCAATGTAGGTTTCTCATACATAAAGACTTCAAGTCTACCCAAAACTCTTTTTTTTTTTTTTTTTTCTGTCTTGGGAAAGGGTTAGAAACCTCGTCAGGTTTTGATTGCTGTCTCTGCCCTGACTGTGGATATTTTACTGACACTCACCGGCCACTTTATTAGGTACACCTTGCTAGTACTGGGTTGGACCCCCTTTTGCCTTTAGAACTGCCTTAATTCTTCATGGCATAGATTCAACAAGGTGAAACATTCCTCAGAGATTTTGGTCCGTATTGACATGATAGCATCACGCAGTTGCTGCAGATTTGTCGGCTGCACATCCATGATGCGAATCTCCTGTTCCACCACATCTCAAAGGTGCTCTATTGGATTGAGATCTGGTGACTGTGGGGGCCATTGGAGTACAATAAACTCATTGTCATGTTCAAGAAACCAGTTTGAGATGAATTGAGCTTTGTGACATGGTGCATTATCCTGCTGCAAGTATCCATCAGAAGATGGGACACTGTAGTCGTAAAGGGATGGACATGGTCAGCAACAAGACGTGGTATTTAAAGGATTTTCAGTTGGTACTAAGGGGCCCAAAGTCTGCCAAGAAAATATCCCCTACACCATTACACCACCACCAACCTGAATAGGGCTGCAACTAACGATTATTTTCATAATCAATTAGTTGGCCGATTTATTGTTTCGATTAATCGGTTAATAACCTTAAAAAAATTTAGTTAATATGTAAAGTTTAAAAAAAAAAAAAAAAAAGGCAATTTATTCTTAAATATCTCTATGCAGTGGTAACTATAAATAACCAACTATAACCAACTATATGGTTAGGGAGCAAAATATTTAATCTACTCTAAGAATAACAGACATTTTTTGGCCAATTTGTTGTTGGGCAAATTAAAAAACACAAATTGCAGCAAAAACGCATTACATGCTTTTGTGCAGCTTCTCCATTGAAGTATATTGAACCAAAAAAGCACCATTTTGCTTTAAAAAAAAAAAAAGTCTCTCTGACCCTTTCCAAACAGCAGCGGCTGAAAAAAAGCATAGATGTGAACGTGTTAAATGAATTGTAGGTTGTTTCTGCAAAAAGCACCAAAAAACACACAAGTGTGAACCAGGTCTAAGACATTTAGTAACATAATGGGGGTTAAAAAAACTAAAATTAGCCCTTTTTATAGCACAAAAAAAAAAAAAAAGCAGATAATCACTACTTTAAGGGGTTCATTTTTTTTTTTTTTTTACTATAGAACTGTAAAAGTAATATTTACAGTAGCGATTATTTACTCTTTGTACAATAAAGGGCTAATTTTTTTGTATTTTTTTTTTTTAACCCCATTATGTTACTGGCCGATTAATCGATTATGAAAATAGTAATTGATTAATTGCCGATTAATCGATTAGTTGTTTCAGCCCTAAACCTGAACCGTTGATACAAGGCAGGATGGATCCATGCTTTCATGTTTATGCCAAATTCTGACCCGACCATCTAAATGTCACAGCTGCAATCGAGACTCGTCAGACCAAGCAATGTTTTTCCAATCTTCTATTGTCCAATTATGGTGAGCCTGTGCGAATTGTAGCCTCAGTTTCCTGTTCCTAGCTGACAGGATTGGCACCCGGTGTGGTCTTTTGCTGCTATAGCCCATCGGCTTCAAGGTTTGAGGTGCTGTGCATTCAGAGATAGTATTCTGCATATCTTGGTTGTAATGAGTGGTTACTTGAATTACTGTTGCCTTTCTATGATCTCGAACCAGACTGCCCATTTTCCTCTGACATCAACAAGGCATTTTTGGCCACACAACTGCCGCTCACTGGATATTTTCTCTTCAAGCCATTCTCTGTAAACCCTAGAAATGGTTGTGCGTGAAAATTGCAGTAGATCAGCAGTTTTTTTTTTTTTTTTTTTTTAAATACTCAGCCCAGCAATTTGTGTTACCAAGCAATTGAACAGGTGTACCTAATAATGTGGCCGGTGAGTGTATTCTTCTGCTGACTGGTGGCAGAGGAAATCAGGGGAAATAAACACAGAGAGCACTAAGAACAAGTTTTTTTTCTTTTTGAGAGAGTTAGAAATTTGTGTCTTTTTTGCAGTCTGTACTGTATGTTATATTTCCTTTCACTTCCTGTCCCAGTTACTGGTGCCATTTGGGACAGGAAATTATTAAAATTGACATAATGGCGACACAGACGGCAATAAAAAAAAAAACCTTGCCTTTGGAAAGATACTGAAGGAGGCTGCAGCAATGAGCATTAGAGGGGAGGTAGGAGATGAAGACCACAAGAGAGGTGATTATAATCCCTCTTCCTTTTCTGGGTAGTGCGGTTTAATTGATTTATAGACCTTACAATTACTTTTTAATGTGGACATAAATAAATTTATTTAGCACAGAGCTGGATAAATCCAAGGAGCAGATTACCTGACTAGCGTTCATATGTTATATTTTTGAGCCCTGAATTGAGATATTTGGTTGGTCTGCCTCATTTCGTAATATTTCTGAAACAAAATTTCTGTTTGTAGCACTATCTCGATTCACACTAGCATGGCTTCAAATTCGCCTGAGTTTGAAGCCGCGCCACACAGCGGAACTTCATCGTGGCTTGCAAACAATTTCTTTAACAGAAGTCAATGCAAGTCGCCCCCAAGTAGTGCAGGAACCTTTCTCTAAGTCAGAGCGACTTTAGTCTGATCAGAACGGTTCCATTACACTGAATGGGGCGCGACTTGTCAGGGGACTTGTTGTTTTTTTTTGTTTTTTTATTTAGCGCTTTCAAAATTTTCAAATTATGGTTATCTCGCATATTAGTGTTTAGATGTCAGTGGGAACCATTATACATTACAAAAATAGCTTATTTTACACTTTTAGTAAGCACTTTTTTTTTTAAAGTTGTAGGTGATCACATAGCACAGTTTAGCAGATATACAGCCTAATACCATAAACAAGTGTAAAGCGCAAGAATGATTTAAAGGGCACCAATGGCAATCAGATAGAGGTCAATTTATTTGATGTTAGATGAGATAAGTGATTCTGTGAGTTGCTGCTTATAACACTTTGCCTTGTTATATATACCACATTTATTATAATATGTACGTGTATCATGAGGTCTCTGTTATTTTGGTCAGCAGGTCTTCCCAGTGATCAGCTCTGTGGGTCTTAATGAACAAGAGATCCTCTTCCTCAGTCAGTCATCTTCCGGTCCTCACTCAGCACTCCCAGCATGGTCAGGAATCCCGGATGTTGGAATAGTGAGTGACATCTTATTCTGGATCCTGAAAGGTTCTGTGCGTGGAGACTCGGCTCTTACCAGAGTCCACTTTCACACTTTAGCCTACCACATTCTGGCCACTGTGGATGGCTTTTGGGAAAATCAAGTGGCTGCTGTCGCTGCAGGGGCTCGGATTGCTGGCGCCCAAGCTTGTGCTAGTGAAATAATTGAACCTTCAAAAGTAACGCTGAAAAGCCCACTGGAATTTTCGACTTCCAAAACTGACATGGGTCCCACTGCCCGGGTGAGTGCCAAGGAACCTGTGGCAGTTTGGAGCAAAGATGGAGTGACCTTCCATTTCACACCTGTGCTTATATGCAAAGAGCCTGTTAGGACTGTGGGCTTGGGTGATGCTATATCTGCAGAAGGATTGTTGTTTTCAGAAGCGAAGACTCAATGAGAAAACGATCTGATACTGCAGACATGCACATATATGCTGCTGGCACTAAAATTATGAATCTCAGAAATGTTAAGGCTGCTTAGAGCAATGCTTTATAATGTTTTTCAGAGGATCACTGAATGCAGATTCCAATGTTGGTTTTACATGAAAATATTTGACAATGGGATGCAGTAAGTTTATACCATAAAAACATAATGCTGCACATAGAAGGTCTTTACCACAGATAAAAGCTTAAGCATTCGACACAGGGCCTCATGTATGGAAAAGTGTCCATCATCCATAGGAACTAGTTCAGTTCTTCCTTTTTTACTTTCTGACCAGTGCTAGTAAAGTATCTCTCAAAACCTGATTGGTTGCTATGAACGAAAGACGATTTTTATGCATGAGGCCCTTTAGCACTATATTCATTCCAGTTGAGATTATTTCTGATAACCCGTGTACAAGATCGGACACCTGGGGGTTGATTTACTAAAACCAGAGAACTCAGTATCTGGTGCAGCTGTAAATGGTAGCCAATCAGCTTATAACTTCTGCTTGTTCAATTATGTTTGACAATAAGGCCCCTTTCACACGAGGCGGACTCCGCTTCCACGGAGCCCGCCTCTGTCTGCCGGCTCAGCGGGAGATCTCTCCGTTGATCTCCGCTGAGCCGGCGGATGACAAGTCCCTCTCTGCTCACTGAGCGGGGAGGGGCTTGCGAGCGCCGCTGGTCTCTATGGAGAGATCGGATGAAAACGGACAGTGTGTCAGTTTTTCATCAGATCTCATCCGATCCGCCAGCGACGGATCTGGACGTAGAGCCATACGTCTGCTTTTGGCGGATCGGACCGGGTCAGATGTCAGCGGACATGTCTCCGCTGACAACCGACGCTCCATAGACTAACATGGGGCGCCCGTTCAGATCCGCCGTCAAAACTGACAGGCGGATCTGAACGGTCCGTCCGTGTAAAAGGGGCCTAAAACCTGGAAGCGGATTGGTTTTTATGCACAGCTGCACCACATTTTGCACTGTCCAGTTTTACCAAATCAAACCCTTGGTGTCAGTTTTGTATTTCAACAGAAAATCAAGTGAAACATCTGATTGGTTGCTGTGGGTAACACCACCATTTCCCTTTGCACTATTTTTTTGTATAAATGGGCCAAACTGAAGGTAAATGTATGCTCTCAGACTGTTTTGTTTTACCCACAGCGACCAAAGGATTTTTCCCCGTGTTAATATCCAAAAATTGTTAAGGAAAAATGTGATTGGTTGTAATTGATAAACACCATCTGTCTGAGACTAATCCTTCCTAAAATGAAAGTTCCAGTGTATGGTGTAATTTTTGTTTTTCATTTTGGATAGCGTAAGGGAGGGTTATTATAAGCCCTGTCGTATTTTGTTCTGCTGTCTGTGCCCCATTGGGGACCAGAACTAGTGTCCCAGTTGGAATATTTCCCCTCTATTTCTGTTATGGTGACAGCCCAACATTTGGGATTTTTTTTTTTTTTTTTTTTTTTCACTCAGTGATAATGGTAAACGGGGCAAATCTCCCTAATCGGGCACGGACAGCAATAAAAACCTGATAGGTGTTTTAATTCTTTCTACTCTATATCCAAAACTAAAGTATAATTTTAGTTGTACTTTAACCCCCCCCCCCCCCCCCTCCCAGTTTGTATTTTGAATAATTGCCCTTTATTACCTATACTAATAGAACTAGGTTTACATTTTAATGCTACTTTAATAGATATTAGATGTGCCAGCAACTTTTGTTATATGGTCCAGCTTTATTTCCTTTCCTTTTTTGCAGTAATATATAGGATAATGCTTCCTGTTCGTTCCCTTTTTACTGGTACTAGCGTCACACTTTGCAGGTGATTTAAACATACACCTTTTTCTATTAGAAAAATATGGACTTTAGTACACAAAGCTCCAGCAAGAGATTATCTCTTTCTCATAGACTACAAATTGTTTGCACTGCTTTTATTAAGTCTGATGCAAAAGCACAAAAGGCAACATCTGGTCTGGACAAGTAATGCCCAGGTCCTTCTCCCTTTCCAATAATTATCCGGTAGTGCTCCAGCATGCTCATCATCACCCTTATCTCATAGGGAGCATCTAATGCTGTGGTCATACAGGCATCCTGTTTTGGCATACATGTTTTATTGAACAACTGTCTAATGCGCCGTACACACTGTAGGAATTTCCGATTGAAACAGTCCGATGGGAGCTTTTCATCGGATTTTCGGACCATGTGTATGCCCAACGGTCTTTTTCTGGCGGAATTTCCGACGGACTTTGAATTGAGAACCTGTTCTCAATTTTTCCGACGGAAAACCTTTCTATCGGTTTTTCCGATCGTGTGTATGCAATTCCGACACGCAAAATTCCGACGCATGCTCGGAAACAATTCGACGCATGCTCGGAAGCATTAAACTTTTCTAGTGCTGTCGAAGTGTTTTATGCCGCTGTGTTATTGACCGTCGGAATTTGGTGTGACCGTGTGTAGGCAAGACAGTTTGAGCGGAATTCCGTCTGAAAAAAAAGTCAGAGTTTTTTTCCAACGAGAATTCCGATCGTGTGTACGCGGCATTACTGCGTATATTGCCAACATCATTGCTGCACTGTTGGGTCTGTTCTGTTGACATATCTTTTCTGTATGTCATTGCCTGGATAATGCTGAACAGAGAAAACTGTGAGGGTCCCAGTATCACAACACTGTTATCGGTTCACACATGGTACTAAGGGAAACTCCAGTTACATTTAAAAAATTCCCATTGGAGTGCATACAGGGTACACCATCTCTCTGTACATTGGTTGACATCAAGCACCTTGTTAGTCTCTAGCTGTTTAGAAATGATAAATCTCATTGTGTCTTTCATGGTTCTTCTGGAAATGGGTTTTCAAAGCCAAACAGGTTACTGAGGTCTGCACTACTGTTGCATAGACAACACACATAGTGAATTGACAACAATAACCATTAATGTCTTACACCATACACTCCATTGTTCATCTATGTTACACTTATCTATCTATAGCACTTGAGCTGTCTGTGGAGGGTTTTGTTTTTGTAATGGGACCAAAATATTACAACTTTTGAATCTCCTTTTTATGTTTTAAACCCCATTCCCCTTTTTATGCTTTGACTTTCTGTCGGGGGCAGCTGAAGATTTAACTGACTTTGCTGTTACAGTTCTATACCAAAACAATTATTTATAATTTATTATCATGTACCATCAGGTCACCAATATGCAGTGGTAACAAACAATGTAGATCTGGTGTATGTGGTAGGTGCGCACATCTAACTTGTTCTCATCGGGTAACTAACTGCAATACATATATTTGCATCTGTTTTGTTATGCTTTGTCTATTGTTTTCAGATCACTGGAAAAAAAGAAAAGATTTCACACTTTTGTAACGTACCGTTTTGTGATAAAACTTTGTAACTTTTTTTTTTTAATAAATGGTTATAATTCTTACAGAGTTCATAATGCCTGGTTAAAGGAAAGTAACAGCTATTCACATCCATGCAGGATTGCCTCCTTTACAGACTGAGTTCATTAGTGTGACGTGTTAGAGTGGATGTTGGCTTGCAATGTCGGGTTTATAGGTTTGATTTGACCAGAGAGCTGCCTGAGTGATGTGTGTATGTTCTCCATGATCCTGAATACTACACTTTTTTAACTGGCATATTAACTGGCCTGGCTTTCTGTGACAGGGAACACTGTTGGCTCACATGGAGCACATATACTTTTTGCATAAAGTAGTTTTGTTCGTTCAGTATACTATATTGGTGGTAGATCCTATCCTAAGAACTCCCTAGCCCATTTGTTAAAAAAAAAAAAAAAAAACTCCCTAGCCAGCCAAACAGTGAGGCAACCACATTGGCAGCTTCCAGCAGCTAGGAATTTAGCGTAATGGCTTAAAGTCTTGTGGTTTATTTTTTTAGTTTAAAAATAACAAACATGTTATACTTGCCTGCTCTGTGCAGTGGTTTTGCAAAGCGCAGCCCTGATCTTCCTCTTCTCTGGTCCCTCGCTGGCGCTCTTGGCCCTTCCCTCCTTGCCAAATGCCCCCCACAGCCAGCAGCTTGCTATGGGGGCACCCGAGCTGCAGCTTTGTGTGTCCATTCAAACACGGAGCCGTGGCTCAGGCCTGCCCTCTCTCCTCACTGGCTCATTGACTTTGTCAGCAATGGCCCCTGCAGCTGTGTCTTGGCCAATCAGGAGGCAGAGTCCCAGACAGCCGAGGCTCTCGTGCAACATCGCTGGATCGAGATGGGGCTCAGGTAAGTATTAGGGGAGCTGAGGGTGGCTGCTGCACACTGACGGTTTTTTTTTTTATCTTAATGCATAGAATGAAAAAAAAAAAAAAAACCTTCTGCCTTTACAGCCATTTTAAGGTGCACTGGCCCTCAACTACTTGAGTACCAGCCTGTGATAACCCTTTCATTACCAAGAAATTTTTTGGGTTTCAGCTCTGTGATAGTTTGACTGGCAAATACTCTGCAAAAGCAAAGCTGTATCCATGAGTTTTTGAACCTTCTTTTGGTGGTATTTCATAACCACTGAGTTTTTTTTTTTTTTTTACTAGTGTAGCAATATGAACTATAATTGCAATGGACAGCTGTTCCCTGCCCTATATGTATACCATGTTATGCCTCTAGTGCCCAGTGTTATCAAACTGACATATTTGTGAGCCTAACCAAGGGGATTGTGGGATTGGTAGTTCCAACAGACGGCTGTTCCCCTGCATGACTATGCATCCGGACTACATATTCCAGGGATCTTTGCTACCACCAGGGAGATTGCTGGGAAGAACTATAAAAGAAACTAGAGACCCGCCTCATGCTCTCTTCCTCCAGGGCCGTGTGTGTGTGTGTGTGTGTGTCCTCTCCACCCGGAGAGAGTGAGGTGGCGGCCTACCACGCGGTCCACTGCACTCCTACCTGACTGAGAAGAGATCGGACATCTGATCAGCACCATCTCGACAGTGCGGCTACCCACGCTTAGTGCTCCGTAACGGGGGATCGTCGCAAACAGATCTGCAACCGAAAGGTCCATTTGGGAATCGCTTGCTGAAAGGTGTTAAATCGGCCTGGTCATGGGTGAGAGGGCCATCACCCATCTTTGCAAACCTTTCCTTTGTTTCATTGGGACACTGCACAGACATCTTTACCTTGGGGACACTTCACTACACCTTCATTTGAACACTGTACTTAAGTCTCTTTAGCTACAGTCATCACAAGATATACTACCACTCTGTTACTACATCCTATTGGATACAATTAATGAGCTCCGACTGCCAGTGAAGACCATCAGATCTGCAACGGGGACATTTTGTCATTTGCTACTTAAAGGGCCCTTGCACCATCCATGTTTAGCTGCATCTCTCATTAGGCTCAGAGGTTAAATAGGCCAGACTGGGTTTCTATTTCTAGAAGTATTGCTGCTTAACTTGTTTATCCTTTCAGGTTATGTGCAGGTGGTATTCTACTGTACATAGGTGTATATAATATTCTGTTGTTGCCTCCTGTCTCAACTGACATTTCTTAAGTGGTCATTCGGCTGAGTTTGTGCTATCCCAATCTCAGTTGAACCCTTATCTCTTTGTACAACCATATCTTAACTAAAGTATTCAAGTAAATGTTAATAGAATATAAACGCATTGAGTGTTTGTATTATTATTTAAAGTTGTTGCAATGATGTCTGAACCCAGAGTGTCAGGTTGGTTGGAAGGTTCACAGGGTCATGGCAATGCAGATGAGCAGGTAAATCCAAGCAGTCCCCTAGGGAGCCGTGCTACACCATTACATTTTTTTTTTTTTTTTTTATTAAAAAGGACCAAAAATATTGAAAGCAACAATGAAGAAACATGCTGATACTGGGGTTAAACCCAGATCTTGAAATTTGGTGCACCAGATACATTGATTTACAGGTCATACACAGAGGAAGGAGGCAGTCAAAGGGTTAATGTACAGGTCACATACAGTAGCAGGATGGATATGAAGGGCTCTTTCAGATAGACATTGAATTTTAAAGCAGCCTTAAAGTTCACTTTTACAGAAAAATCTGTGAGGTGAACTTACACATGACCACCCCCCCCAGGTCCCGCTGACCTGGACCGTGGCAATCTTCCGTTCTGAGCCCCGGTATATCCATGTCAGGAGCCCGGGGCTTAGAAATGCCCTCGGCATCCACGCATCATCTTCCCACCTGACAGGATGGGCTTTGCCACTTCTGATTGGTCGGCACTGACAAATTAGAATGCTCAAACGTCCCTCCTGCCGGGGTACATTTTGGACATTCAGCTGAGGGGATTTCTGAGCCCTGGACTTCTGACACAGATATACCAGGGCTCAGAAGAGGAGATTGCCGTGGTCCAGGTCAGTGGAACCGGGGGGATCCTGTGTAAGTTTACCTTACAGATTTTTCTGTAAAGGTGAACTTACCGTTTTAAAGCAAATTAACACACCTATAGTGTTGATGAGCATGATGAGATGTGTTGTCTGGCAGCGCTCCTTATTCATTCAGACACAGAGCCCCGACCTGGCCCTGCCCCCTCTCTCCCCTGATTGGCTGACTGACCTTGATTGACAGCCGTGGGAGCCAATGGTACTGCTGCTGTGTCTCAGCCAATCAGGAGTGTCCCGGACAGCTTAGACCAGGGATATGCAATTAGCGGACCTCCAGCTGTTGCAGAACTACAAGACCCATGAGGCATAGCAAGACTGACAGCCACAAGCATGACACCCAGAGGCCAAGGCATGATAGGACTTGTAGTTTTGCAACAGCTGGAGGTCCCTAATTGCATATCCCTGGCTTAGACACTCGTGGACTTTGCTGGTGAGAGATGGGGCTTAGGTAAGTAATTGAGGGGTGCTGGGGTGGCTGCGACACACAAAAGGTTTTATTATCTTAATGCATTCCATTGTTTTTTCCTCCCTTTTTTTTTTTTTTTTTTTTTTTTTTTAATTTTTAATTTTTTTTTCGTGTTTCTTTTTATAATTTTTTTATCTTTATCGTTTTTCTATTTTTTTTTTTTTCCCCTCCTGTTTTATATTCTTTACGCCTTTTTTTTCTTTTTTCTTTTCCTATTTTTATCGTTTTTTTTTTTTTTTTTTTTTTTTTTTTTCTCTATAGGCAGCAATAGCCTATAATATTGAACTGTGAGGCCATCTGGGCCCGAAAGCCTTACCTATCTTTGCTAGACTCACTGCAGTTTGTAATTCCTCTAACCTAACTGGAGCTTCCAATTCCTGTCGTATAGAAGACAAGGCATCCCTGAGGTTGCCAAATAATCCTCAATCACATGTTGATCAGGGGAAGCCTTTTTGATAATGTGGTCAGAGAGGCTACTGGAAGTCTGGGAGCTCAGGTGCTGTGCGTCTTCACCTGACCATGTCCGAATCACCCCCCCCCCCCCCCCCCCCCCCCCCCCCCACTTTTTTTTTTTTTTTTTTTTTTTTTTTTTTTTTTAAGCTTGTTTTCCTTACTATCTGTTTTAATATAAAAATGCCGGATAAGGTTAATAAAAATAAATAAAAAATTTGGGCTGAAATTGGACCTGAAACGGTGAACCAGGATGCACCAGACCCCTGCTGTGAGCCGCATGCGGTTCATATGTGAACCAAGCCTAAGGCTGGATTCACACCTATGCAGTTTTAGTGCTTTTTGCATTTTGCAGATTTGTACTACAGTCCATTTAACATTGTTTCCTATGGAGCACGTTCTGTAGTGCAAATCTGCAAAAAGCACTAAAACTGCATAGGTGTGAATCCAGCCTAAAGGTATGCTCTCAGACTGTTTGTTTTACCCACAGCAACCTAAGGATTTTTCCCCATGTTAAAATCTAAAATTGTTAAGGGAAAATGTGATGGTTGTAATAGATCAACACCATCTGTCTGAGACTAATCCTTCCTAAAATAAAAGTTACAGTGTAATTTTGTTTTTCATTTTGGATAGAGATATAACCCCTGTCATCTTTTTTCTGCTGTCTGTCCCCCAGTGGGGACCAGAACTAGTGTCCCAGTTGGAATATTCCCCCTTTATTTTTGTTATTGTGACAACCCAAAATTTGGGATTTTTTAATTTTTACTGTTAGCGATAATGGTAAACAGAGCAAAGGATAACTCTCCCTAATGGGGCACAGACAGCAATAAAAACCTGATAGGTGTTTAATTCCTTCTCCCCAATATCCAAACTAAAGTATAATTGTATTTGTACTTTAAAACTTGTATTTTGTAGATTGAATAATTGCCCTTCATTACTTATACTGACAGAGCCACAGTAGGTTTAAATTGTAATGCTACTTTAATAGATATTAGATGTGCCAGCAACTGATATATGGTCAAGCTTTTTATCCTTTCCTTTTTTGCATAATACATAGGATAATGCTTCCTGTTCTTGGCTGGTACTAGGTCCACACTTTGCAAGTGATTTAAACATACACCTTTTTCTATTGAAAAAATGTTCTTAAAATATAGACTTTAGTACACAAAGCTTCATCAAGAGATTATCTTTTTCTCATAGCCTTTTTTTTTTTTTTTTTCTCTCGTTTTATTTTTTTGGTTCTTTCTGGGTTGCACATGATGGAGGGATTATCCCAGGAGGCCAGAGACTCCTGGGTGTACAAGATCAGACACCTGGTGGTTGATTTACTAAAACGAGAGCACTCAGAATCTGGTTCAGCTGTAAATGGTAGCCAATCAACTTCTAACTTCAGCTTGTTCGGTAAAGCGCCGCTAATTTTAGTTCTTTGCCATGTTGACCTTCCAGTGACCAGTATGAGAGAGTGAGAGCGATGACACCAAATTTAACACACCTGCTCCCCATTCACACCTGAGGCCTTGTAACACTAACGAGTCACATGACACTGGGAGGGAAAATGGCTAATTGGGCCCAATTTGGACATTTTCACTTAGGGCTCTTTCACACGGACGGACCGTATGTCCGTTTTGCAGCCTTCCGTTTTCGGATGCAAAACGGACATACAGGTATCCCTATGGGATAGCGGGTGTCAGCGGATGAGCATCCGCTGACACCCGCTCTCGTCCGTGCCCGCCATGCTCCGTTTCTGCAGACGGAGGAAAACCCAATTTTTTCATCCGTCTGCAGAGCGGATCGGGTGACGACAGACTCTACGGTCCGTCGTCACCCGATCTCCCATAGGGGAGAGCGGCGCTCTGACAGGTCCGTCCCTGCACGGAGTGCAGAGACGGACCTGTCATCTTCCTGCTCAGCGGAGATCGCTACGGCGATCCCCGCTGAGCAAGCGGCTATCCACGGGGCGGATCTGCACTGATCCGCCCCGTGTGAAAGAGCCCTTAGGGGTGTACTCACTTTTGTTGCCAGCAGTTTAGACATTAGTTGCTGTGTGTTGAGTTATTTTGGGGGGACAGCAAATTTACACTGTTATACAAGCTGTACACTCACTACTTTACATTGTAGCAAAGTGTAATTTCTTCAGTGTTGTCACAAAGAATAAAATATTTACAAAAATGTGAGGGGTACTCACTTTTGTGAGATACTGTTTATGTGTACATGTCAAAGTACACAAAAGCTGCTCTTCCCATTTTTGTATTTGCTTTTCCTTCAGAAAAGAGCCCTGACTTGGCCTAGCTTTCTGTAACATTGCAGTGCGGCAATCGTGGCCATGCCGTGTTGCTCAGACACAGCGCAACCCCGATCTCTGTAAAGAGCGGATGACACGGCTCTTTAACCATGTGATCGGCTGTGTCCAATCACAGCCAGTTACATGTAAACACGGAAGTGCCGGTAATCGGCTCTCATCGCCTCGCACTGACAGAGTGTGTGAGGAGGAGAGCTGATCAGCGGCATCTCCTCAGAGGGGACAGCAAGACAGGTAATCAGGGCACTGATCAGTCTCCTGATTGCAATACAGCACCAGCAATCAGTAGCCATTAGAATGCCAGTCAGTGCTGGCTTTCAGTGCCCATAAGTGCCACCTCAGTGAAGGAGAAAAATTACTTATTCACAAAATTTACTGACAGAAACTAAGAAACTTTTTTTTTTCCTAAATTTTTGGTCAGGAAGGGGGTGAAAGTGTTTTGTATTGAGGTGGTTAACCACTCAAGGACCGAAAGGATTTGCTCCCTTAATGACCAGGCCATTTTTTACAACCCAGCAAAGCGTATATTGATTGGTTTGCACAAAAGTTATAGTGTCTACAAAATAGGGGATAGATTTATGGCCTTTATATTATTCTTATTTTTTTTTTACTAGTAATGGCGGTGATCAGAGATTTTTAGCGGGATTGCGGCAGACAGATCGGACACTTTTTTTTTTTTGGGGACCACTGACATTTATACAACGATCAGTGCAAAAAATAGCCACTGATTACTGTATAAATGTCACTGGCAGGGAAGGGGTTAACACTAGGGGCAATCAAGGGGTTGAGTGTTCCCTAGGGAGGTGTTTCTAACTGTGGGGGCAGTGACTAGAGGAGGAGACAGATCGCTGTTCCTAATCACTAGGAACAGCAGATCGGTCTATCCTCCCCTGACAGAACGGGGATCTGTCTGTTTAAATTTACACATCCCCCCCCCCCCCTCTGTCTCTCTCAGGAGTGATTGCGGGTGGCCGGTGAACATCTCGACCAAGCGCATCAGCTCCGGCGTCGCACACGCCCCCTAGTGGTCCTAAAGCAGGCGAGGTACAATGGCGGCTATTCGCCCAGGAGAGCCAACCTGCCGCAGTACAACTGCGGCGGCTGGTCTTTAAGTGGTTAAAGCGGAGCTCCACCTATTTTTAAAACCTATAAAAAAAAAAAAAAGTACTCACCTTCCTCAATCCGAAACGGCAGTTTTTTTTTTTTAACTTACCTTTAGTTCTTCTTGGCATCCATCGCTTCCTGGTTCTTGGTCCCTCGGATATGGGCGGGGATATTACGGCTATTACGTAATATCCCCTAGCCCGCACTGTCTCCTGGGAGCTTGTGTCATAGCTCCCAGGAGTCAGTGCGGCTGCCTGGCCTGAGACTTGCGGGACTTTTGACGCCTCCGTTGTGATGGCAACAGGAGCTGTCGGCGCATGCGCGAGATTAGAATGAATGGGCGTCAGTGAAATCCAGGAAGAGAACGCCTGGAGATTTCACTCGCCCACAGCCAAGATGGAGAACCGCAACAGCTTCTTTATAAAGTCATATTTTACTAGAAAAGTCGAAAGGCACAACTCCTACAACCCGGACTGGTGAGTTATTAAATGCCAAAATATACTCTTTATTAAGGGCTTTTAAAAAAAAAAAAGTTAGGGGCAGTGGAGCCCCGCTTTAAGCTAACATCAGGCGTTTCTGTATTGCTCAGCTGCAGCAGGCATACACAACAGGGAAAATGGTTATGCATTTACAAACTGGTAATTCACAGAGTGTTAGGAATTTGCTGACAAACAGAGCAACCTACAGCCACCTGTACACAAAAGATCCCTATTTGCATTCTCATCATGTAAAAAAAAAAATATACCCACACCTATTGAACTTTGACTGGAACATGCCTACATTGTGGAGAGCACAAAATGATTCTGTTTAAAGTGGAACTGAATGCAAAAAGTTCAGATCTGGTATGTTATAGGGAAAATATAAAAATGTTGGTTGTGCATAAGCTGGATCCTGAAAATTGTACCTTTCTTGTATGGCACTTCTGAAAAATAGCAGCAATTCCTGGTATGTCAGAGTGCCTACAGCCTCAGAGCTGTTTATCTTATAAATAAGAGTAAGGGCTCTTTCACACGGGGCGGATCAGTGCAGATCCGCCCCGTGGATAGCCGCTTGCTCAGCGGGGATCGCCGGAGCGATCTCCGCTGAGCAGGAAGATGACAGGTCCGTCTCTGCACTCCGTGCAGGGACGGACCTGTCCTATGGGAGATCGGGTGACGACGGACCGTAGAGTCCGTCGTCACCCGATCCGCTCTGCAGACGGATGAAAAAATGGGGTTTTCCTCCGTCTGCAGAAACGGAGCATAGCAGGCACGGACGAGAGCGGGTGTCAGCGGATGCCTGTATGTCCGTTTTTCATCCGAAAACGGAAGGATGAAAAACGGACATACGGTCCGTCCGTGTGAAAGAGCCCTAAGGCATTACTCCGAGTCTTGCAAGATTTGATGATATCACTAGTGTGCTACTCGCTGTTTTCCTTGCTGAAGGTTTTGGCACGAGGAAACAAAGCCCTGCCTCTAACAAGATGCCCGTCTTTACGCAGAGAAAACATGCAGGTAAGTCAGTAATGGGGAAAGATTAACTGGAGGGAAACCTCAGGTAACAATAGTAATTTGCCCTCTGCTGCTTTATAACATTTTTATTTTAAATATACAGAGAACAGTAAAAAAAAAAAAGTATGCGGTATCTGGGTATATAATCTGAATAAACTGATGGTATACAGAGCAAATCATTTCTACCACAAATACAACACAGTAGATTAATTTAAAGCCAACCCTTCTATGCAAAAACGGAAGGTTTGCGCCCCCCTTCCTCCTCACCCTAGCATAAATGGCTTTAAAAGCTCATCTGCAAACAGTTTGCTGCCCCCCCCCCCCCCCCAAAGAAAAGAAAAACTTGTCTTGGCCTCCATGAAGCACTGGTGATGTCACTGTCTGGCAGAGCTGTGAACTCAAATTCCCATTAGAATGAACTCTTGCAGGATTTGGATATCCCAGATCTGACTTCTTTAGTATGTGTATGTAATATTTATATATTATTTTTTTACAGTTTAATAATGGTTGGGGGCAGGGGGCTACTGAAAAAGCATTTGGTATGGAAGGCCTGTTTTAACCACTTTCAGACCGGACCAATTTGCAGCCAAAGGACCAGGCCCCTTTTTGCGATTCGGCACTGCGTCGCTTTAACTGACAATTGCGCGGTCGTGCGACTTGGCTCCCAAACAAAATTTACGTCTTTTTTTCCCACAAATAGAGCTTTCTTTTGGTGGTATTTGATCGCCCCCGGTTTTTAATTTTTTGCGATATAAACAAAAAAGAGCGACAATTTTGAAAAAAAAAAAAACGCATTCTTTTTTATTTTTTGCTATAATAAATATCCCCCAAAAATATATAAAAAAACACGTTTTTTTTCCTCAGTTTAGGCCGATATGTATTCTTCTACATATTTTTGGTAAAAAAAAATCGCAATAAGCGATTATTGATTGGTTTGCGCAGAAGTTATAGCGTTTACAAGATAGGGGATAGTTTTATAGCATTTTTATTAATAATTTTTTTTTTTAGTAGTAATGGCGGCGATCAGCGATTTTTATTGTGACTCGGCGCGCTCCCGATGGCACGGACGGCATTAAGGAGGGACTTGTATATACGCCCTCCTGCCTGTCCGTGCCATTTTGCCGACGTATATCGTCGTGCGCCGGTCGGGAACCGGTTAAAGAGGTTTACAAAATGACATAAATACCACCTAAATGCCTTATTGCATCTATATATACAATTTATAGTTTTCTGCCTCCCATAAAGGCAGTGTAATCTGTACATATATTCAACATTGTAACAGATCTAAAATCAGTTAAGTTCAGCTTTGTCTTATAAAAGCATAGAGTGATCTTTTTTAGATAATCTATTTAAGCAGAATAATCACATAAATTACAATTAGCTGGCACCCCTCTTGAAGTCTGTTGCCGAACCTGAGCTTGTAGGGTCCTCTGGCTCCAGTGGTAGAGATGGAGGCTTGGAGACGGGTGCATTGGATCCTAAAAGAAATGTATGTTATGGATTTTGATTTTAGCTGTTGCGGAGAGTAAAGGTTTCAGATTATTTTTCAGTGTGTCTTACCTGCTGGAAGGGCAGCCTTACTGTATCCAGCGGCAGAAGACATTGCTCTACCCAGAGCCTGATTTGACCCCAGCGGAGTCTGTTCTGTTCCTGGTCCTTTCACTCCTGCTTTCTGCTTAGCTTTTTGGTCTTTAGTCTGTTTCGCCCACACAAGATTTTCACCAACCTGCAGGGTTGCCCCTAACTTCTGAGCCATGTCCACCATCTAAAGAGTCAGAAAAAGACGATGAAAAACTTGAAGGTTAAATAGAGACTTTCCGAACCAATAGCACATGTATTCCTAAGTGTTCTTCTAACAGGTTGATTAGTTACTTTTAATACTTCTAAAAATATTAAATAAAAAACTTTTATATCAGCTATTTGGATCACGTGGTAACCATGTTCCTCTAACAACCATCCCAAATGCTTTTTTTCATGTTACAGGATTTCAGCTGAAGTCAATGGATCCAACTCATAACTCAAGTGTGGAAAGACAGGGAAGTATATTACTGGAAGAGCTTAAGTAAACCTGTAGCCAAACTTTGGAGATTCAAGTATTTATATAATCCTAACAATCTGTATATAAGCTTTTAAAAAAAAAAAACAGGCCCACACTGACCTATGTAGCTGCAGAAAGTGTGGAGCAATTCCTCCTCAAATTTTACAGCAGAAGTTCAGCCAAGTGCAGTATCAATCAATCACTGTCACTGACAAGGAGTTAACTGGGGGGGGGGCGATCGGGGGTGAAATGTGTGCCTACGTGTACTGTGTCAGTGTAGTGTTGGTGCAACTCACGTTTGGATGTCCTCTCTCTGGAACGGAAAAGAATTCCAGAGAGGGAGATGACTTCACTTCACCTGCCTACTCAGGAGAAGCAGCAGAATGTATTTTGGGGTGCAATTCCACATATAACCATGGCATGTGTGAGCAATATATCATTTAGTGACAACTTTGTAATTTTTTATTGTCATTTGTCAATCACTTGTGACAAAAAAAAAAAAAAAAAAATATTCAATGCACTCAACTTGGCTCTCAGCAATTTGTTTGAGGTGTCTACTTTCCAAAATGGGGTCATTTTACTGCCCTGCCATTTTAGCACCTCAAGAAATGAGGCAGTCATAAACTATAAGCTGTGTAAATTCCAGAAAATTTACCCTAGTTTGTAGATGTTATAACTTTTGCGCAAACCTAATAAATATACGCTTATTGACAATTTTTTTTTTACCAAAGACATGTGGCTGAATACATTTTGGCCTAAATGTATGACTAAAATTGTGTCTATTGGATTTTTTTTTATAACAAAAAGTAGAAAATATCAAATTTGTTCAGTTTGTATCACAAAAAATACAAATCGCAGAGGCAATCAAATTACAATCAAAAGAAAGCTCTATTTGTGGGGGAAAAAAAGGACACGCAATTACCAGTTAAAGCAGCGCAGTGCCAAATTGTAAAAAGTGCTCTGGTCATTGAGCAGCCAAATCTTCCGGGGCTGAAGTGGTTAGACTTGGGTATGAGTCTATCAGCATGGCACATCTTGACTTGCCAATATTTGCCCACTCTTTTTTGTGAAGGCATCTCCTGTGCACAGCCCTCTTCAGATCACCCCACAGATTTTCAATCGGATTCAGGTCTGGGCTCTGGCTGGGCCATTCCAAAACTTTATTCTTCTTCTGGTGAAGCTGTTCTTTTGTTTATTTGGATGTATGCTTTGGGTTGTTGTCACGCTGAAAGATGAAGTTCCTATTCATGTTCAGCTTTCTAGCAGAAGCCTGAAGGTTTTGTGCCAATATTGACTGGAATTTGGAACTGTTCATAAATTCCCTCTACCGTGGCTAAGGCCCCTGTTCCAGCTGAAGAAAAACAGCCCCAAAGCATGATGCTGCCACCACCATGCTTCACAGTGTGTATGGTGTTCTTTAGGTGATGTGCAATGTTTTTGCCTCAAAACAGCTTTTGAAATTATTACCAAAAAGTTCAACCTTGGTTTCATCAGACCATAACACATTTTCTAACATGCTTTTGGGAGACTTCAGATGTGTTTTTGCAAAATGTAGCCAGGCTTGGATGTTTTTCTTCATAAGAAAAGGCTTCCGTCTTGCCACTACCCCATAGCCCAGACGTATGAAGAATACGGGAGATTGTTGTCACATGTACCACACAGTCAGTACTTGCCAGATATTCCTGCAGCTCCTTTAATGTTGCTGTAGGCCTCCTTGGCAGCCTCCCTGACCAGCTTTCTTCTCGTCTTTTCATCAATTTTGGAGGGACGTCCAGTTCTTGGTATTGTCACTGTTGTGCCATATTTTCTCCACTTGAGGATGACTGTCTTCACTGCGTTCCATGGTATATCTAATGTGATTGCTTAATCCTAAACACTGCTACATCCCCAGTAATAAGAGGGTGTGCACACTTATGCAACCACATTATTAAAGCTTTTTATTTTTACCCCCCCTAAAATATTTCAGTTTGTCCTTCAACTGAGTTGTACAATTTATAGATCACATTAACCACTTCAATACCGCACGCCGTCATACGACTACCGGACTTTGTTGCCGGGGACATCTGAATGATGACTGCAGCTACAGGCATCATTCAGATATCATTATATGCAGGCGGCGATTCTATGCACGATAAGAACGATCATAGCTGCAGTTCCGCTGCTTGATCGTTCTTAAAGGGAACGGGAGGGGATGCCCCCCCGCCACCATCCGGTGCTTCTCCGGCTCTCCCGTGCCATTGGGGGCCCAGAGAAAGAATTGGACACCGCCGGATGACAACCATAGAGATTTCCGGTGACCAGATGGTCACCAGTCATCTCTATGACTGTCGGAGGCCCGGGTGCGTCGTTATGCCCAGACCCCGCATTTAAACAAAGCTGCGATAGCATCTGTCAGCATGAGATCGGTAAATTTATTTTTCCGATCTCATGCTTTACAGCCTGAAGGAGAGATGTGGGGTTTTATTGACCCCGCATCTCTCCATATAGAGAACCTGTCACGATAGATTTCTATTACAAGGGATTTTTACATTCCTTGTAATAGGAATAAAAGTGATCAAAAAAAATAAAATATAAAAATGAAAAAAAAAATATATTTTTTAAAACGCCCCTGTCCCCGGTATCTTGCGCTCAGAAGCGAACACACACGTAAGTCCTGCCCACATATGTAAACGCCGTTCAAACTACACGTGAGGTATCACTACGTGCGTTAGAGCGAGAGCAACAATTTAAGCACTAGACCTCCTCTGTGATTCTAAACTGGTAACCTGTAAACATTTTTAAATCGTCACCTATGGAGGTATTTAAGTACCGAAGTTTGGCGCCATTCCATGAGTGCGCAATTTTAAAGCGTGACATGTTGGGTATCCATTTACTCAGCTCGTAACATTATCTTTCACATTATAAAAAAAATTGGGCTAAATTTACTGTTTTGTTATTTTTTAATTCATGAAACTGTTTTTTTTTTTTAAAAAAAAAGGCGTTTGAAAAATGATTGCGCAAATACCGTGCAAGATAAAAATGATCGCCATTTTATTCCCTAGCGCGTTTGCTAAAAAAACATATACAATGTTTGGGGGTTCTGAGTAATTTTCTAGCAAAAAATTATGATTTTTACATGTAGGAGAGGAGTGCCAGATCAGGCCCGGTATTGAAGTGGTTAAAGGTGGAAAAAGTTCTGAAATTATTTATCTTTGTCTCGTTTTTTTTTTTTTATCACAGAAACCATTTTAACAGGGATGTGTAGACTTTATATCCACTGTATTTGTTATGAAGCTTTAATAAGGATTAGATCTCATGTAGCAGTCTTTCATGCACAAACACAGGATCCAAAAGTTCTTACAACTTTTTCTCAACTGTACATTTATTAAAAATATTTTTATATCAGCTGGGTATAAATTGCCTACAGAAAAGAGCAGGGAATGACTTTTACTGAAGATAAAATTACCGTATATACTCGAGTATAAGCCGAGTTTTTCAGCACATTTTTTTGTGCTGAAAGTGCCCCCCTCGGCTTATACTCGAGTCAAGCACTTTTCTGCAGCAAAAAAAAAATTTCCGACCCGACTTTGGGGCCCCGTATCTCTGGGCCACTTAGGTCTAGGAATCCCAAATTTGGTATGCCAACCCAGGGGACCTAGCACTATAACATATCCAAATATGGGGTTCCTAGCACTAAGTGGCCCCGAGATACGGGGCCCCAAAGTCGGGTCGGAAAATGTCATTCTCTGCTGCAGAAAAGTGCTTGACATTTTCTGACCCGAATTTGGGGCCCCATATCTCGGGACACTTGGAGCTAGGAACCCCAAATTTGGTATTCAAACCCAGTTGAACTAGCACTACAACATATCCAAAGATGGGGTTCCTAGCACTAAGTGACCCCGAGATACAGGGCCCCAAATCGGTCAACTGTGTCCATCTGCATGGGCACAGTGAGGCTGCAAATGGGCATCATTGACCCTCTTTTCCACTTACAGTAGCTGCGCATTTCTCACCCTAGGCTTATACTCGAGTCAATAAGTTTTCCCAGTTGTTTGTGGTAAAATTAGGTGCCTCGGCTTATATTCGGGTCGGCCTATACTCGAGTATATACGGTAGGTAATTTTAAGGTTTTCTTGAATATAGTTATAAAAACTGAAAATTTTGTAAGCTAACAATGTCCTAAATTAGGAATGTCATCACATATTTATATCCACTTACTGTCATATAACGACAAGTTCTAGTGTCGAAATCATGTAATGTTATTTGTCTCTATTTTTACCTCTGGATCAAACTCTGTCCCAGTATCTCTCAAACTGTTGACTTTGCGCTCCAGTTCCTGGTATTGACTCAGTGCCCCCTTCTTATCTCCTTGATTGTACAGCAAAACTGCAAAGTTCAGATTTACAAGAGGGTCTGTCCTGAGAGAAGGAAAACCATGTCACAAAGAGAGGAAGTGTGGCGCTGTATTAACATGATGGAAAGAAATGTCAGAAATCAAGCCACAAGTGGATGTCCAGATAATATAAAAACAAAACTATTTGTAGGCAGGAACTTTCGTTTCATACAAAGGCAAGTTTCACATTGGGAATTTTTTTTGTGCAGATAGGTCTGTAAATTACATTAATGTTACTGTATTTTGGTTAAAGTTGTTCTCCATGTTTTAGTGAAGTTTAAACAGTTCACTTGGACCAAGCTGGTCCAAATTAACCATTTACTTCACTAACACATGCAGTAGCTCTCAGTGCTATATGAACTGTATGTATCTTCATCCTTCATTCATAGAATACAAAGCTCCCTGTGATTGGCTGAGCAGTGCTCAGCCCGGGTCAATTTTTTTCTAGGAGCAGGATGGGATATTCCACCCCCACTGCCAAAACACAGCACTGTATACAGCTGAGGCTACATACAGTTCATAAAGCGCTGACAGCTACTGCATGTGCTAGTAAAGAAAATAGCTAGTTTGGACCAGCATGGTCCAAATGAACTATTTAAACTTGTAGATCAGCTTAGTTTAGTTTAACTTTAAATGTAGACTGGCTTCACATCCGTAAGAGATGTATTGCAATGCCATTCATGTTGACTGCAGGGAAAGTGGTGATCAACACTTCTGTCAAAATTACCCATCTCACTCATTCTGAATGTCACCCCAATGCACCATGAAAACGCAACCCAATGCATATAAAAAAAAAAATGATACGTCCTATTTTTGATATTGGATGTGTGAATATTTTTGCAGGTACAAAACTATGCATTTATTATTTTTTTGTTGGGAACCTGTATAGCATTGCACCCTTGATCAGCAGATCGTGGATGCAATGCCACGGTCCTGCAGACTGTCTGTGTAGCTGTCTGCTTGTACCTCCGATACAGGCAGGCAGTTACACCCTGACGGAAAGCTCAATTAACTACCAAGATCGCTCAACAGCTCACTAGCAGCTAATTGAGAACTACAAGCTGACAGCTCCAAAGGATGTCGGTACTTGTAGTTTTTACATTCACAGAACACTGAATGAATCACGTGGCTGGGCAGGTGGTGATTGTGACAGTGAGCAGGGGGAGGAGATTCCCTACTCACTGTCAAACCAGAGATCAAGGGGGGATGCGGAGGCCTGTGCTTCTGTAACATGTTCTATGTAACACCTTGAATATGGGTGTAACATTTACAAAAGGTGAAAGAGACCTTGCATTATAATAATGTAAAAACACTATCTGTAGTTTATATTTACTTACATTAAACAGAATAACCCCCAGCACACTTTCTTTGTATTTTATGTAAACTGTACATAATGTTATAAATGTATACATTTGCACAGGGGAGGTTTGTTTTATGTGACCTCAATATGTGGGTGAAGCTTTAGACACACACAGACCTATTCAACATTTACTGAGGGTGACAGAGACTGATGATGTGAATATCTCATGATCAAGAGAGCAGGATTTCTACAAAAAAAAAAATATGACCAAGTTAACAGTTTTGCATGCTCTAAAGGGTGATAACTTGGCAATGTTCTGCACATGACACTGTTAGAATATTTTTCCATGGAAGGTCTCCTTTAACTCAATCCCGGCCCTTTACCACGTGATCAGCTGTCAGCCATTGACAGCTGATCATGTGATATAAACAGAAGCCGGTAATTGGCTTGCTTTTTTTTTTTTTCTCATGCCAACAGCTTGAGAAGTAAAAACAAGCTGATTACCGGCTCATGTAAAAGGGACACGAGTCTCACCCACCAACAGCCACTTCTGCCACGCAGTGCCTACCAGTGCCCATCAGCGCATATCAATGAAGGTGAAAAAATGACCTGTTTGCAAAAACTTAAATTTTCTGTCTTTTTTTGTTTGTTTAGCAAAAAATAAAGAACCCAGAAGTGATTAAATACCACCAAAACAAAGCTCCATTTGTGTCAAGAAAATTATAAAAATGTTATATGGGTACAGTGTAGCATGACCGCGCAATTGTCATTCAAAGTGCGATGGCGCTGAAAATTGGCCTGGGCAGGAAGGTGCTAAAAGTGCCCAGTAAGCAAATGGTTAAATGTCATGGTATGTAAACTACACATTTGCAAATAATGCCATAATAAAGAAAAAACAAAAAACATTAGTGCTATTAAACAAAAAGGCAGTCCAGTGCTTACTGTCACTTTGCTAGTAGTATTCGGTGCAACTAGTGACAGCATGAAAGATGGAGGTCCCAGTTTGGGGCAAGTTGATAAAGTTATAAAGAGGGGAGTAAAGGGAAAATAAGGTGAGAGATGGCAGAGGGAGTGGCAAAGCAGGCACAAGATGCACTTCAGATCCTGAATCAGAGAAATTCAGTGGATCACGCTGCTAAATGTGCACTTTTTCAAGCAGTTTAACAATGACCCCTTAGGCCCAATTCACACCTATGCATTTTTTTTTGCTTTTTGCACTACAGTCCATTTAACATGGTTTCCTATGGAACATGTTCTGTAGTGCAAATCTGCAAAATGCACTAATGCTGCATAGGTGTGAATCAGGCCTTTTGTTTGGAAACACAACCAAAAGACAAAAAATGTTACAAAATATATGCTGTTTTGGGCAGCGAATTGAAAATGTAAAAATAACAGAGCATTCCACGTACTAGCAGTTATTAAGGCTAGGTTCACACTATTACAGGTGGTTGTGGGCAGGGCCGGTGCAAGAATTTTTGTCTTCTTAGGCGAAGGTGCATTTTGGTGCCCCCAACCAACCATCCTCCTGCCAACGCCCTCCCCTCCATAATGCAATGCATAATGCACCCCCATATGGCATATACTTTATTTGCCTACTGATGTTACATATATGAATGTGAGTTAGGGACCTTAGATTAGCTCCTTGAGGGTAGGGACCGATATGAATGTATATGTAAAGCGATGCATAAATGAACGGCGCTATATAAGTACCTTAAATAATATTAATCAATGTTGCCATGCATTCAGTCATGAGTGTAATGCAGTGTACATCGCATTGCATTACATTCTTTCCCAGCCTTTGTGGCTGGGGAAACTATCAAAGTTACTTCCAGGTCAGGAACAAGAAGGGGAAAAGAGCGGACGTGTGTCAGCTCTTCTCCCACCGCTATACCCGACATCCCCCGCTATGGGAAAGCGGCACCCGGGATACATAAAAGTGGGGGGTACATTATTGGGGTGCAGTGTTGCAAACCCTCCAAAGTAAATTTACTGATAGAAAGCTCAAAATTTACAAACAGCGTCAATTTTTAACTGACAAAAATCATTCATTTTAGAGCCCCATTCAAAAAAGTAAAATGGCAGTTTTTAGTGCATTGAGTCCATAAAGCTTCCTCTTACATCACAGTCCACAGACACTGCAGACATGGCACAAGAAACGATCAGAGACTGCAGACATGGCACAGGGGATGATCAGAGACTGCAGACATGGCGCAAGAGATGATCAGAGACTGCAGACATGGCGCAAGAGATGATCAGAGACTGCAGACATGGCGCAAGAGATGATCAGAGACTGCAGACATGGCGCAAGAGATGATCAGAGACTGCAGACATGGCGCAAGAGATGATCAGAGACTGCAGACATGGCGCAAGAGATGATCAGAGACTGCAGACATGGCACAAGAGATGATCAGAGACTGCAGACTTGATCAGAGACTGCAGACATGGCGCAAGAGATGATCAGAGACTGCAGACATGGCGCAAGAGATGATCAGAGACTGCAGACATGGCACAAGAGATGATCAGAGACTGCAGACATGGCACAAGAGATGATCAGAGACTGCAGACATGGCCCCCTCTTCTGCTGGGCCCTGGCCCCTTCCCTGGTCTCACTCTGGTCCTCTGCAGAATCACATGCGATTTGAACAGAAATGTGGTACGATTCCTGTCCAAATTGCATGCAATTTCACCCACCACGTTAGTGTGTGTGTGTGTGTGTGTCTAGTGTGTGTGTGTGTGTGTAGAATTCACAGTAAATATCTGGACAAATGCAAAATCTTCATAGGTGTCCCGGTCCCGCCGGTGATGGCAAATCACGGCCGCAGGAGGTGCTCAGAGCTGGAGATGTAGGGGCAGTCCGACCCCAAGCCAACATCACTTCTGCCCTATACCCACAGGGTCCTGGAACTTCTCCTCCAGCGGCCATGATTTGCGATCGTCTGCGAGACCGGGACAACTATGAAGATTTTGCATTTTGGCCAGATATGTAATGAGAGTTCTAACATTTTTAATAAACTGCCCACTAGATGGCACTTTTCTCTTTCTATACACACAGGAGCAGTGGGAGAAATTGGATGCGATTCAGACAGGAATTACACCGCATTGCAATTCTTTGCAATGCAATTTGCGCCAATTTTTTCTGTTTTTAAGCAATTCGCACTGCAAAGTATCGGTACTCGGTATCAGCGAGTACTTGACTGAAATTATCGGTATTCATACTCGATGCAACCCTGAAATGCAGGTTTGACAGTGCCAGTGTGAGTGTAACCGGAAAGTGGCATAGGTCTACACATGCTCGGTTGCTTTGAAAGTGGTGGTTTGGATGGAAAGAACATTTTTAAAATGCCCTGAAATGAAAAGTTTACAAAAATATAGTTGTAAATGGCATAGTTTACCACCTGAACAGGCTTCATTATGAGTTCTACTTATCAGTAAAAACTTAGAAGATCCTTTCACAAGACAGGTGACATTATGTTCACTCACTGATCCAGACCAGCAGCCTGCTGATAGGAGTTCTTGGCATTCTCTGTATCATCCAGGTATGTGAGTGCCACTTAAAAATAGAGAAGATATAGAGTAAGCATAAAAGCAGATAGTGATCAGGGAACCACAGTGATGCAAAGCGTGACATACTGATTGTTGCTCACCTGCCAACAGCATGTAGAGTGTAGCATTGCCATGATGTAGGGATATAGCTGCACTAAGGAAGTGAAAGGCTGAGGTATATTGCTGCATGCTGAGATGAACCAGCCCCAGGTTATAGAGCACTCGCCAATCGAATGGGGAAAAGTAAAGTGCACGCTTCAGACAGCTGATGGCCTGAAATAGCAACATCAAAATCAGAGATGAGTGAATAAACAGCAACCGCAGCAACTTTCTGACTGTACTTTACTGAAAGAATCCATACACTGAACTACAAGCAAAGTTCTGTCTCTCTGCGGATAACTTTTAGTAAATAGAGTAAAGAAAATGCAGGTTTTGATGTCCATAGTCAACCAATCAAAATTTAGCATGATATCTTACTGAAACTATCTTTTTGTGGCTTACGTATCTAAAAATAATATGCAAAAAAAAAAAAGTCCTATAAAATCCTGGTACAACATGATTACTCAACGTACACTACAGTTGGTGATAATCTCTGAAATACTTGCACGAGTTATCAGCTAGACAGTTTACTCATAAGGAAGAAACAGTTGCTCAAACTCTCACTTGATCAGATTTTGTATATCATATATAATACAAATTAAGAAGATTTTACACTATCTAAGCCTCTAAATTGTTGGCATGACCGTGAGAGGGAGATCTGAGCATGTGAATGGCACCACGGAGGATATGACATGAGCACTGTCATAGCTTTCTAGGAGGTCATTGTGTTCCATTGAGTTTTTTCTTTTTCCACAGGGTGTGGGATTTATGTAGTTAAAGTGGTTGTAAAGTCAGTGAGTATCATTACTGCCAGCCCCTCTGTTGTAACAAGGTATAATACACAGTGTCAATGTTTTTGTTTTGTTTTTTTAAATGATGCTGCTAAATACCTTATTTCAGAGGCCCGCTGTGCAGTCACGTGACCTCCTGCCGCTCTCCTCCCCGATCCAAGGACTACAGCAAGAGGGGCTGATATTCACCTTTGACGTCAGCCGGGAGGTCACGAGACAGCTGTGCTGTCTGCTCAGCCCCTTCCTCTGTAGTCTTTAGCTTGGAGAGCGGTGGGAGGTCACGTGACCGCACAGCGGCGCTCTGAAATAAGGTAGTTAGCAGCATCATTTTAAAGCAGGGACAGGTCTAATTTCAATTCATGCATTGGAAAATTTTTGCCGACCAAGAGCTGCAGCAGAGAGGTCCAGCGGGGGAAGATTCTATCATTAACTTTGTTTGTGTGGATGGAGGAATATGTATGAGAGAGAGAGAGAGAGATATATATATATTATATACAGTATATAATATAATATATATATATATATATATATATACACATATATATATACACACACACACACACACACACACACACACACACGCTACTTTATTAGATACATTTTGCTAATACCGGGTTGCCTTTAAAACCGCCTTAATTCTTTGTGGTATCGCTTTAACAAAGTTTTGTTAAGAGAGATTTTGGTCCATATTGACATTATAGAATCACGCTGTTGCTGCAGATTTGTCGGCTGCACATCGGTGATGCAAATCTCCTTTCCACCACATCCCAAAGGTGTTCTATTGGATTGAGATCTAGTAACTGTTGAGGCCATTGGAGTACAGTGAACTCATTGTCATGTTCAAGAAACCAGTCTGATATGATTTGAACTTTGTGACCTGGTGCATTATCCTGCTGGAAGGAGCCATCAGAAGATGGGTACACTGTAGTCATGAAGAGATGGACATGGTCAGCGACAATACTCAGGTAGGCCTTGGCGTTTAAACACTGCTCAATTGTTACTAAGGTGCCCAAAGTGTGCCGAAAAAATATATCCCCCCACCATTACACCACCACAAGCCCGAACCGTTGATACAAGGCAGGATGGATCCATGCTTTTCATGTTTACGCCAAATTCTGACCCTACCATCTGAATGACGCAGGCAACGTTTTTCCAGTCTTCTATTGTCCAATTTTGTGAGCCTGTGCGAAATGTAGCCTCAGTTTCCTGTTCTTAGCTGACAGGTGCGGCACCCGTTGTCTTCTTCTGCTGCTGTTGCCCATTTGCTTCAAGGTTTGATCTGTTCACAGATGGTATTCTGCATACCCCTGGTTGCAAAGAGTTATTTGACTTACTATCATCTTGAACCAGTCTGCCCATTCTGCTCTGACCTCTGACATCAACAAGGCATGTTGCCACTGTGCCCCAAGTGCTGCCACTGTGCCCATCTAACGCTGCCACTGTGCCCCAAGTGCTGCCACTGTGCCCCAAGTGCTGCCACTGTGCCAATTAAATGCTGCCACTGTGCCCCAAGTGCTGCCATTGTGCCCCAAGTGCTGTCACTGTGCCTCAAATGCTGCCACTGTGCCCATTAAATGCTGCCAATGTGCCCCCCCCGCCATCCGGCACTTACCTTGTCTTAGTGTGCAGCGGGTGACGGCGGCAGGCGGCGAGCAGTGTCCTCATTGTGACCCGATATCTTCTCCCGCGCTCCTCCTGTCTTCTGCAATGATTGGACGCCTAGGCGTCCAATCACAGCGCCTGTGACTTCAGCCAATCAGGTGACAGGTAACACAGACCCGCAACCTGATTGGCTGAGAGGCGGGTCAGTGTTAGGGAAGCGATGTATTCGCTTCTCTAACACAACACTGTGTAAACAGCGAACGCACAGCATTGCGCCTGCTGTTTACACTCATGGAAGCCTATTAGAGCCCACCGCTCTAATCAGGACGCCTATTAGAGCTGACAGCTCTAATTGGGCGCTTCCAAAAAAAACCCAGCTGTAATTCAGATGCCCGGCGCCCGACAAGGATCTATCTATTGGTAATAGAGCGGTGCAGGAGAGTGGGGGCGGCGCTCCTGCGCCCTCTATGGACGCACCGCCACTGGTGATGACCTCACATAGTATATATAAAGTACTGTGGAAAAGTCTTAGGCAGGTCATAATAAAATGCTGCAAATTAAAAATGCTTTCAGAAATAGAAGTGTTAATAGTTTATTTTTATCAAATTAACAAAATGTAAAGTAAATGAAGAAAATGAGAAATCCAAATTAAAATCAATACTTGGTGTGACCACCCTTTGCCTTCCAAACATAAATTCTTCAGTTCTTCTAGGTACACTTAAGATCTTCTGTGGGTTTAGGCTGCCTCAAATCCTTCTGTGCATGGTTGAGTGGTTTATCCCTGTTTCCATGTCCTATGCACAAAAACATAGGAACTGGGGTGCAGAAAAACGGCAAGTGCTCTGGACTGAAATTTTAAATATTTGGCTGTAGCAGGAGGCAGTTTGTTTGCGAAGGGCTGGAGATCGGTACAATAATGAGTGTCTGCAGGTGACAGTGAAGCACGGTGGAGGTTCCTTGCAAGTTTGGGGCTGCATTTCTGCAGATGGAGTCGTAGATTTGGATCAGTGGTGTCCTCAATGCTGAGAAATTCAGGCAGATACTTAGCCATCATGCCATACCATCAGGGAGGTGTGTGATTGGCCACAAATTTATTCTGTAGCAGGACAACAACCCCAAACATACAGCCAATTTCATATAGAACTATCTTCAGAGTAAAGAGTCCTGGCAGTAATGGCTGTGCCCTCACAGAGCCCTGCTCTTAATATCATTGAGTTTGTCTGGGATTACATGAAGAGACAGAAGGATCTGAGGCAGCCTACATCCACAGAAGATCTGTGGTCAGTCCTCAAAGATGTTTGGAACAACCTACCTGCCGAGTTCCTTCAAAAACGGTGTGCAAGTGTACCTAGATGAACTGATGCTTGTTTTAAGGCAAAGGGTGTTCACACCAAATATTGATATGATTTGGATTTCTATTCTGTTGATTTACTTTACATTTTGCACACAGTATTATATTTACAATTTAGGAAGATCGACAGCACCAGCACGTAAAAAAAAATGCCATCTATGCACATAACATAATAATCCATATATATATATATATATATATATGTACACAGCTTCAAAAATGAATACAGCAACAACAGGCATCCCTGTAATTTTTAATCACATGTACTAACCTGCCCAGTGCAGTAGAAATATTACATGGAAAAAGGAAGCAAATAACATGTTTAAGTCAAAATAAATTAATGTAAATATTACAACTATAACTCAAAATTTGTACTCGGTAAAAACACTCTGTTGTTCTCTGTAATTGTAATCCAAATAACATTCCGGCACATTTTTGTAATATCTGAACAAGTCATAGTATTCGTATGCCTAGAGTTCTTTTTACGGAGTTTATCTTTTGTTTACTGGTTTTGTTATCCAATAATAGGAAGTTATAATATCAAAACTATGAAAACCTTGCATTAGTATAGGAAAGCAGTCTTACCGCTACATACTTCTTCTTGCCATAAAAACACATGCCAATATTGTTCCACAAGGGGGAGCTCTCTGGGACACTGGCAGCAGCTACGCGATACTTGCTAAGAGCCACATCATAATCACCATGGGACTGCATCATACAGCCAGCTGCTAATATGCCCTTCAAATGAAAAATGTAAAGTTACGTTTTCAGTCTCACAATTTAAGAATTTTTTTTTCTTCTAATAGTTAATATTAATACTGCAAACTAAACAATGGGCACTTTGCATGACTGCATGCCATTTTAATTATATGAAGTCCAAACCTTAATGCATTCTATACATTAGGATAAAAAAAACCTTCTGTGTGTAGCAGCCCCCCCCAAATACTTACCTGAGCCCCATATCTGTCCAGCGATGTCTGCGAGTCCCTTGGCCGTATGGGACTCTTCCTCCTGATTGGCTGAGACACGGCAACGGTGCCATTGACTTTCATGGCTGTCAAAGCCAGTTAGCCAATTAGGAGAGAGAGGGGGCAGGGCCAAACGGCAGCTCCGTGTCTGAATGGACACACTGAGCTACAGCTCGGCTCGGATTCCCCCATAGCAAACTGCTTGCTCTATGGGCACTCGACAGGAGCCAGGGGCTAGGAGTAGCGGAGAGGGGCCCAAGAAGAGGAGGATCCAGGCTGCCCCTGTGCAAAACCACTGCACAAAGGAGGTAAATATAACATGTTTGTTTTTTTTAAACAAGATTTTACAATTACTTTGAACCACTTAACAAGCAGCCCATAGCCAAATGATGGCTACAGGGCGGTTGCTTAACTCGGGGAGGGCGTACAGTGACGTCCTTCCATAATTCTGCTCTCGTGTGCACTCGAGAACATCGCGGATCACGGTAAACGGCCGCTCATCGCAAATGACGGAGTGGTCACTTGTAAACAAACCAGCATCATTTCATGATGCCGGTTCCTCTCTGTACCGATCGATACAGTGTGAGTGGAGAGGGGGAAGGATCGGTGGCAGCAGCACTGTGGGGTGGATCTGTAGTGCCCACAGCGCTGCTCTGTGCAGTCACCACCGATCCATCCATCCATGCTCAGCCATCCCTGCATACCCTGCAATACCCTGCAATACCCTGCAATACCCAATACTCTGCAATACCCTGTGATATTCTGCAATACCCTGCAATACCATGCCATACTCTGCCATACTCAGCGAAACCCAGCCGTACCCAGCCATGCTCAGCCATGCTCGACTGTACTCGGCCTCTGTATGTGGCCAGTCTGTGGAAGTCTCACACATGTGGTATTGCCGTAGTCAGGAGGAGTAGGAGAATCTATTTTAGGGTGTCATTTTTGGTATGTACATGCTATGTGTTAGAAATATTGTATAAAAAACAACTTTGTGTTAAAAAAAAAAAAAAAAAAAAAAAATGCTTTTAACCACTTCCCGCCTGCCGGCCGTCATATGACGTCCTTGACTTTGTGCAGGGATATCTGAATGATGGGTGCAGCTACAGGCATCATTCAGATATCAGCTTTTTCAGCCGGCGATTCCCTACACCATAAGAATGATAACGGCTGTTCCGCTGCTTGATCGTTATTACGGGAGGCGAGAGGGGACATCCCCCCGCCCGCCGCCCTCCGGTGCGTCTACTGACTCACCACTACGATCTTTTTTTTATTTATTTTTATTTCAGGCTTTCCAGCCTAGAGGTGAGATGTGGGGTCTTATTGACCCCATATCTCACTGTAAAGAGGACCTTTCATGCCATATTCCTATTACAAGGGATGTTTACATTCCTTGTAATAGGAATAAAAGTGATCAAAAATAATTTTTTGGAGAAAAAAGTGTCAAACTAAAATAAATAAAGTAAAAATGAAAACAATAAAAAAATAAAAAATGTTTCAAATCGCCCTTGTCCCCGTGTGCTTGCATGCAGAAGCGAACGCATACGTAAGTCCCTCCCACATATGTTCAAACCATACATGTGAGGTATCGCTGCGAACGTTAGAGCCAGAACAATAATTTTTGCCTTAGACCTACTCTAACTCAAAACATGTAACCAGTAAAAAAATTTAAAGCGTCACCTATGGGGATTTTTAAGTAGCGAAGTTTGGCACCATTCCACAAGTGTGTGCAATTTTGAAGGTTGACATGTTAGGTATCTATTTACTCTGCGTAACTTCATCTTTCACATTATGCAAAAACATTGGGCTAACTTTACTGGTTTGTTTTTTGTAAAGCACAAAACATTTTTTTTCCCAAAAAAACGCGTTCGAAAAATTGCTGCGCAAGTCCTGTGCGGGATAAAAAGTTGCAACGACCGCTATTGTATTCTATAGGGTCTTTGCTAAAAAAACATATATAATGTTTTGGGGTTCAATGTAATTTTCTAGCGAATAAATGATGATTTTTACATGTAGGTACATGTAATGTCAGAATTGTCCTGGGTGCTCCAGAACGCCTAAAGGTGCTCCCTGCATGTTGGGCCTCTCTATGTGGCCACGCTGTGTAAAAGTCTCACACATGTGGTATCGCCGTACTCGGGAGTAATACCAGAATGTGTTTTGGGGTGTAATTTGTGGTATGCATATGCTGTGTGTGAGAACTAACCTGCTAATATGAACATTTTGTGAAAAAAAAATCTTGATTTTGCAAAGAATTGTGGGAAAAAATTACAACTTCAAAAAACTCACCATGCCTCTTTCTAAATACATTGGAATGTCTTCTTTCCAAAAAGGGGTCATTTGGGGGTTATTTGTACTTTTCTGGCATGTTAGGGTCTCAAGAAATGAGATAGGCCATCAGTACATCGGGTGTGATCAATTTTCAGATATTGGCACCATAGCTTGTGGACTCTATAACTTTCACAAAGACCAAATAATATACACCAATTTGTACTTATTTTTACCAAAGATATGTAGCAGTATAAATTTTGGCCAAATCTTATCAAGAAAAATTACAAATTTGCTACATTTTATAACAGAAACAAAAGAAAAATTCATTTTTTTTTTTTTACAGAATTTTCAGTCTTTTTTCTTTTATAGCGCAAAAAATAAAAAACCCAACGGTGATTAAATACCACCAAAAGAAAGCTCTATTTGTGTGAAAAAAAGGACAAAAATTTCATATGGGTACAGTGTTGTATGACTGAGTAATTGTCATTCAAAATGTGAGAGCACCGAAAGCTGAAAATGGTCTGGTTATTAAGGGTGTTTAAGTGCCCAGTGGTCAAGTGGTTAAGGTAGAAGCTTGCTTCTGTGATGTGGAGGTTAACAGTTATTGCAACATCCTAGCAACAAGGCAGGATGGGATGATGCAATCCCTGGGAGTTTTTTAGTTGGGCTTCAGGAGGTATGTAAATGGCGTACACCTACAGTAAGGGCATTATTCAACTTTAGTCAGAGCTTCACCGTTTTTTTTTGTGTAGAGATTCCCCCTACCTGTATAGGCAGTTTTTTGGTAAAGGTGAACTATGCCTTTAATTGCATACATTTTCTTACCTTATAGTTGGTGGGGTCATATGTCAAAGCATTCCCAAGATATTCAAATGCTTTCGGATACAAACCATTCTGTAGTAAAAAAAAAAAGAAAAAGATGAGTATTTGTCCCTGATGAAGAGAATCTTTGTTCAAAATATTTTATTGACAAAAAGGAAATGTACAGACAATAGTATGAAAGATACTGTACATAAACTTAACAAATTAAACAAAATCAAGAAGAGAATAGAACATTTGGTGTAGGAGGGCTATTCTCCTAACAGGCTGAGAAGGGTAGGCAAATGCCAGAGCATATACGACAAAATAACAAAAGGGGTACAAAATTTGGAGGCTAATAGGTGTATAAGTACAGGGACACCCCAAAACAAGCTCTAAAGAAAATTAGCAGCGGCAGTTTGGCACATCGACATGGGGGTGTAACAAAAAGCCTAAGAATACAGGGAGACTGTAGTTTGGGGTGAATGGTAAAGGCATGCCCAGGAGGGGGGGGGGGGGGGGGTTGTTGAAGGAATGGTGACAGATCTAAGAGTAGGGTAGGCAATGAATGAGTTGAGGACCTATGGGCAAAGTAGGGTTTCAGGGGGAAGGTAGTGAGTTACCCATGCCGCCAAAGCTTCTATGATGGAGAGATTTGCGCTTTTTTGTAAAAGTCCAGACTATTACAGTTGTCACCATAACAGGAATATTGGTGAAAAATCCTCAATGGGGACAACTCTTCCAGTGACAACTTATAGGATATTTCCCCTTACTTTTGCATCTTCAGAACAGAAAGTGAAAAGAAATCTCCTCAACAGGACAGCAAACACTCCCCCCCCCCCCCCCCCCCCCCCCCCCCAAAAGAAAAAAAAACTGATAGAGGTACTAACTACCCCCCTCACTCCATCTAAAGTAATAAAAAACATGTTTGCTATAAATACACTTTAGGGCTCTTTCACACGCGGCGGGTCAGTGCAGATCCGCCCCGTGGATATCCGCTTGCTCAGCGGGGATCGCCGGAGCGATCTCCGCTAAGCAGGAAGATGAAAGGTCCGTCTCTGCACGCTGTGCAGGGACGGACCTGTCACAGCGCCGCTCTCCCCTATGGTAGATCGGGTGACGACGGACCGTAGAGTCCGTTGTCATCCGATCCGCTCTGCAGACGGATGGAAAAATATGGTTTTCCTCCGTCTGCAGAAACGGACCACAGCGGGCACGGACGAGATCGGGTGTCAGCGGATGTTCATCCGCTGACACCCGCTATCCCATAGGGATACATGTATGTCCGTTTTGCATCCAAAAACGGAAGGATGAAAAACGGACATACGGTCCGTCCGTGTGAAAGAGCCCTTAAGACTTATTTAAAGAAAAAAAAAACACATTAGAATTAGTAGCAGACGAGGTTCTTTGAAAAGAGTCCTCATGACCAACAAGATCAGTGCTGGGAATTACTGGGTTGATAAGGTGGATGATATTTCTGGACTCACCTGTAAATACAGCAGCCCTAATGTGGTTAACAGCTCTGTGCTTTCTGGAGATAAACTATAAAAATAAACAACAGACATTTTTCAAAAAAAAAAAAAAAAAACACACCACTCTGAAGCATATGGTTTCCTGGAACGTTTTATGATCGCTGCCCCCTATGCTGTGCAATTTTTATGTACATGACTAATGCCAACCATACACTAAACAATGCAATTGTTTAATATAATAATCATTTAAATAAAAGAATTGCAACATGATGAAGAAATGTATTGCTCTGTCTAAACAGACACTTTGATAAACGGTTTGCCCTTATATAAGGAACAATTGGGCTAGCCATAAAAAAATAAAAATAAAAAAAAATAAACTGATCAAATATAAGGTCGATCTTATTACGGTGTCAAGCAATCACTTTAGACTGAAAGGTCTTTTGAAAAGACTGAATTTATGATCGATCATATATTGTTATGTATGCATCAAGCAAAACATTTTGCACTTTCAATCTATGGGAGTGTGGCATAATAGCCTGAATCCAATTTGACATTAAATTTCAAGTACATACTTACTGCAGTGCCTGCAAATAGGTCTGAATAGCATTGTCTGTATCTCCCTCCATTAATTGGATCTTTCCAAGGACCATTGAACTGAGCTCTTGTCTGTGCATTTGTAGGGCAAGATTCAGCTGCTCCTTACTCTGCAGAGAAAAAAAAAAAAAAACATCATTCTGATTAAAACTGTGTGCTAGTTTCACAGAAGAAGCCCCAGTGGCCACGGTACCAACTAGATTTTGTTCTGATTTTCCTATCAACAGGAAATACATACAAGCTGAATCCTGAATGGTTGTTATTTACATCAGATTTCATTACATGAATCGACACCGAGTAAAGTACCTTGGCAAAGTCTTTCAAATATAGGTAACATACTCCCAAATTGTGGCATATCTCCTATGAAAAAAAATGTGAAAAACAGAAAATCAGCAACGGCTGTAGAAACAAAATAAAAAAAATGAAAAAAAGCATTCAACATTTTAATAATAAAACGTATTAATATATAGATATATTTATAGATATATATCTTAAGGCCCAGGCTTGATTTACTAACAAGGTCAAACCAGGGCCCGTTTAGGAGCTAAGAAGACTGGAGTCTAGGCTTATAGTGACTCTACACTTAGGTAGCATACAACATCCGGAAGTAAAATCCAGCTGGCAACTCTGTATCATTCAGATATGGAGTCTAATTGGTTAATATGGAAATGATGTAACGTTCACCCAAAAATGGCCCCTAACTGTACATGTCTGGACCCTTGCACAAAACTAAGGTTGTACCACTTAATAAATATAATATAATATAATAAACATAACATGCTATCGTAAAGTATTAGCAAACAGCAAAGGAACAGGGTTTAGGTGGCATAAAAAAAATACATTTTATGGTCTAATAGCATACCCAGTCCTTATTATTGAGCCTTGCCGCCTCATTGTACACTTCAACTGCTGCTCTGTGCTTCCCAAGTAAGAACCTAAATTTATTTATGAGAAGATATACAGATCACAATAAAGATTCGCACATGCATAAAATGCCACAAAAATATAGGAAGGACACAGATATCACCTATATTCTTTTAAAAACCTTAAAGAGGAAGTAAACTCCCTTACCTATAGGTAAGTCTAAAATAAGGCTCCCCTATAGGTAGTGAAAATAGCTCTTGAACCTGTACAGTTTAGGAAATATTTACAAAGAATGCAGCCAGTGACATCACTGGCACATGTGCTCTGAAGAAACAGCCTGCGGTGCCGTTCCTTCCAAGCCCATGCCATTAACGGCAGCTTTACTATCACTTTAACATATGTGGTGAGTTTTACCCAGCAGCCTACCCCTAGCTGTTGTGGACAGCTAAGTGCAGTGGGAATCAAGTTATCAGTTCAGATCTGGTGTGGGAACACTGTGGTAAGCAGATATTTTCCTGCACTTATTAGGATATTCAGTTAGGAAACAAAAAATATTTGACTCCATGGCTACTTTACATTTTAACGGGGTAATATATACATTGTGCTAACTCTATGCATAACTCCAGACAGCAACATTGCCAAATTAACTATTTATTTTGTGATTATATAATTATAATTCTGAGTAAGATGGAAATGAAGGCTGCAGCAAGCAGTATGGCACGGAAGTGCTGACTCAGGATCTTGTTTATGGGGGCTGCCAAAGTCAATTATTATGAAATCAATTATCATCAAATGTGTACAAAACTCCTGCAGATTCGAGTCAATACTGAATTTACATTGCTGTGCTGAATTATCAGTACAGGTGAATGTGAAGTGATTGTAAGAACAGAAATACAAGAATGATGGCAAAGATAAATTAGGCCAGTCTTACAGGGATCGGGCTACTTGTTTCAGGTTATCCTGACTGGTCGGATTCAAGATTGAACAAGTCTGGAAAAGTTCAAGGGACTCCTGGATCTTCCCTTCCAATCTAAGGATCAGTGCTAGAAAGACAAAGCACATATTAAATTCAGACTGAAAACAAGAAAGATTGACAAAAGAAGCCACAACAACAATAAACCTAAAAGAAAATTAAAAGAGCAGAAAACCCAAAATACAAATACTTTGTTAAGCCCAGGTTCACACTGATAGCGGGAATGACATTGTGGGAGTTCAGCTGAACTCGTACAATGTCAGTCCCGACTTTGGGGGCGATTCTAGAAACATCTGTGCGGGTTTCTGCATAGAAGTCTATTGATATCGCACCCCGAAGTCACCAAAAGTAGTACAGAAACTGTACCGGTAGGGCACCGATTCCAACGGTGCCAATGCTGGCAATAGCTGCCAAATCACTGCAATGTAAACCAGGGCTTAAAAGTACTAATAACATTCCCAATCATGTTTGAAATATCCATACCTACAAACACTTTTTTAATCGCTCACATTTTCTATAAATTCAGTGTAAACCTTAGTGTTCCATGTTATCAGCCACTTAAAGTGGATGTAAACCCGAATTTTTTTTATTTTTTTTGTCTGGCACAGTATAGAGTATGGGATTTCAGATCAGCTGTGCCCAGTCTTGCCACAAAGAGTTAATCCAGCTCTGAGCAATCCTCATGTCTTTTTTCAGTGAAATAAAATGGACAAACTGTGAAAACTTTGTCTGTTCTTCCCCCTTGCTGTGATTGACAGGTGATTTACATATCTCGTGCACTAGCCTAAGACATGCATTATTTTTTAATTCCCACCCCTACTCCTTTCTTCAGCAGCTCTGCAAGGATTGGCTGTTCCAATCCTTGCAGAGCTGGAAAAACCTGGAAAACAGACCCACCCACAAAATCTGAAGTTTTTCAGGTCAAATAGCAGACAGAGAAGAGACATTTGACAGATTGTGTGTGTGTGTGTGTATATATATATATATATATATATATATATATATATATATATATATATATATATATATATATATATATATACACACACACACACACACATATATATATATATATATATATATATATATATATATATATACACATATACACACACATGTATGATGATACATCTTTTATATGAGGCTGCTCTTCTAAGAATATAACATTTATAATGCTGTATAAGTTCCTTCTGCGGTGTCAGGAGAAAACACCATAAACATTACACATATAGAGTGCTGTTCACAAAAACATAATGCATGCAGGATTTTTATTACTGTATATCTTTAGGGATTTTTCAATCCATTAAAGGCATTACTGCACAGTTTGGCTGCACTTACTGCACACATGATATTAAATCGATTTTTTAGGAATCTGAATTTTAAAAGTCCATGTACAAAGATTTTTGCATGGGTTGTTGCCCCCTTCAAATATCGCTAATTTCACACATACTGCAGCGACCTCTGCTTTTCTGCACTGGATCAACGAAGGGCACCACTAGGGCACTTCTAAGTATCCTGTTCACATCACAACTTTAGTGTGAGGTGTGGTGTGGAAAAATGCAGACGTGATGCATTTTTATGCAGCAAGCTGGATGGTAGTGTAGGTCATTGCTCTGGAATGTTCACTTTGTGCACTTCATATATAGTTAAAAAAACACAACAACAAAAAGCGAAAAACAGTGTTCTGTGGTGTAAAATGCAAGGCACTGCTGTGTCTATTAGGTATGGCAAGAAACTGTTTAAGATGGTGGTAAAAGTATTGCTTGAGGCTGGGTTCACACTAAAGCACAGAGCAGCTCACAGCAGGGGTCCGATTTCAGTATGAAAGTTTGGCTGAATTCGGACCTGAAACAGACCAGAAGACGCATAGGACGCCTGTGCAATTTGCACCGGAGCTGCTCCGGAGATGTGTGAACTGGCTCCATAGAGAGCCAGTCACAATCTCCTGACATGCGAATTGGATGTGGGGAAACCCGCTTTCAATTCGCAGTAGTGCGAACCCAGCCTTAGTCTCAAATCACAGAGCTTTATACAAGGATAAAAATCTTTATTTTCAGCCATGTGAATGTGATTTCTGAATACCTTTGGACTTTTTTTGAAAAACTGTGTCCAAGTGTAGTTAAATAATGAGAAAATAAGGCTGTAAACAGTTAAATGCCCACATAAAAAATATGGCGTATGGTTTATTAGTTAGTTATTCTCACCTTGTACATATACAGCATATTCGCACACGCCCTCTGTTGCCTGCAGTTGCTCTCTAATCGCAACCTAGAAAAATAAATGATACATAGCTAGATTTATTTACAACGTAGTGATGTTGAAGAGAATGGTTGAAGATATATAATCCGTAAACCACAACCATAACCAGATAAGTCACCAATTTTCTAACTGAAAAGAAATCACACTTGCAGTAAATAACGCCAATGTTCACCAACACCTTTCATCACTCACCTTGCAGGCCTCATAATCCTTCCGGACATAGTGTAGGTGGATAATCCAGTTTCGCCTTTCTAGGATAGGGAGGTCTGGAGCTTAGGAGAAATACTTTGTTAAATGGGATTCCAGTACAGAAACATTTTTTACTATTGAACATATTATAAATAGTTATGAATCAATAAATGAAAGAAATATTTAAAAAAAAACTTAACTTTTAAAACTCACAGAATAAATGATCTTACTGGTGACAGCAGAACTAAAGATGTAATTGAAATGTTCCATCCACTCAAATGTGATATTTCAACAGCATGCAGAGTCTGGGTAGCTTCTTCTATCCCTTGGTGACTCCAGCAGTGGGATGTCCTCATTGTAGTAACCAGACATTTTTCTGCCTAACTTGAATGCTTAAAGTGATACTAAAGTGCTGCCCTAGGCAAGACTAAAATATGAGAGAGCGAACGAGACACACACAGAGATCCCCTATCCCCCCCATACTACACCAGGAGGTCCCCCCAAAAAAAGAACTACGCCGGACTCTCACCCTCCCACCGCCCGCCGGCTCCTTTTCACCAGCTGTGAATAGCGAGGCTGCTGAGGCACAACCACAGCCTGGGAGTCCGACCTGCTCTGCCTAATGAGCTACTTCCGGGATCGGAGGATGCAGCTACTGTCACCTCCTAATAGATATAAAGAAAGAAATTGCGCTAGGTGAAAAATTATTAGTGACAAAATGTGTTGATGAAAAAAATGAATCAAAAAAAACGTGAAGGTGAGTCCTGCAGCTGAACACTAATAACCCCGGTATAGGGCACAAAATGAATACATATAAACAGAAAGTGCAGCGCTGGAGAAGCGCTGCACTTTCTGTTTATATATACTGTCACCTCCTGCTTTCGCTTTGCTCCCCTGTCACTGAACGCTCAGTCCGTGGCCACCCCTGGTGTCACCCCTCTGCCGTGGCGTTGCCACTGCTCGTAGTGTCCCTTCTGCCCGGTGGCTGCGCTGCCCTCCTGATAACATAGAGCCTAGGGGGCACTCTGCACATGCTCAGTTTGGTATGTATTGCTACATAGAAGGGTGCATGTGATCAGCACAGGGCCAATAAGTACTGTCCAGACAGAGGGTCAGGGGTTCTGTAGCCTCATAGGACAGTCATGTAGAATGTAAACTTCTCCTACAGGCTTTAACCAGACACTGATAGAAGTCACAAGACTGTTATATACTGCTGATGAGAAAGGGTATTTAGCATTTTATATTTACTAATTGCAATTTTATGTTCTATGCACTGTGGGAGACCAGCTATAGTGAATGCAGGGTCCTGGGTTTAGTGACACTTTAAGGTTGTTCCTACTACATCATGCTCCAAGATATAAGATATATCCATATACATCTAACATAGGGTTTGAGATCTCTTTCTACAGCAAATGTGCAGGTTATTGAATGCTTAAAGTGGAATTCTGTGCTAAATCTTACTATTCTTAAAAATGCTCCCTCCCCCTCCTAACATCTATTCTGGCTAACAAATGTAAGAAAAATCTGTATACTTACCTATTTTCAGGCAACTCTGGTCCGGTCACATGATCCATGAGTCAGCCAACGGCGACTCTAGGTAGGGAGCAGAACATGGCTGCACCATCTAAGCCTGTAGGTGACATCACCACTCCCAGGCATTGCCAGCCATGGTCGAGTGTTCTCTCCTCTCCCCTGCAGCCTTTGCCAGACCAGAGCAGCCTGAAAATAGTAAGTATACAGATCTTTCTTATACAGGTTAGTTGCAAATAGGTGCTAGGAGGGGGAGGAAGCATTTTTCTGTTTCAATATTTTTATTGAAAATATTTTCAAAAATAGGGTCCACAATGAGAAGGGGAAATTAGAAGAAAGAGAAGACAAAGCAAAAAGGTGAAAAAAGGACTGTCCGAACACCCGCCTTCATTCCTCAGTCAGCTGGAAATTGGAGATACTTAATCCAAGGATCCCAAACACGGTCAAACTTAGCAGTCTTATCCTGCAAGATACTGACCAGCTTTTCGTTGAGCATGATCCATGTCAGCTTATTTTACATAATAGCTAGATCTACCACTGGTTTCTTCCAAGCGGTCGCTATAGCGATTTTTGCAACAAGAAACATGAAGTGAATTAAAGTTTGAACATGCTTGGGAGCATCAACGACAGGCTCATTGAAAAGAGCCACCTTAGGGTTTTTTTAACTATATTCACAATTGTCACAGAATTGATCAGGGAGTGAACTCTAATCCAAAACCGGCGAACCTTGGCACAGGTCCACCATATGTGGAACACCGTACCCGGTTGACCACATCCCCGAAAACACAGAGAGGAAACCCCCTGGTACATCTTCGGGAGGCAGTCTGGCAGAGGAAGCATTTTTAAGGTTAGTTGAGTTTAGCATGGAATTCCACTTTAAGACCCCTGTTCATTTTTTTGCTATCAGTTTCCCATTGGAGGGCCTTCCCTTCACATGCTGACCCTTTTTCCTATCAGAAGATTTTTCCCCTCACCTCCTGTTCCTGTGACAACTCACAAATGTTGATTTCCCAATTATTTCTGTATAGGAGACAATGGTTATGAGGACAATTTGTGAGTCTTCTGAGCGGGGACACAGATAGCGATAAAATCCTGACACAGATTCTAAACCTTCCTAATTCTATTCAAAGCTTAAAGTGGTTCTAAGGCTCAAGGTTTTTTACCTTCTTGCATTCTACGTGTGCTTGCTTGGGTGCCCTCATAGCAAGCTGCTTACTCTGGGGGCACTCAGCAGGAGGGAGGGGCCAGGAGCGCAGGGACCATGAGAAGAGGAGGATCGTTGCTGCTCTGTGTAAAGCCATTGCATAGAGCGGGGAGGTATGATATATATATTTTTTTTTATATGCCTTTATTATCACTTTAACCTGTAGCTGACCGCCCACTGTCAAATGACGGCGGGACGGTGCAGCTCTTGTGGCGGGCCGCCGTCATATGACAGCGCTCGCTTTTTGGCCACCAGGGGGCGCGAGCGCGCCGCGGCGTAGCTGGGGACCCGCCGCGTAGCTGGGGACCCGATGCGCGTGCCTGGCGGCTGCGATGTCCGCCAGGCACCCGCGATCGCCCGGTAACTGAGCAGGACGTGGATCTGTGTGTGTAAACACACAGATCCACGTCCTGTCAGAGGAGAGGAGACCGATGGTGTGTACCTTGTACATAGGGACACCGATCGGTCCCCTCCCCCAGTCAGTCCCCTCCCCCCACAGTTAGAATCACTTACATAGGGAACACATTAACCCCTGCAGCGCCCCTAGTGTTAACCCCTTCCCTGCCAGTCACATTTATACAGTAATCAATGCATTTTTATAGCACGGATCGCTGTATAAATGTGAATGGTCCCAAAAATGTGTCAAAAGTGTCCGATATGTCCGCCGCAATGTCGCAGTCACGATAAAAAAAAAAAAAATCGCAGATCGCCGCCATTACTAGTAAAAAAAAAAATAATAATAAAAATGCTATAAATCTATCCCCTATTTTGTAGACGCTATAACTTTTGCGCAAACCAATCAATAGACGCTTATTGCGATTTTTTTTTACCAAAAATATGTAGAAGAATACGTATCGGCCTAAACTGAGGAAAAAATTTGTTTAAAAAAAAATAAAAAATTGGATATTTATTATAATAAAAAGTAAAAAAAAATAATGCGTTTTTTCAAACTTGTCCCTCTTAATTTGTTTATAGCGCAAGAAATAAAAACCGCAGAGTGATCAAATACCACCAAAATAAAGCTCTATTTGTGGGGAAAAAAAATGATAAAAATGTATTTATTTGGGTACATCCTTGCATGACCGCGCAATTGTCATTCAAAATGCGACAGCGTTGAAAGCTGAAAAATGGCTTGGTCAGGAAGGGGGTGTTTGTGCCTGGTAGGCAAGTGGTTAAAAAAAAGTTGGCTTACACTTTTAGCATTTTGTTAAAAACCCATTAAGGTCTGATCACTGCTACTGTTTGAAAAAAAAAAAAAAATGATATATTATGCTCAATAATTACAAAGACATTTTGTAGCATTTTGTAGCACTTCTATCATTTCAAATACAATTACACTTGAGGTGATTGTAGCTGTATTAGTGCAAATACAAAATTACACAAGTTTTTTCTGTCCTATACTAGAGCAGGGCTAGGCAACTTCCGCACTCTAGCTGTTGTGGAACTACAAGTCCATAGAGCCATTGCATGATTCTGACAGCCACAGGCATGACTTCCTGAGACAGAGGCACTCTGCCTTCTTCTGTATTAGAGAGATTGTTATCATATTTTTACTGGATCCTGAAGTTTCTCTTACGTACAAGTTCTTCATATCTGTGCATATCATACCTCTATACACACTTACCGTATATACTCAAGTATAAGCCGACCCGAATATAAGCCGAGGCACCTAATTTTACCACAAACAACTGGAAAAACGTATTGACTCGAGTATAAGCCTAGGGTGAGAAATGCGCAGCTACTGTAAGTGGAAAAGAGGGTCAACAATGCCCATTGTCATGCCTCACTGTGCCCATTTGCAGCCATAGGTCCCCCAAACTTCAAACTTGGTTGTTAAGGGTTCCTAAATGCCCCCTAGCTGCAGCCAAAAATTGGGGTCTCTGGACCCAAAGGGTCCCGAAATGACGTTGCTGCAGATGGACACTGTTGACCGACTTTGGGGCCCTGTATCTCGGGGCCACTTAGTGCTAGGAACCCCATCTTTGGATATGTTGTATGCTAGTTCCACTGGGTTTGAATACAAACTTGGGGTTCCTAGCACCAAGTGTCCCCAAGATACGGGGCCCCAAAGTCGGGTCAGAAAACGTCAAGCACTTTTCTGCAGCAGAGAATGACATTTTCCGAACGACTTTGGGGCCCCGTATCTCGGGGCCACTTAGTGCTAGAAACCCCATCTTTGGATATGTTGTAGTGCTAGGTCCAGGTTGGCACACCAAATTTGGGGTTCCTAGCACCAAGTGGTCCCGAGATACGGGGCCCCAAAGTCGGATCAGAATTTTATTTTTTTTTGCTGCAGAAAAGTGCTTGACTCAAGTATAAGCCGAGGGGGGCACTTTCAGCACAAAAAAATGTGCTGAAAAACTTGGCTTATACTCGAGTATATAGGCTGTGTTGATATACAGTGTCCAGTTGATCAGTGAGTGATCCTCGTTTCATCTCCTACGATGCTCATTCTTTGTCCCTTGTTTTCTATACTCAAACTTGTATTATGCTCTATTATAGATCGTCATTTGTCTTGATTTCTCCTGAAAGAAATGCCCCTCAAGAGGGGATTGATATGGAGATCCTGAAATGCATCGGGTGAAACAAAAGGAGACCAAACAATTCCAATTATATCAACTGTAATGTTTTATCTCAATATTTGTTTATGGCTCATATGGTGATGTATGCACCTATTAGTTTTTAATACTATTTCAATCAATTTTGCTATTTCTATACATATCCTGATACTCCTCAATCTTTCTATATAGTTGCCTTAAAAGTCCCCTGTGTACTCTTCTTGGGGGGCACTTCATCTTTTTTTGTAGTTCTACATATATTGGAATATCACACCTCCTGACGAAATTGTTTGAGTGGGACACTTCTAATGTGTTTTAAACCAAAAAGGAGCAAGAGTTGACAACACAAGTACAGCTTTCCCCAAATACGGGCAAATCTACAATTGACATGTTAAAAGTTAAAATATCACAGGGTTTTGATTTTTTTTTTTTTCCCTTTACAATTTAAAAAAAAAACCTGTACTAAAGAACTAAGTAGACCAGGGATATGCAATAAGCGGACCTTCAGCTGTTGCAAAACTGCAAGTCTCATCATGCCTCTGCCTCTGGGTGTCATGGTTGTGGCTGTCAGTCTTGCTATGCTCATGGGACTTGTAGTTCTGCAACAGCTGGAGGTCCGCTAATTGCATATCCCTGATGTAGACCAATATTGATGACCCTGCCTCTAAACATGCTAATCCACTGGCTTCAATTCTTTTATCATGCCTGACATAGATTGTATAGATATGAAATACAATGTAGAAATTAACCGCTTCCCGACCGCCTCATGTAGATATACGTCTACAGAATGGCACGGGCAGGCAAAGCACGTACGGGTACGTCCCCTTTAATTTGCCTGCCCGGGGGGCGCGTGCGCGCCGCCAGCGGCGCGCTCGCGACCCGGTCGGGGCTCCGTGACCACGGCCGCGGGACCAGCGGAACCGATCGGGAGCTCCTTGACCACGGCCGCGGGAACAGCGGACCCGATCGCGATCGGAATCCCGCGATCGGGTTACGGAGCTGAAGAACGGGGAGGTTTGTGTAAACAAACCTCTCCCCGCGTTCCTACACTGACTGTCAGTGATCGGCTGTTCCCTGTCATCGGGAAAGCCGATCAATGTCAGACGTACAGCCACGCCCCCCTACTGTAAAAAAAACACAACACGTCACACTGACTCCTCCCCGCCCCCTAGTGGTTAACCCCTTCACAACTGTCATTTACATAGGAATCCGTGCTATTTAAATAGCAATGATTTCTGTATAAATGACAAATGTCCCAAAAATGTGTCAAAAATGTCCGATGTGTCCGTAATGTCGCAGTCACAATAAAAATCGCTTCGCCGCCATTACTAGTAAAAAAATATTAATAAAAATGCTATAAAACCCCCTATTTTGTAAACTATATAACTTTTGCGCAAACTAATCAATAATCGCTAATTGCGATTTTTTTTACCAAAAATATGTAGAAGAATACGTATCGGCCTAAACTGAGGAAAAAAATTTTTTTTTTATATATATTTTTGTTATAGCAAAAAGTAAAAAATATTGCATTTTTTTTCAAAATGTCGCTCTATTTTTGTTTATAGCGCAAAAAATAAAAACCGCAGGGGCGATCAAATACCACCAAAAGAAAGCTCTGTGGAAAAAAAAAGGACGCCAATTTTGTTTGGGAGCCACGTCGCACGACCGCGCAATTGTCAGTTAAAGCGACGAGTGCCGAATCGCAAAAAGGGGCCTGGTCCTTTAGCTGCAAATTGTCCGGGGCTGAAGTGGTTAATATATGATTTTACAATTTGACCATAGATACACTTTCAGACCATCTCCATCTAAATCCCTCTGTTAGCTGCAGTGTGGAAGCTCTTAGGATTTATCCTGCTGGGAAAATTACACTTACATACACCATATTGTCAAAAGTATTTTTTTTTTTCTGCCCTTTGTCTGCTATGAGTAAGCACTGATTTCAGTGTGAAACGCGTCAGCACCCCTTTTCTGCATCACCTTTGCTAGAACATGTGCTCTTTTATTTGCAATAAAAAGCACAAGAAAAAGGCTATCCAGAGTTTTTTTTTTTCGTTTCTTCCCTCTGTCTGCTATTGGGGAGACTACCCTTCCCTCCCTTATCCTAAAAACACTACAGGAAGATATATGAAAGTGAGAAAAAAAGTACTCTTGGGTGTCCCCAGTGGAAAATGTCTCCTCTATTCCAGTTTCGATGACAAATGGATTTTCCTACTTTTTCCAGTCCTGATGACAATAGAAATCTGACAGGTTTAAGTAAAACAAAAAACCTGACAGACTCCTCCCCACTCTTATCCAAAGTAACAAAAAAAGTTTTGGCTTAACATACGCTTTTAAAATAGTTGTTTCAAAGACTCACACATGTCCTGGGGTTTGCATATATCAGTACAACTCCAACTAATAGTATTAGAATTATGATACAATACCTTTTTTAACACGAGGTTTTCGTGAAGGATCTGCTGGGACCTTATTAAAAAAAAAAAAAAAAAAAGAATGACGAGCTTAACAGGCAGTACAACAGCATTTCACACAATGAAATGGAACTCATTGGTACAATCTGAGATATGCATATACCGTACATTCACTTCATGTTTGGCCAGAGTTCAGCTTTAAAGTATATGTATAGTTAAAACATTTTTCTTTTAGTTCTGGGTGAAGCAGTGAAGGGTTAGAACCTCTGTTGAGATTTTAGGCTCGATTCACATCTATGCATTTTGCTTTTGAGCGTTTTTGCAGTGCTTTTTGCGGTGCTTGCCACGTTTTTAGACATGCGTTTTTACCGCATTTTGCGTTTTTTTTTTTCATTTTTTTTACACTGTGGTTGCTTAGCAACCAGCTATATACAGTGTAAAAAAAATGAAAAAAAAAAAACCTGCAAAACACAAATCGCGGCAAAAACGCGGTACTTGCGTTTTGGATGCGGGTCTATTGACTTCTATTACATGCAAAACAGTCCCTGACCCTTTCCAAAAACGCAGAGGCACAAAAATGCATTGATGTGAACATATTCCATAGGAACCCACGTTAAAAAATTTCCCTGCATTTCTGCAAAATGCATCAAAAAACGCATTAGTGTGAATCAAGCCTTAGGCCTCATTCACACAGGCACAAAGTGTCATACAGCGTGAAAAGCACCCTTTGTAAACCAATGACAGGCTGCGGCTGTACTGTGGTAACTGCACATCCGAGCTTTACCGTGTAGAACTGTCTGACTCCAGTGACTTACATCCGTTCCTATACGCGGATGTGCAGGTACCGCAGCACGTCATTGATTTGTGCAGGCAGCTGTGTGTGACATCTACTGCTCCCGGGTGGAGAAATAAGCTTGTTTTTTTACAGTGTATGTCCCTCTGAGTCCATGTAAAGGATCCCTTATGCCGCGTACACCCGATCGGAATTCTCGTCGGAAAAAACTCTGACGGTTTTTCAGACGGAATTCCGCTCAAGCTGTGTTGCCTACACACGATCACACCAAATTCCGACGGTCAATAACACAGCGGCATAAAACACGTTCGACAGCACTATAAAAGGGAAGTTTAATGCTTCCGAGCATGCGTCGGAATTTTGCGTGTCGGAATTGCATACACACGATCGGAAAATCCGATAGAAAGGTTTTCCGTCGGAAAAATTGAGAACAGGTTCTCAATTCAAAGTCCGTCGGAAATTCCGACAGAAAAAGACCGTTGGGTATACACACGGTCGGAAAATCAGATGAAAAGCTCCCATCGGACTGTTTCCATTGGAAATTCCGACCGTGTGTACGCCGCATTACAGTTATCTGGGTCTCCATTAGAAAGTTTTTCCCCACCCTGTAATAACCATTTCATCAGGCAGGTAAGTGATGGAAAATCTACAGAAAAACAGGCAGAAATAACTTTTGGCAGCGTAGAAGACTACATCCCGGTCAGATTTATATTCCTCTGTGTGTCTGTTGCAGATTTTCCCTCACTTCCTGGCTTGCCACTCCGACAAGGGATGAGCCTGAGCTATCCTTCTAGGAAGCTGTCAAAGTTGACAGACAATCATAGGTGGCAGAGGCATTCCCCGCCCCACACACATATGTACATTGCCTTAAAAAAGTATTCATACCCCTTGGAATTTCCCACATTTTGTCATGTTACAACCAAAAATGTAAATGTATTTTATTGGGATTTTATGTGATAGACCAACATAAAGTGGCACATAATTGTGAAGTGGAAGGAAAATGATAAATGGTTTTCAACATTTTTTACAAATAAATATGTGAAATGTGTGGAATGCAGTTGTATTCAGCCCCCTTTACTCTGATACCCCTAACTAAAATCTAGTGGAACCAATTGCCTTCAGAAGTCACCTAATTAGTAAATAGAGTCCACCTGTGTGTAATTTAATCTCAATGTAAATACAGCTGTTCTGTGAAGCTCTCAGAGGTTTGTTAGAGAACCTTAGTGAACAAACAGCATTATGAAGGCCAAGGAACACACCAGGCAGGTCAGGGATAAAGTTGTGGAAAAGTTTAAAGCTGGGTTAGGTTATAAAAAAAAATATCCCAAGCTTTGAACATCTCACGGAGCACTGCTCAATCCATCATCTAGAAATGGAAAGAGTATGGCACAACTGCAAACCTACCAACACATGGCCGTCCACCTAAACTGACAGGCCGGGCAAGGAGAGCATTAATCAGAGAAGCAGCCAAGAGGCCCATGGTAACTCTGGAGGAGCTGAAGAGATCCACAGCTCAGGTGGGAGAATCTGTCCACAGGTCAACTATTATTCGTGCACTCCACAAATCTGGCCTTTATAGAAGAGTGACAAGAAGAAAGCCATAACAAGTCCTGTTTGCAGCCATGTGGAGGACACAGCAAACATGTGGAAGAAGATGCTCTGGTCAGATGAGACCAAAATTGAACTTTTTGGCCTAAAGGCAAAACGATATGTGTGACAGAAAACTAACACTGCACATCGCCCTGAACACACCATCCCCACCGTGAAACATGGTGGTGGTAGCATTATGCTGTGGGGATGTTTTTCTTCAGCAGAGACGGGGAAGCTGGTCAGAGTTTATGGGAAGATGGATGGGGCCAAATACAGGAAAATCTTAGAAGAAAACCTATTAGAGTCTGCAAAAGACTTGAGACTGGGGTGGAGGTTCACCTTCCAGCAGGACAATGACCCTAAACATACAGCCAGAGCTAAAATTAGATCAAAGCAAATTCATGTGTTAGAATGGCCCAGTCAAAGTCCAGACCTAAATCCAATTGAGAATCTGTGGCAAAACTTGAAAATTGCTGTTCACAGATGTTGCTGTTAACAGCTTGAGCTATTTTGCAAAGAATGGGCACTCCCTAGATGTGCAAAGCTGGTAGAGACATCCCAAAAAGTATTGACTCGGGGGGGCTGAATACAAATGTACACCACACTTTTCATATATGTATTTGTAAACATTTTTTAAAAAATTTATAATTTTCCTTCCACTTCACAATTATGTGCCACTTTGTGTTGGTCTATCACATAAAATCCCAATAAAATATATTTACATTTTTGGTTGTAACATGACAAAATGTGGAAAATTTCAAGGGGTATGAATATTTTTTTAAGGCTCTGTATGCAAGTGGCGTGTATATGTGCAACTGTGGGGTGGGGAATGCCACTGACGCCTAAGATTGGCTGTCGGCTTTAACAGCTTCCCAGTGGGATTGCTCAGGCGGGTTCGGACTCATGTCTGAACATGCTTGAGCTCATCACCAGTGACAACATATGAGGAAAAAACTCAGAAGATGCAATCTCCTTTAGATTCACTATACAATCTTTATACCATCAACCTTTGAATGACCAATCAATTTGTATCAGGCAGGCCCTTGCAATAGATAGTTGATGGTAGAGCTAAAGAATTAATCAAATTGTATAGTGTATGGTCAGTAGTGATGAGTATAGTTGTGATGGGATCCTAATCCAAACTCACATGAATGAGCCCGCCAGGAAGCTGTTTGTACTGGGCCAATCATCTGCGACTGGGGCATTCCCTGCCATGCAGCCACATGTATAAATGTAAAAAAAAGGGTGGGGATGGTTGGTATGGGGAAGAGTGTGGCTGTGGGTCAGATGATTAGCACAATGCAGGGACAGCTACCTGGCAGGCTTGCTTATGTGAGTCACCACTCTCTGCTCCTCCAGCACTCATTGGAGTGTTGGGCTGGGGAGGAGGCGGGTGGAGCCAGCTTTGGCTCTCAGCTGCACACTAAAAGCTGAAGGCAGTTGTCAACCAGACAGCTGGGTCAATCCTGACAATGTGGTCGGGATCCTTCCAGAGTCTGGAGCAGTTCTGTGACAGCTGACAGAAGACTTTAACCCACTGTGATTCTGAGTGACAGGAGAGCAAATGTAAGTGCACTCCTGTGATCCAGAAGAGAAGGCCCAAAAAACGTTGATCAAACACCTCTTTAACCGCTTCCCGACCGGCGCACAACGATGTACGTCGACAGAATGGCACAGACAGGCATAAGGGCGTACAGGTACGTCCCCTTTAAGATGCCGCCATGCCATCGGGCGCGCGCTCGCGCCGGTCGGGACCCCCGTGAGGCCGGTCACGGGTCCCGCGGACTCGATTGTCTCACGGGAAGGCTGAACGGGGAGATGCGGAAATAAACAGCATCTCCCCGTTCTGCCTAGCAACTAGTGACGCCGATCTCTGCTCCCTGTGATTGGAGCAGAGATCAGCATTCACTAGCTGACAGCCACGCCCCCCCCCCCACAGTAAGAAACACACCTCTAGGCATACTTAACCCCTACACTGCCACCTAGTGGTTAACCCCTTCACTGCCAGTGTCATTTACACAGGAATCAATGCATTTAAATAGCATTGATTGCTGTATAAATGACAATGGTCCCAAAAATGTGTCAAAAATGTCCGATGTGTCCGCCATAATGTCGCAGTCACAATAAAAATCGCTGATCGCCGCCATTACTAATAAAAAAAAATTGTTAATAAAAATGCTATAAAACTATCCCCTATCTTGTAAACGCTATAACTTCTGCGCAAACCAATCAATAATCGCTAATTGCGATTTTTTTTTACCAAAAATATGTAGAAGAATATGTATCGGCCTAAACTGAGGAGAAAAATTTTTTTTTATATATTTTTGGGGGATATTTATTATAGCAAAAAATAAAAAAGAATGCGTTTTTTTTTCAAAATTGTCGCTCTTTTTTGTTTATAGCGCAAAAAATAAAAACCGCAGGGGCGATCAAATACCACCAAAAGAAAGCTCTATTTGTGGGAAAACAAGGACGTCAATTTTGTTTGGGAGCCACGTCGCACGACCGCGCAATTGTCAGTTAAAGCGATGCAGTGCCGAATCGCAAAAAGGGGCCTGGTCCTTTGGCTGCAAATTGGTCCAGTCTGAAAGTGGTTAAAGTGGTAATATACTTTTTTTTTTTTTTTTTAGCTACAGGGAAGCGTATAATAAAGCTTACCTGTAGGTAAAATGAATATCTCCTACATGTTGCACTGTTTAGGTGATATTCTAGCAAGTTTCAGCCAGTGATGTCACTGGTGCATGCGCTCTAAAAGAATGGCATACCCGTGTCATTTCTTCAGAGCTGTGTGATGCGGGAGTGACGTCATTGCGATGCTGCCATTTAGACAGCCACAGTCACTGAACCCAGAAGGAAGACCGGGTGAAGATGGAAGCCTTTTTAGCTCTTCATTTTAAGGTGAGTCTTTCATAATGTGCTAGTATGCGGTGCATACTAGCACATTATGGTATTGTCTTGCAGGTGTAAACTTTTTTATTTTATATTTTTTTCCTTACAGAGTTTACTACCGCTTTTAAGTTTAACTTTAGTCAGAAAATTAAAGTGGTTGTTAAGCCACTCTGTTATCTTTACACAAACTTCCCTGTTTGCTAATGACAAGTGTCCCAATATCTGTGCTTTATAAATAAAATGCCGTTCTATATCAGATTTTTAGAGTGCTGCTCAAGTGACCGGCCAGCTCTCCCCTCTCCTGATCTGACAGCTACAGCGAGAGGTGCCGAGAATCCCACACTGATGTCAGTCGGGAGGGGAGAAGGAGAGAGGTGGCCGGTCACGTGAGCGCCGAGTGGCGCTCTGAAATCAGGTATAGAACGGCATTTTATTTATAAAGCACAGATACTGGGACACTTGTCATTAGCAAACAGGGAAGTTTGTGTGGAAATTTAAGAGCAATTTTAGCAGCAGGAGGGGAGAGGAGGACACTTGTAAGAGCTGACAGGCGGGGAGGGGGGAGAGCAGACAGGAGAGCTGCGGATGACAAAGGCGCGTAAACTGACCACGGTGTCAGGGATCAGCAGCCATGATAAACCGTGGTCAGTTTACAGGGGGGAGGGCAGAGCCAGGCAGGATCAGCCAGCTATTTTAGGTGATACAGGGGGACAAATTACATAGCACATGAACTGTGCTGTATAACAAGCTTCAAACGAACAGGCATAATATATATTATCTTAAGAGGTAAAAAACACTTTAAAGCGGAGCTCCACCCTAAAGTGGAACTTTTGCTTATCGGATTCCTCCCCCCCTCCGGTGCCACAATTGGCACCTTTCAGGGGAGGGGGGTGCAGATACCTGTATAATACAGGTATCTGCACCCACTTCCGGGACTAGCTAGCCGCAGCTGTCCCGCCAATATCCGAAGATGCCCCGTTGTGTCTTGGGAAACACACAGTTCCCAGGACACAACGGGGACCAATAAAGACGCGCAGCGCGACTCGCGCATGCGCAGTAGGGAACCGGGCAGTGAAGCCGCAAGCTTCACTTCCTGATTCCCTGACAGAGGATGGCGGCGGGGGCAGCCGAGAGACGAACGATCGCTTGTCATCTTCTGCCGACATCGCTGGAACCTGGAACAGGTAAGTGTCTATTTATTTTTATTAAAAGTCAGCAGCTGCAGTATTTGTAGCTGCTGACTTTAAAAAAAAAAAATTCAGGTGGACCTCCTCTTTAAGTCCTGCTAGATCACTTCAGGCTGGCCCTTATTGCAGGTGTAGCTATGTAAAATATAAAAAATAGATGCCTATGCTGTTTGCAATTCAGTAATACACAGTCTCACCCTGCTCTGTACATGCTCAGTTGCTCTACAATTTTAGGCACTGCTGAATTTGTAGAGGCCAATCTGCTGACATTCTTAAAAAGCGGAATTAACCACTGGGCACTTATACCCCCCTTCCTAACCAGACCAATTTTCAGCTTTCTGTGCTCTCACATTTTGAATGACAATTACTCAGTCATGCAACACTGTACCCATATGAAATTTTAGTCCTTTTTTCACACATATAGAGATTTCTTTTGGTGGTATTTAATCACCTCTGGGGTTTTTATTTATTGCGCTATGAATAAAAAAAAAAGACCGAAAATTTGGTAACAAAAATAAAAAAATGAATTTTTCTTAGTTACTGTTATAAAATGTTGCTAATTAGTAATTTTTTTAAATTAAAAATTGATCTCACCTGATGTACTGAGGGCATATCTCATTTCTTGAGACACTAACAAGTCAGGAAAGTACAAATCCCCCCAAAATTATTCCTTTTTGCAAAGTAGACATTCCAAGGTATTTAGCAAGAGGCACGTTGAGTTTTTTCACGTTGTAATTTTTGTTCCACAATTCTTTGCAAAATTAAGATTTTTCTTTTTTATTTTAATTTTTTTTTCACAAAATTGTCATATTAACAACAGGTTATTTCTCTTACATGGTATATGCATACTTCCAATTACACCCCAAAATAGATTCTACTACTCCTCCTGAGTATGGCGATAACACATGTGTGAGATCTTTACACGGCCCAGTCACATACAGAGGCTCGACATGCAGGGAGCACCGTCAGGTGTTCTAGGGACATAAATTTACACATTTAATTTCCTGAACCTATCAGGAACTGAGCACTTACTGATGGGCACTGTATTGGCACTAATGGGCATTTTAGTGGCACTGTAAAGCACAGATGTGGCACTGTAGAGCACTGATGGGGCACAGACGTGGCACTGATGGGGCACAGACGTGGCACTGATGGGGCACAGACGTGGCACTGATGGGGCACAGACGTGGCACGGATATGGCACAAATGGGGCACTGCTGGGCACTTGCACAAGAAAAAAAAAAACTCAACCTAACGCTGCAGCTTCACCCTCCTCTGCTCACACAATCGGTGTGAGCAGCAAAGAGAACTGTACGTGACGCCAGTTTGTTTACATTGATCGCTCCGTCATTGGACTGAGTGATCACGTGGTAAACGGCTGCTGTCATTGGCCCTTTACGGCGATCCGTGACGTGCCCGGTCCCCGTGAACCTGGCGAGCATGGACAGCCCAATGTGTGCAGAGTTATCCGACTGCGCTGTAGCCGTAATTTGGCTATGGCCTGGTCGGTAAGCGCTTAAACCCTTCTATCCTTTACAGCCAAGGATGCTGCTTCAGTTTGATCTGCAACTGCCATGGTACTGCGCGTGATCAGTTATGACACCGGCCATTTGATGGTTTGACATATTGCTTGAGCACACAAGCACAGATGAAAGCAAATCAAGGCATTCCAGGAATGTACCTCTTTTTTAAACCAGTATATCAATGGGTAAGGATGAGCTCCGGCGTGTTCGCATATGGCACGTGCAGAGCCCGCCAGGATGTCGGCACTGCGCTGCACTAATCACAGGCAGTGAGACATTTCCCGATCTCTGCAGCGGCGCATCAGGAAATGTTTCACTGCCTGTGATTAGCACTCTGCAGTGCCGACTTCCTGGCGGGCTCTGCACGTGGAGTGTGCGAACACGCCGGAGCTCATCCTTATCAATGGGTTTAATTCCGCCTTATGATTTACTGCTGTTCAGCAAAATGGCAGCCTCCAGGAAGAAGAAACAGAAGCAATGCTGGGGGCAATTTACAGCACACACTAATTTTGGTAGCAAAATTATTAATGTATGTTCCTTGCTAAAGAACATTATTTCTTATCGGGTTTTTATGGGTAAAGGTCTGCAATGTGGAATCCCTGGCAGAATCACCACAATTCTTTATTTAACAGGGTATATCATGCGGTGATACAGAAGGCTCAACAAGATATGTTACAAAGATAATACATATTGTACATCTCTACACCCCTAATATATATAAACCCAGGGGTATCTTTCGTAAATTTCCTTCTCTGGATCAATGCAGGATGTATGTATGTAAATTGCACTTTTAAAATTGCAAGCAGGAGTGATTGTTCCCGCAAAGCGATATGCGAATGAGCGAAGTATCGAAGGACAGCAGCCTGCATCTATGGCAGTGTTTCTCAACTTCAGTCCTCAAGGCGCCCCAACAGGTCATGTTTTCAGGATTTCCCTCAGATGAAACGGCTATTGTAATTACTAAGGCAGTGAAACTGATCGAATAATGGTTAGCCTGAAAACATGACCTGTATGGAACGCTCCCCAGGTCCAGGGTCAGCATGTGCGGAGGGATCGGAGTAGGGATTAGTGTAATCAAAGCTGACCTCACCATAATCCACACACTGTATATATATATATATAGCAACCACATACATCCTGTCTATTAGTCATTTACTGTATATGAAGTCTTCTAGATTTCACAGACCAAAACAACACACTCCTTCTAATAATATCAACTCCTCCTCCTTCTCTATCCCATCACCACTACTACCCGCTTTCCCCACCATTACTGCAGTGTACTATATTCCACAGATCTCTGCAGGGGCAGCCCGCTCCCCCTTCCACAAACAGGGCTGCATAGGGGGCAATCTAGATTACCGTCTTTAGCGAATCCTCCGCCATCATTATCAGGATAAAGTAGCGGTTTAGTCTCCAAGGTAACTAAAATCACATCACTTCCGGTGTGCATGGTTGGAGAGATCCCTCCGGGAACAGAGTGATCTGTGGAGACGTTCCATAGCACTGAGCGACGCTGCTCATCACGTGACCCGTTCTGACAGTCACAGGGCTCAGCAGAAGCAGGCTGGGCTCTCCCAGACACACATCTGATTTTTTAATTGTTATTTCTATTACAGCAAATTCATTTATTATTAAAGACAAATGTCACCTTGATTCTAGCAGTTAGCTGAAAGTGAGCTTGTATTAAGGTGACCAGATTTTTAAAATGAAATCCAGGGACATTTTTTTTTATTGGCAAATGGTGAACTATTTTATAAGCATATTTTCCTCAAATGATATATGTAGTGTATGTGTTTATGGAATGATTGTATGATATGAACGTTATTTCCCACATTTCATCCATAAATAAAGATAAAAAAAAGATACTGCTTCTAATTTTTTGAGATATGACTACCAAATTCAGTTCAGGAGTGCACTACATAAAGAATGCGGGGCTCAGCTGTGCCCATCCGTGCAGCCTCACCAGTGCCCTGCAAAGCAAGCCTCCCCAGTGCCCAGCATAGCAAGCCTCACCAGTGCCCAGCATAGCAAGCCTCACCAGTGCCCAGCAATGCAGAATGTGGTAATGTTAAATTGTGACTGTATAGAGTGGAGTTTACGGTGGTGGGTAGTATATACAGGAGAATGGAATGCAGGGTTCAGCTGTGCCCATCTATGCAGTCTCACCAGTGCCCAGCATAGCAAGCCTCACCAGTGCACAGCAATGCAGAATGTGGTAATGTTAAATTGTGACTGTATAAAGCGGAGTGTACGGTGGTGGGTATTATATACAGGAGAATGGAATGCAGGGTTCAGCTGTGCCCATCTATGCAGCCTCACCAGTGCCCAGCAATGCAGCCTCACCTGTGCCCAGCAATGCAGAATTTGGTAATATTAAATTGTGACTGTATAGAGCGGAGTGTACGACGGTAAGTAGTATGTACAGGAGATGGGTGTGGAGTGTATGGCAGTGGGTAGTATGTACAGGGGAGGGGTGTGGAGTGTATGCCGGACTGCAAGTAACCATCACAAGGGTGCTTCTCTGCACCAATGCCTTGAACCTGTAAATCCCCCCTGCAGAGGTATATACTTCAAGTGCTTGTAGAAGTCTCTAGTCAGCAAAGTCACTTTGGCACTTGATTCATGCAGAGCTCTTGTGTAAATTCCTTTCACTGGCAGCATGGGAGAAGGGCCTATGAAATCATCAGGGACTCTGGGAATATCAATTTACATAGCAGGTCCAGTCAACTGGATTTGTTTCTTTCTTATAGTGCCCAATGCAATGCTTTCAACAATGTTTTGGAATTTGATGAATATCTCTCTCTTATACAGCATAACTTGATAGGGAAAGGCATCTCCAGTTGTCTCTTTGGAGCACCACATGAAGTACTTCTTCCTCCACACCACAGTGTAACTGGGAGTTGAAGTCCAAGAACAAACTATAATAAATATTGGGGGATGGTGCTGGTTTGGCCACACAGAGTAATGTTTACCCACATCCCAAATTAATATGTATACTGGAATAATTATTCCTCTAATGGGACTTTGAAAGGTAAACTTCTCTACAAGTAAAGGCGTAGGGTAAAGATATTTATTTGAAAGTGATAGTAGATGAATACAATCTACATATAAACAAATGAGAATACAAAACAAACAAGTGGGTGTACAGGATGCACAAAATACACGATCACAAATAGACATGCAATACATAAGGTACAATCATGGCTCCACTATATGTATTATACAAACAAGGAAAAACCCAACATTTCAAATTTAGTATAGATATTACTCTTCTTCAGGGGTATATGATTGTGACCATGACGGGAGGTACGTCTATATATTAAATGTAATGGCAGGATAAAAAAAAATCATGCATACTTATGCCATTTAAAAAGTTCTATTTACACTGACCATAAAGGTATTGCTCAGAAGCTCAAATATTTTTGCATCTACTTTAAAAACAGGAAGGGGAGGGGGCATTTAGTGCTACTGTCCTGCACGACGTTAGCCCCGAGAAGGCTGAGCAGGGGGTGACCAAACAAAGGCCCACGGGGAGGTTTTCCCACAGAGGGCGACAGGACCCCAATCCGTATGGCCGCGGTCCAGGAAGCGAGGAGTAGTTGCTGAGGGAACAAAGGGGGAACACATTAGTGTGCCAGGCTTTGCATAGGACCGAAAGGGTGCATAGGGATGGCCCCCAAAAGACCCCCGGTTAGTACACCATACGCAAAACCAAAGAAGCAAAAGTATGTATGGTGGTCATACCTAAATCACCAGCAAGACACAGACGCCCCAGCTATGCTTGGAAAAATAGCTTGGAGTATTGTGTGTGAATATAAACACAGAGACCAGGAGCCTATCATAGGTCCCCATCTTCCTGTTTTTAAAGTGGATGCTAAAATATTTGAGCTCCCGAGCAATACCTTATGGTCAGTGTAAATAGAATTTTTTAAATGACATAAGTATGCATGATTTTTTTTTTATCCTGCCATTACATTTTATGTTTACAACTATCTTTTTAATTTATAGACGTACCTCCTGGTACCATCATGGTCACAATCATATAACCCTGAAGAAGAGCAATATCTATCCTAAACTCAAAACGTTGGGTTTTTCCTTGTTTGTATAATACATACAACGGAGCCATGATTGTACCTTATGTATTGCATGTCTATTTGTGATCATATAATTTGTGCATCCTGTACACCCACTTGTTTATTTTGTATTCTCACTTGTTTATATGTAGATTGTATTCATCTACTATCACTTTCAAATAAATATCTTATACTCATACCCTACACCTTTACCTTTCAAAGTCCCATTAGAGGAATAATTCTTCCAGTATAAAGAACAAACTATAATACAGCTTAAATCTCTTTCCTTGCACTACATTTCCCACTGTCCTTCACACCTGTCCTCATGAATCTTCACCAGTTTATGACCTAAGTTCACCCCTAGTGTCCAAAATTTTTTGAAAGAGGGCCAGATTTGATGAAGTGAATGTGCGTGAGGGCCAACCATTTTGCCTGACATTCTATGAACCATTAAAATAGTCTAAGTGTGTTTGTCCGAGCACTAATACACTGCCACTAACTAAGAATTATCTTGCCTTTGTGGCTGTGTGTTGAAGAGATGAGCTTGGGCGTGATATTTGGCTACACCGTATTTATCGGCGTTTAACACGCACCTTCACTTTAAGAGGGAAGTTTCAGGAAAAAAAAAACGTACACTTTAAATAAAGAACTGTGAAGCAAAATAAGGGTCGTGCCCATCTGCAGCCCCACCGTTGCTATGAATGCAGCCTTACCATTGCCAGGTATGCAGCACCCCCATTGCCAGGTATGCAGACTCACCAGACTCAGCCTGATTGGTGCCAATCTGCAACGTCGGATGGGACGGGAAGGGGGTGGGAGGAGCGCCAACAGATTACATACAGCAGAATCTGTTTTCTCTGCGGCCTCTTTAATAGAAAGTCCTGCCTCCTTTGATGGACAGAACAGTCGTCCAATGGAGACGGGACTTCCTATTACAGAGGCTGCTGTGCAAACAGGAAATTCACCTGTACGGATGGTCCCACCCCCTCCAAGGCAGCCAGCATGTATACCTTTTGTGGCCACAAAAGATATACATGTCCAAATCACCAGCTGGGCTGTTCGAAACCGGGTAAGTTGGCCGCGGTTGGCCCACGGGCTGGAATTTGGACATGCCTGCCCTAGTGGATGGAAGGCAGCTTAACACTAGCTGCTTTGTGTCCTGTGACAGCAGCCAACCCTACAAAGTGTCTCTAAATCCTTTTCTCCCAAGATGAGAAAACATTGGAAACAGGAAACTGGCAGTAAGGTCCAAGCAGCTGCTTCTTTCTCTGCCAGCATTACAGACTGGGGTATACTTTATTATTTGAGCAGTGTGGCTTTAATAGACAATTTTGCACCTTTTTTGTATGTTTGTTGACCCCCCTACTTGATCCCATATTTTTTCTAGATGGGCCTGCAGAATTTTCAGCCGGTCATTATCCTTTCCGCAAGATGATCAGCGCCTGTATCGCTCCTCTCCTCCATAGACAAAAACACACATTTGCACAATTTAAAATTGATGTTCATTGAAGGACACAAGTTATATACGGTCAGGTTATACTGCCACCTAAAGAAGGATTGGACACAGGCAAACAAAAAAAACAGGATAACCCCACCCATTTCCTGCATACCTCAGTATCTCAACTCTGCTAGCAAACATCAAACCAAGCTAGCATTTTTTTTTTCTTCAATCAAGATTCCTCTATATTTCAGTGCTCAAACTAGTATCCATATACAGCTATTTGGAGCGTCTCTTCCTCAGCATAGCTTTGGAGTGTCGTAAGCAAATCCCACTGCACTGGACATTGTGGGGCTAACCTGAAACTGACCTTCAGGCACTGTGTTCCATAAAAAGGTGCTTTACAGACCCTCTTCTAATAAAAAGTTAGTTGTAGAGCACTTTGCAGGTGCAGAGCTGTTGGCATTGTTGCTGCGCTTGCCCCGTCTCTGAAGACTTACTCTATTAGTAGGCTGAATAGGTTGAGCACCAGGTGCTACGCCATTTTTCACTTTCATGATCCCTGCTGTCTTTGCCACCATTCAACATCAATGAAGTATCTCTCTGCTGCTGCTTTGCAAATAGCTACATGGAACTTTGATCTATGGTCCATGCCTACTGTTCATAAGCTACCACCTGTATAGGTTTTTGTGAGCTCCAGAAGACTTGCTTAGTTGCATCACTGCTACAGGTTCACAACATATCTGAATCTATGTACTGCATGGACAGTCTCATTGCAAAGGGTGATACATATGGATGGGGGGACCTGGCTAAGGTAAAAGGAAGAAATCACCTTAGGGAGAAAGGAAGCTCTGGGTCTCAAGACAATTTTGCATAGAATTAGATAAGGCTCTTTACAAACAAGGCTCTTAAAGCCCTGTACGCACAGGCAGAAGGTCAGGGGACATTTGGCAGTTAAAAAAACAACAACATTCTGCAGTTGTGTATGTTGGTCTGTCCAGCAGAGGCCAGCCATTCAGCCAGCTTCTGTCAGACATGCATGCTGGAAAACCAGCAGCCGACCGACTCCCAATAAGTGCTCTCAGCCAATGGCTAGACTAACCTCGCATGGTAAGTACAGTGTCTCTGACTGGAGCTGTCAGCTTTTTTTTTTCATGCAACCTTCTGGGTTGCACAAAAAAAGAACTGTAGTGTGTACAAAGCTTAACTCAGAAAAACGCCTCACAGAAGTGATGGCATTTAGGAAGGCAACTTTGTGCGAGTCAACGGGGAAATATTCCTGAGGACAGATCTTGAAAAACAAATCTCTGAGGTAGGATTATATACACAACACCTTGTACAAAGATTGGTGATCTTTGAAACAGGATCACAAGGGCTGAAATCTGCCCCTTGATGGTAAACAGGGCCATATGTTGCTTTAGACCACATGTCAGAAGAGTTGTGATCCTTCCCAGAGTATTCCCTGGGATGACATTTTCTTGCCTTGCACCTGGCAAAGTATGCTTTCAATATGAGATTACTTTGTGCAGCATGGACTTCCTATCTTTTAGGAACTACTGAATCAAGAAGCCCCTTACTCCCCCCCCCCCCCCCATCTCTTAGGACCTGAGATTCAGAAGCAATGTCATAAAAGCAAGGGCCCATGAAGCAGGGACTCCTGGCAGGCACCCTGTGGGCTATTCCAGGTCATCTGGACCTTCTATCTCAGGGATCAGTTTAGGCAGTTGTAATTGTTCTGCAACACACCATCCTGAAAAATAGGGTCATGCAGTTTGAAATACAGAAATAGCAACAAGAGCTGGTTGCAGGGCGGGGCCTGCCAGGTTATTTAGGAGCATCTCAAATTTTCTTTCCGCAGAATCTTTAAAAGACGAAACATCTTTAATAGGTACAGTGAGATGCTGGTTTAGGACAGAGACGACAGGGTTAACCACAGGAACTTTTGTTCAAACTCTTTTTCCACTAGCAAAAAAACTCAGCGTGCAGTAGGATTATAGAAGAGGCATGTCCTCAAAAGCTTGCCACTGTCCAATCACCTGGAGGTATGAGCCTATAACCCATACTGTAGGAATAATTTATCAGTGTACTGTTCAATTAAGATAAGGGGGGTAATAGGGTGGTGGACAGAACTCTTGATAGTTTTCCTAGCTTAGAATAAAAGGAGACCTATTGCCTTATGTTGGAAGACGCAGGCTTCTCCTCCCCTCTCCATTTAGAAACAGCATGTTAAATACTCCTCTACCCCTCTATAAAGATATGCATTTGCACAGAGGCTGCCCGAAAAAAAAAAAAATAACAGTGTGGACTAAATGGCTGTTAGAGCCATCCACTGCAATGGCTGACTAGGCCCTTTTTTCCCTACTTGACTATTTTTTTTTAGGGCATCAATGGAGCCGTCTTGGAATTATATAGTGTTTGAAGGCTGACAGACAGTTATATATACCTTGAGCACAAGCCATGTTTGGTAATTGTTTTCACCTTGCCACACTACTGGATATTCTTGTCATATTGTATAATGATGCTCTAACTGAGCCCCTGTGTGGGCCTACTGGGATGGAACTGTGTAAAGGTGTTTTTTATGTCAAGTATGTTTTGTGTACCATTATATTTTTCTTGTATGTAAATAAAAAGATTTAAAACAAAAAAAAAAAAGGGGGGGGGGGGTTAGGGTAATAATGGCACAACAGCACCAATAGCTGTAGTAGCCACAACTGTGGACCAGGAAAGCAATTTGAAGCTAATATCACCAAACGGGTCCAGTTCCCAACAGTCACATTCCAGACATTTCCCACCATTTTTGGTGCAGCAAGGTTCTGGGTATTGCCTCAAAAGCTGCTGCTCAGGATACAGGCTCTAATTGAAGGAAAAATATTTCTAAAGAGAGTGAAACATTACAAGTTAAAATGGTAAATATTTTCTTAATTAGTGAAAATACATCCCCGTCCTAGGATACAAAAAGAAAAACCAAACCTAAGATACAATATAAAAAAAAAACTGGGGAGTGGGAGGGGTACTACAGCCTTTTTGCTTGCCAATGTCCATTTCCTCCTGAACAAGGGCAGTATGACCAAAATTTTCTCTGAACAACAGAATCATGTGTCCCCTTAAAAAATAAAAATAAAAAAAGGTTTATTATGAAAAGATGGCTAAATTCAAAACAAAAATCTGCATACTCCCCATCTACATTTTAGCCACTACGCGCCCGTGCTATAGCCGAAAGACGGCTGCAGCACGGACGCTCCCTGCTGGGAGGACGTCCTCCCGTTTACTTTCCTAATGCACGCTCCTGAGAGCGCGCATCGGGGAAGTTCTGTGCTGGCCGCGTTCGTCGGACACAGATCGCTGTAAACGGCCAGTCACAGCGGCCGTTTACAGCGAGATCGGGCTGTCCAATGAGAGATGATCTCATATGCACACATATGAGATCATCTCTCAGCGCCGCTCTGCCGCCTCACACAGACAGCGTGTGAGGAGGGATAGATGAACGGCGCCGGTGCGCCGTAAGTATATAAAAAAAAAAAAAAAAAAAAAAAAAAAAATAAAGTGATCTGTCCCCGCTGCCACCTGTCCCCAGAGTGCCATCCGTGGCATCTGCCAGTGCCACCTGTCCAATACCACCTGTGCCATCTGCCAGTGCCACCTGTCATCAGTGCCACGTATCAGTGCCATCTGTCAAAAGTGCCACCTGTCAGTGTCACGTGCCATCTGTTATCAGTGCCACGTATAAGTGCCATCTGTTATCAGTGCCACGTATAAGTGCCATCTGTCACCAGTGCCCCCGTATTAGTGCCATCTGTCATCAGTGCCCCATCAGTGTCACGCGTCATTGTCCTGGTGCTCCAGGGCCTTCAAAAGTGTACTAGGTAGTCAACAATTTAGATGTGTAATTTATGCTCCTAGAACACCTGATGGCGCTCCCTGCATGTTGGGCCTCTCTAAGTGGCCAGGCTGTGTAAAAGTTCCACATATGTGGTATCGTAATACTCAGGAGTAGCAGAATTTATTTTGGGGTGTCATTTGTGGTATACACATGCCATGTGAGAGAAATAACCTATTACAATGACAATTTTGTGGAAAAAAAAATAATTCATTTTGCAAAGAATTGTGGGAAAAAAATGACAACATCAAAAAGCTCACCATGCCTCTTACTAAATACCTTGGAATGTCTACTTTCAAAAAAAGGGGTCATTTGGGGGGTATTTGTACTTTCCTGGCTTGTTCGGGTCACAAGAAATGAGATCGGCCACCAGTACATCAGATGTGATCAACTTTGTATGATTCGCACCACAGTTTGTAGAGTCTGTATCTTTCACAAAGACCAAATAATATCCACTAATTTGGGTTATTTTTACCAAAGATATGTAGCAGTATAAATTGTGGCCAAAATGTATGAAGAAAAATTAATAATTAGCTAAATTTTATCACAAAACAAAGAAAAATGCTTTTTTTTTTTTTTAATTTTCCGTCTTTTTTAATTTATAGTGCAAAAAATAAAAAACCCAGAGGTGATCAAATACCACCAAAAGAAAGCTCTATTTGTGGGGAAAAAAAAAAGGACAAAAAATTAATTTGGGTACAGTGTTGCATGACTGAGTAACTGTCAGTCACCAGCTCTCTGCTCTTCTCCTCCAGTGATCACTAGAGCACCAGGTTGCGGCGGCATTGGGAGTGTTTGGCTCTGGCTGCTGGTCAGGCATCTAGGTGGATCCAGGCAAAGTAAGGATCTCTTCAGAGCCTGGACCAGCTGAGTGATGTCGGCTGAATATGGGTCACAAGTGTGCCAAATAAAATGGGGGCAAAAGAACTTTGGCCCTACTCCTCCTTTAAAATTGAAACAGAGCTAATAGAAAAACTATAAAAATATGTAATGCAACCTTAAAAGTTATGCAACACAGCTCCCCAAGAGCATCTTGTTCCTCAGCAATGCGTTAAAATTTACCTTTAAAGAAGTCAAGACCTTTAATATAATTTTTTATACATCTCTGTACAGTACATTGTCTCATTTTCCAAGTGCATTATAGCCCTAGTTATGATGTTAATCCTGCCCCCCTCTCCTTTTACTGCAGCTGATAGGATAACAGCTATAAGGAAGATGGCTGATTTATAGCTGCAGCTTGTGTCAGCTGTGAGCACTTTTCCAAGCAGCAGCAAAAGGCATGCAGGGAAATTTGTCAGCCAGCCTCTGCAATCGTCTTGCTGTTTGTATGTGGAAAGTGATCACAGCTGACACAAAGTGCAGCCTCCTTAGGCCCCTTTCACATGGGCGGACCGTTCAGCCTGTCAGTTTTTTAGGCAGACCTGAACGGACGCTCCATAGACTTCTATGGAGCGACGGATGTCAGTGGAGACATGTCCGCTGACATCAGCTAAAGCGTGACAGAGGAAAACCCTATTTTTCCATCCGTCTGCAGATCGGATTGGATAAAAAAGGACTCTACGGTCCGTCTTCATCTGATCCCCCATAGAGGAGAGCAGCGCTCTGACAGGTCAGTCTCTGCACAGTGTGCAAAGACCGACCTGTTATCTGCCTGCTCAGCGGGGATCGACGAAGCGATCACCCACTGAGCAAAGCAGAGCCCGTACATGGACACATCCGTGTGAAAGGGCCCTTACAGTGGTTGTCAGATCAGCCATTGCAGGAAGGGAGGGGTCAGGTTGGCCCTCCTAACTAGGGTTAGAAAGTACTTGGAAACATGGTACAAGGTTCATCACCTATACAGGGCATCGTTGTCATCCTTGTGTCCATTGTGACTACAGCATGATACAGTGATGTCATAGAGGGTTGACAACACAAGTGCTGCATATCCCCCCCCCTCCCCCACCACCACAAGCAGTGGAATGAATGGTTCCTTCCAATTAACCAGTTTGCCTAATCACTTAGCACATACATCTAACTGCAGCATGTAGTTCTTGTCCATTTTCTGCCAGATAGTGGAGAGTCGGCACACTGTTTGCCCTCATCCCCAGGTAAGTGACTTAGAAAGTAAACATCTTTGAATCAATATAAAAGCTATTTCAGAGGTCAAATAATGACAGCCTATACAGTTGTACTCATAAGTTTACAAACCCTGGCAGAATTTATGATTTCTTTTCAGAGATTATGAATGATGAAACAAAAACTTTTTTCACTCAGTTAGCGTTTGGCTGAAGCCAATTATTGTCAACTGCGTTTACTCTTTTTAAATCATAATGGCAACAAACTACACCAATGACCCTGATCAAAAGTTTACATACCCCAGTTCTCAATACAGTGTATTGCCTCCTTTAACGTCAATGACAGCTTGAAGTTTTTTGTGGTATTTGTGGATGAGACTCTTTATCTTCTCAGATGGTAAAGATGCCCATTACTCTTGGGAAAAAGCCTCCAGTTCCTGTAAATTACTGGGCTGTCTTGCATGAATTGCATGTTTGAGATCTCCCCAGAGTGGCTCAATGATATTGAGGTCAGGAGACTGAGATGGCCACTACCGAACCGTCACTTTATTCTGCTGTAGCCAATGACAGGTCGACTTGGCCTTGTGTTTTGGATCAGTCATGTTGGAATGTCCAAGTACGTCCCATGGGCAACTTCCTGGCTGATGAATGCAAATGTTCCTCCAGTATTTTTTGATAACATACTGCATTCATCTTGCCACCAATTTTGACCAAATTGCATGTGCCTTTGTAGCTCACACATCCCCAAAACATCAGCGATCAACCTCTGTACCTTTCATCATAGGCCTTGTTGACTCCTCTCCAAATGTAGTGTTTATGGTTGTGGCCAAAAAGCTCAATTTTGGTCTCATCACTCCAAATGACTTTGTGCCAGAAGGTTTGAGGCTTGTCTCTGTGCTGTTTGGCATATTGTAAGTGGGATACTTTGTGGCATTCGCGTAGTAATGGCTTTCTTCTGGCGACTTGACCATGCAGCCCATCTTTCTTCAAGTGCCTCCTTATTGTGCATCTTGAAACAGCCACAGCACATGTTTTCAGAGAGTCCTGTACTTCACCTGAAGTTATTTGTGCATTTTTCTTTGCATCCCAAACAATTTTCCTGGAAGTTACGGCTGCAGTTTTAGTTGGTCTACCTGACCGTGGTTTGGTTTTAACAGAACCCCTCATTTTCCACTTCTTGATTAGAGTTTGAACACTGCTGCTTGGCATTCTCAGTTCCTTGGTTATCTTTTTATATCCCTTTCCTGTTTTATACAGTTCAACTTCCTTTTCCTGCAGATCCTTTGACAAATCTTTTGCTTTCCCCATGACTCAGAGTCCAGCAACATCAGTGAAGCACTGGATGAAAGATGCAAGGGTCTGCCATGAGTCCAGAAACTCATTGCCCCTTTATATACACACACACACACACACACACACTAATTACAAGCAAACAGATCACAGGTGAGGATGGTTACCTTTAATAGCCATTCAAACCCCTTTGTGTCAACTTGTGTGCATGTTATTAGGCCAAAATCACCAGGGTATGTAAACTTTTGATCAGGGTCATTTGGGTAGTTTCTGTTGCCATTATGATTTAAAAAGAGTAAACACAGTTGATTGATTAAAAAAAAAAAAAAAAAAAAAATGGCTTCAGCCAAAAACGAACGAGTGAAAGAAAAGTTTTTGTGTTATCATTCATATTCTCTAAAAGATGGTCAAGAAATCGAATTCTGCCAGGGTATCTAAACGTATGAGCACAACTGTATTTCTCTCAATACAGGATTCATTAAAGGCTGTTAAGTGCTTTGGCCTTGCTCACATCAGGAGAGTATTATTGCAGTTTAACAAAACTCGCACCTATCTGAATCATCGTTCAAGTTTCTAAAGGGAATTATCAAATCATTTAGTACAAGACGATGGGTTATGTACCAAATGTAATTAAAAGCATCCATTGGATTTCAGTTTAGTAAAGAAAGATCAGCTGCATGTAGTTTTTTTTTTTTTCACTTATTTGAGAACCAGACAGTACAACATGCAATAGAATAGACTAGGGCTGCAACGATTAGTTGGTAGATTATTGTTTCGAATAATCGGTTAATAACCTTAAAAAAAAAAAAAAGTGCGGTGTATAATTTAGTTAATATGTAAAGTTTTTTAAAAAAAAGGCAATTTATTCTTAAATATCTCTATGGAGTGGTAAATATAAATAACCAACTATATGGTTAGGGAGCAAAATATTTAATCCGCTCTAAGAATAACCGACAGAAGAGATATCATTTTTGTTGGCCCAATTTGTTGTTGGGCAGATTAAAAAAACACAAATTGCTGCAAAAACGCATTACATGCTTTTCTGCAGCTTCTCCATTGAAGTATATTGAACCAAAAAATCAGTTTTGCATTAAAAAAAAAAAAGTCCCTGACCCTTTCCAAACAGCAGTGTCTGAAAAAAGCATAGATGGCAATGTGTCCCATAGGAAACCATGTAAATGAACTGTAGTGCGTTTGTGCAAAATGCACCAAAAAACACATAAGTGTGAACCAGGTCTGAGACGTTTAGTAACATAATTGGGGTTAAAAAAAAAACTAAAATTAGCCCTTTATAGTACAAAAAAAAGCAGACAATCACTACTGTAGAAGTTCATTTTTTTTTACTGTAGAACTGTGAAAGTAATATTTACAGTAGCGATTATTTGCTCTTTGTACTATAAAGGGCTCATTTTAGTTTTTTTTTAACCCCATTATGTTACTGGCCGATTAATCGATTATGAAAATAGTAATCGATTAATTTCATAATCGATTAGTTGTTTCAGCCCTAGAATAGACCAGTGTTTCTCAACTCGTCCTCAAGGCGCCCCAACAGGTAATGTTTTCAAAATTTCCCTCAGATGAAACGGCTGTGGTAATTACTAACGCAGTGAAACTGATCAAATCACCTGTGCAAAATAATGGAAAACATGACCTGTTGTGGCACCTTGAGGACTGAAGTTGAGAAACACTGGAAAAGACCATGTACAGTCACATGTTCAGCCTTGACACCGATTAACATAGTACAGCATACTTGATATTGGATTATGTAATGTCTTTCCTCATGCCACCACTTCCCAGGATGGGAGCTGGGTAAAGTATACCTAAATTATTATAAACGTACCTTAATCCAGCACTGTCAGCACATAACAGGCACATCCAGGTACCTATACATCAGGTCCCTAGTGAGCATAAGAAATCGTAGGGAATTCAGTAATGGGATGACAAGGATCATGGCCCCCACCCACTTCCTATTCTTTGTTGTTGGAAGCATTGCTGGCCAATAGTGTGACACAGTGATAAGCCAATAGGAAGGGCAGGGACACACTACCAACTAATTTATTTCTTTAAGCGGATGCTTATACTGAGAAAGGGACTGAAGAAGACCAGAGATAAACATGTAACACTTAAAAAAGGTAAGTTCACCTTTGTACAAAGAATAATAAATGCACACCTTTTTGCAGATTTAAAAAAATAAATAAAAAGTGCATTTTTTTTTTTTTTTGTATTAGGAGCCTGTAAAGCATTGCACCAGCGATCAGGAGATCACTGATGCATACAGGTCTCCTGCATACCATCAGTATATCTGCTTACCCATATGGGTAATCCGATGCTCGCTGACAGGAAGACTCAATGAACTACCAAAGGGCCGTGGTAGCTCATTCAGAACTACAAGCCTATAGCCGCTAAGGCTGTCGGGACTTGTAGTGCATTCATATACAGAGCTCTATGAATGAATGGCGTGGCCCCACTGCTTTCAAAAACTGGCAGCTAGAATGGGGAACTTCTCCCCATACTGCTGACACAGGGAGGGGGTAGGAACCGCAGCACTAGGCACATGCTACATGTTCCACCCTAAAATCAGGTGGAACATGTAACATGTTCCCAATGGTGCACTTATTCTTTAAGGCTTCCTTACAATTCAGCAGACTTCAGAAAACCAAAGGCTAAACCTGACCAGCTTCTCTGCTAGTGACAACAGCACTGTGAAGCAACCTCTTTAGAATGAAGGCCTTTCTTGCACACCATGTGTTTTGATATTGAACCCTGCTCCCAGGCAATGTTAAAGAGAAACATTACTCACACTGCTCAAAATACAGATCATAGCATGACTTGGCCAGCAGCCTCTGCATGACGCCTATCATCATGATTTCTAATAACCTTAGCTACAGTTTCAACCACATGACATTCAATTTTAAACTCCATTAGGCCTTTTTTTTTTTATATATGGCGGTTCTACTAATATACCAATTGCCAACAACCCCGCTTTGTATGAGTACTTTTCAAATGCTGCACAAAAAAATATTTTTGCCATCACTCAGCCACAAAACTTGCTACAATTAAAAAAAAAAAACATGTATTTTTTTTTCTTGCTGTATCATTCTTCATGTGTCTCAAATATTTCTTATTGCAAAAAGTACGTATATTATGTTTATCTATACTTTACAACACCTCTTCAAACTTTTACAGAGCTGCAGAAAAACTGCAGCAAAAAAGAAAACATCCCCCACCCCAAACACTCCAATCATTCAATAGAGAAGTAAAAATGAATAGACTCCTAATGTAGAGCAGGCATCCATCCTTCTGTACAAAGCCTCATTTGTGTATAAATTTCTGCTTCAGCCAACCTGGCCAAGTTCAGTGCAAAAGCTGCAGCTTGATTTCGCTCCTTGAAGTTAGAATGGCAAACAGATGGAATTTTTTGTTTGTTGACGCTGTGCCCTTCTGAATGTGAGCAATACTCTATATGTTGTGGTCTTCTGTATGCACAGACATTTAAAAATCCAAGTATAACAGTTTGTCAATGTGAATGGCACTTGGTGATCTTGTATTGTGCACAGTGATTTCATGGACTTATTATCCACTAAAAAGCTAAGCTGTGTCCACTCTACAAGATCTCAGGAATAAACAGCACAACCAGAACCAGCAATCATCAAGAAAGAATAAATATTTTTTTTTCTGTTTGTACTTAAACATGATGCAAACACCGTGCGTCCCACCTCCTCCCTGCTCATGCAGATGCACTATTTACAGGTTTGAAAAATACTGCTGTCTTCTGTTCAGTTTAATCTTGTTTTGTTTTTAAAAGTCATGTACAAAGCTATTTTTTATTTTTCTTCAATTTTTTTCAAATTTCCAAAGCTGTTCAGCTCCAACCCAGGGTAAGAAAAGGTGCCGGGGATAATCTGAAGACATTAGGTAAAGAGAAGGATGGCTAAACAGTGGCAAGACAAAAGACTTGTAAAACGCAGGACAGAAGACATAGGTTGAAAGGACAACGGGGAAGGGTATGGAAGGAGGTCTGCCTTTCTGTAGAAAGCAGTGAAAAGGGGAAATCGGCTTGATTATGGCAAGCCAGTTAGGAAAAAAGCATCGCAAATAGCTGAGGGGCTGTACACATTTTAACACCTTAGCAACAAAAGGGACCAGCATTATTTTTGTCAGACATTTTGCCAAGAATAAAAATCAAGGCTTTGCCAGTCGCTATGTGTCAAAGGGTTAAACATGCCTACAATACTGTCAAACCATCGCCTCTGCTAGCTGCTTTCCTTTTATTATCACAATATAATTTACTTAAACTTTCAAAAAAAAAAAAAAAAGAAATCCCAAAAAAAAAATTAATAAAAATAAACCAAAAGTCTGGCAGGAGCGCAAGAAATGAGAGCAAGAGAGGGAAAGGGGAGACAGCAAAATGTGCAGGGTCGGCCTCAGGGCGCATATTTGCATTTTAATGGGCATTGAAATCTAGTGTCAGGTGGCAACAGAGGTTGGTCTGTGTAAAGGGCTCAGTCCTCAATATATTCCCACAAGTCCTTTTCATAACCTTCGTGCACATGAAGCAGCAGAACCCGCCTCCTACTCTCACAGTATCTGAAAAAAGCAAGAACAAAGTGGTTAATACTGAAACAAGGTTTAAAAAAAAAAAAAAAAAAAAAAAAAGTCACAAATGTAGCATGAAGGCTTTGATTGCTGACCTTGTTCTGAAAGTGCTAGTTGTCAGTTTCCATTATGTTGTTATAAAATATCATAAAATGTCAAGACAGTATAAAAACACCCCCACAAAATGGCCCTGTTTTGTAGACACCCTCGAGAACATCTTATCACAATGTTTTGGAAATGAAAGTAAATGCTGGTATTGAAATGGTTAAAACCTGAAGCTTGGTTATAGGGCACTAGAGACAAGGCATTAATAAATGTTCAAATCATACCGCGTTTCCCCAAAAATATGACCTACCCTGAAAATAAGACCTAGTTCAATATTCAGGGAGGGCTGCAATACAAGCCCTACCCCCAAAATAAGCCCTAGTTTAAAGTGGTTGTAAACTGCTAGAACCCTCTATTACAGTAGTATATACCGCAGATGGACACCGGTGGCAAAAAAAAATAAGCGCCCTGAGGCGATTCAGTTCGCATAGGTAGCGATATACAAGACACTCATTTATTCATCATGTAAAAGGTGTGTCTATGTAATCCAATTGATTCAAGTACCTTCGGTATAGCGCCGCTCAGCTGATCTCCCTCTGCTCTACTCCTAGCTGTCAGCGGGGGGTGGGGGATCTTGGGCACCCCTATGCAGTGCTCAGAGCGGGGAAGAGAGCTCCGATAAGCCACGGAAGTACCGAGCTGTGCTCAGCTGATCTCCCACTGCTCTTCTCCCAGCGGGGGTTCTCAGGCCCCCTCCCTCTGCAGTGCTCTGAGCAGGGAAAACAGCTCCGGCAGGTCACGGAAGCGCCAAGCAGCGCTATAAGGTATTTGACACAATTGAATTACAGAAAAACACACCTTTTACATTATATACTACCGTAATAGAGAGGATTCTAGCATTTCACAACCACTGTTACCATGTTCACACTGGGGATTCCTGACAGGCAGGGAGGGAGAGGGGAAGAGAAACACCGAAAATAAGCCCTACTGTGTTTTTGATTGCCAAAATTAATACAAGACCCAGGCTTTATTTTTGGGAAACATGGTACACCAAGAGAGGAGGTGGTGAAGGGGTTAAGGTGCAGGATAAAAAAAGGAAAGGAGAGAATCACTGTATTTGGTCATTACCATTGATCAGACTCATATCAATTGGCTCTGTACATTAAACAAGAGGTCCACGCTGCTCACAGGTGAGCCAACTCCAACAGTATGATCTCCTCACTGCAGGGTGCTCGCCCAGTTGCAGTTGAAGCAATAAATGAAAGGAAAGTCCGGATGGCTGCACACCAATTTGAGACGCAAATGCCTTTATTCACATAAAACCATGAACAACATGAGGAGCATTTTGATAAAGCACAATTTGTGAGAAACATGCAAGACATGCCTCCCTTGCATGTACATGTAGTGCTCCTCATGTTCTTTATGGTTTTATGTAAAAAAAAAAAAAAAAAAAAAAAGGCATTTGGATCTCAGTTTGGTGTACAGCCATCCGGACTTCTTTTATTATGGCTCTGCCTGGTTCACACTAGTGTGATGTCAGATGCGACTTGAATCGCACAACAATTGAGATCACATAGTTTCCAATGGTGCCCATTCAAAATCAATGCAACTCAGCACAGCACAATTTTGGAAAAGGTTCCTGTACTACTCTGGTGTGATTCCAGTTGGATTTTGGTCCCAAAGCATATGCAAACCTTATCAAAGTTGCTGCAGAAGCTATACAATGAGGGTAATCCTGATGACTGTTACAGAGGGTAATTCTGAGGCTGCTTTACATGAGGAAAGATCTGGGGCACAGGCATGTACAAGGGGCTACTTTCAATTGTGGCAGATGTAAATTTGTTTTATGGTGATTTTACTGCATGCGAGAGCCATAGCCCATATCACAATCCACAAATCTATTACTGAAACACGTGCACTGCTGCCACTTCACCGAGATGTAATTCTGCACTCGCCACCACTGCACTGGTGCACATTTCAGAATTCGTTGACACTGCACCAACATACACTTTTTCACATACAGTCTGACACACTGACTGCAATGTGAACAAACATTTGCCACCAGTGCAAAAATGTGCACTTATTTGCTACCATCTTGTACCACTTAAATGGGCACTCTTTGGCTTGTAAGCATGTACAAAAATAAAGGATTCCTATTGGTTTGTGTATTCCCCCCATACAATTATCAGAATTCTATTTTTTTTTTTTTGCAATAGTGTGATCCTTAATTAGGCGTGAATACCAAGTTTGAAATTTGTGTTCCAAGGTTTTTCCCAATTCTACATATTTGTTGATGAACACCAGTATACCTATGGGGAACGTATATTTAGCGTTTGCTTAGCAAAACCCTTTCTCAGAAGCACAGTCAGCCTGAAGATGGCTGCCTCATGCTGACAGTACAAAGAATTACAGAAGTCATAACAAATCAAAGCAATTTGTTATATACTGTGTGTTGGTCTGCTTTAATGTGTCCCGTCACATACAACTATAGAACAGAAATTGCATTAAAAAGAGAATACCTGTACTTGTCTTGTACTTTCTGCTTTATGTCTTGAAGGGAATCCTGGGAAATATCCCTTTCTAAATATCCAGACAGAACTTCTGTCGCATTCTCTAAGTCAGCTTGATTATTCTACACAGAATAAAAGAAAAAAAAAAAACACACAAAGATTAACAATGTAAACAAATTACCAAACCTTTTACTATTTTAAAATATAGGCCACTGCACATAAGGCTGAACATGCAATACAAAAATAATGTGTTCATAACACGCTATTGACATGTTAAAGCCCAAGTCCAGGATTGCCCGAAATTCACTCTTGTAGTGGGCTTCCCCTCTGCAGTGCAATGGTTAAATGTGCATTAGGCCCAGGGGGTAAATTCGAGGCTCTATCACTTACCCGTTTCCCACATTAGTGCTCTCCTCCTCTGCCCGAAGCGCAAGGCTTTGAGCAGAGTCTTGACAAAATGACCCCTTAATTGTATGTTGAGGCGGCTGGAGTGTGACCATGGCCGGGCACAGCTTACAGAGGCAAGTCACAGTACTGGAGAGACCATGATGAAGTAAATAGGGTATTTCTCCTTATTCCTCTACCCCTAGGCATGAAAAACCTTGGCAGTGCCAGGGGACCCAACGCAAGAATACATTTTTGATTCTTGGTGTTGGGCTTTAATCACTTTCAGACCGGACCAATTTGCAGCCAAAGGACCAGGCCCCTTTTTGCGACTTGGCACTGCGTCGCTTTAACTGACAATTGCACGGTCGTGCGACGTGGCTCCCAAACAAAATTGACGTCCTTTTTTTTCCCACAAATAGAGCTTTCTTTTGGTGGTATTTGATCGCCCCTACGGTTTTTTTTTTTTGCGCTATAAACAAAAAAGCGTCAATTTTGAAAAAAAACGCATTCTTTTTTATTTGCTATAATAAATATCCCCCAAAAATATATAAAAAAAACGAAGTTACTTACGGTAACGTTCTTTCCGGGAGTCTTTCAGGACAGCCACCTGAGAGACCTTGGCTCCTCCCCTCTGTAGGAAACACCTGCGCCAGCTTGCTATAAATTTCCTCCTCCCCTGCTGCTCCTCAGTTCTTTGAAGAGCACCTCCAGTTTGCTGGGGAGACACAAGAAACATATGATACACATATAATAATTTATATCACATTTCCTGTAAGGAAACCTCATACTTGATATACATTTGGGTGGGTACCCGGCTGTCCTGAAAGACTCCTGGAAAGAACGTTACCGTAAGTAACTTCGTTTTTCCCCTATCGTCTTTCAGGACAGCCACCTGAGAGGATAACCGAGCACTTACCCCTAGGGCGGGACCACAGCTTGTAAGACCTTACGTCCAAAGGTCTGATCTTTAGCTGACCATAAGTCCACTCTATAGTGTCTTACAAAAGTGGCAAAGCTGGACCATGTTGCCGCTTTACAAATCTGTTCCGGCATCGCTCCAGCTCTCTCTGCCTGGGACGCTGCCATTGCCCTTGTGGAGTGTGCCCTGATTCCTTCTGGGATCTGCATACCCCCTATTTTGTAAGCCTGCTCTATGGCTTCCCTTAACCATCTGGCTATTGTACTCCTTGAAGCCTTGTGCCCTTGCCTGGCTCCAGTGTATAAAATAAAGACTCCGTCTTTCTGATTGACTTTGTTGCCTCTAAATAATGCAGGATGCATCTCCTGACATCTAAACTATGAAATTTCACTTCCTTCTCCTGAGAAGGATTCGGACAGAATGATGGTAATACAATTTCTTGACCCCTGTGAAATTTTGAGGCCACTTTAGGTAGAAACCCCGGATCCATTTTGAAGACTATACGACCCGGAAAGATCTGGCAAAATGGGGGTCTGATAGATGGGGCTTCCATCTCACAGACCCTTTTTGCTGTAGTAATTGCTACCAAGAAGATTGCTTTAAGTGTCAGCATCTTCAGGCTGCAATCCTTTAATGGTTCAAAGGGATCTGCTGTCAGAGTTTGTAACACCAATGACAGGTCCCACTTGGGAAAGGCTGTGTTTTGTGGCGGCCTTTGTCTGCTCACGGATCTAAAGAGTCTGATTATCCAGGGGTTTGAGGCTAAACTCCTCTCCTGGTAAACTGACAGTGCTGACACTTGACTCTTTAACGTGCTGAGGCTTAGTCCTTTGTCTACACCACTCTGTAGAAACTCTAGGACTGCTACTGAGCTTTGTGTTTTAAAGTTGTTCTCTGTACACCAACGATTAAAACATTTCCATACCTTCTGGTAGATGTTACGTGTCTCAACCTTCCTGCTTTTCAGCAGTGTGTCTATCAGACGGTTTGAGAACCCTTTGGCTCTTAATAGCTGTTCCTCAGATACCAGGCGGCTAGTTTCCACTTTCCCACCTGTGGACAGTGCACTGGGCCCTGGGTTAGCAGATCCTCTTGGATTGGTAGAAACCAAGGCGGCTCTATGGCTAGTTCTTTGAGCATAGAGAACCACGGTCTCCTGGGCCAGTGAGGTGCTATAAGGATTAATGACGTGTCTTCTGTACGAAATTTCCTTATTACTGCGGGTAGTAGTACTGGTGGGGGAAAAGCATAACATCTGCTGAACGCCCACTTCTGCGCCAATGCGTCTACCCCGAGTGCTCCCTCCTCCCTTTTTAGGGAGAAGAAGGCTTGGACTTTCCTGCTTTCTCTGGAAGCAAATAAGTCCACCTGAGGTATTCCCCATTTTTTGGCAATCTGGTTGAATACCTCTTGTTTTAGCACCCATTCTCCTTCTCTTACTTTCTTCCTGCTGAGAAAGTCTGCCACTCTGTTTAAGTCTCCTTTTAGGTGTACTGCTGAAAAGGAGAGTATGTTTTTCTCTCCCCATCTCAGGATCTCTTCTGCTAGGGCCCACAGAACTCCGCTTCTGGTTCCCCCTTGCTTGCTTATGTAAGCTATTACTGACGAGTTGTCTGATCTGATCTGTACATGATGTCCTTTTAATTCCTTCTGGAAGGACTGGAGTGCGAACCATACCGCTTTCAGTTCCTTCCAGTTGGATGATCTTGTCTGTTCTTCCCTCCCCCAAGCACCTTGTGCTAACTGGGAGTCCAGGTGTGCTCCCCACCCTACACCGCTTGCGTCTGTGGTTAGGATTCGGGAGATAGGTAGGATCCATAGCCGTCCTATGTCTAAATTTTCTGTCTTTCTCCACCACCATAAGGACTTTACCTTTGCTGGTATTGATACCTGCAAATCCAGAGACTCCTGCCTGTGATCCCATATCTTTAATAGGAACATTTGCAGTGGTCGGAAATGCAGGTTTGCCCACTGAACTGCTGGGATTGCAGATGTTAGCAACCCTAGTGTTGACATTATTTTTCTTATAGAACAGGGTATACTGGTCTGTATTGCCTTTATTTCTCTTTGAATCTTTGTTATCTTTTCCTCGGGTAGAAAAACTCTTTGCTGAACCGAGTCTATTACATAACCCAGGTATTTTAACTGTTGCGTGGGTTGTAGACTTGATTTTTCCACATTCACCAACCAACCTAGACTCTCTAGGAATACCCGAGTGTACTCGAGGTTTTCTAATAACCTTTCGGGTGTCCTTGCAAAAAGAAGAAGGTCGTCTAAATAGGCAATAATGGATATGCCTTTTAGTCGTAGTGGTGCCAAAGCTTCTGCCAGAACCTTGGTAAAGATTCTTGGCGAAGATGATAGGCCAAAGGGCAGAGCCTGAAACTGAAGATGTACAGTTTCTTTTCCTGTTTCTATTGCTAGCCTTAGAAACTTCTGGTGATTTGGGTGTATGGGTATGTGCAGGTATGCATCCTTTAAATCCAGCGACGCCATATAACAGTTTGGAGGCAACAGGGCCTTCACTGAATATATGGAGTCCACCCTGAACCTTTTGTAGGTTATGGATAGATTTAGTGGTTTGAGGTTGAGGATCGGCCTGACCTTTCCTGAGGGTTTCTGTACTCCAAATATATGGGAGTAGAAGCCCTGACCTCTTTCTGCCCCTGGTACCCTGATGATTACACCCTGTTTCTTGAGGTCCTCTATGGATCTCATTAACCCTCTGGCTTTTTCCTTGTTGTTTGGCAGCTTGGTGATGTACAGTCTGTTTGGGGGGAATTTTGAGAATTCTAGGGAATACCCGTCTCTTATCGTCCTTAAGATGTATTGACTGGAGGATATTTTTTCCCATTGTGAGATGAAGGCCCCCAGTCTTCCTCCCACTGAGAGGACTTCAGTCCTTATTGCGGGTCTGCTCAGGAGGGCGAAATATTGCTCCTCCTTTGCTATTCCCTCGCTGACCCCAAGGTTTCTTTTGATTAGTTGCCTTGGGTACTGAAAACCGGGACTTGGTGTCCCTCTTTTGCCTCTTTCTATTTTGTGGAGGCTGGGCCCAGGGTGCTTTCCGTTTCAGCGGAAAAGGCTTCTTTTTGTCCGCTGTACGGTCTAACACTTTCTCTAAGCCTGGCCCAAATAACAGGTCTCCCGTAAACGGGATCCCGCATAACTTGGCTTTGGATGCAGCATCCCCTTGCCAAGTCTTTAGCCATAGGGCCCTTCTGGTAGAATTGGCTAGAGCCGAGGATCTGGCTGCCATGCGTACCAGCTCTGCTGATGCATCTGCTATGTATGCAATGCCTTTGAGAAGAGTGGGAAAGGAGGACAAAATCTGCTCCTTCGCAGTACCTTCCTCAATATGTGCCTGTATACGGTTCAGCCAAAACTCTACATTTCTGGCTACCACCGTGACCGCCATGGCTGGCTTTAGGCTTCCCACTGTGGAGTCCCATGACCTCTTTAATAGGGTATCCATTCTTTTGTCCATTGCTTCAGAAAGGACCCCCATATCCTCAAAAGCTAGATCGGTGTGCCTGGAGACTTGTGAGAAGGCAGCGTCTAGTTTTGGGATTTTGTTCCATACTGATGACTCATCATCTGAAAATGGGAACCGTCTCTTTAAGGCTTTAGAGAAGAATGGTTTCCTTTCAGGTTCCTGCCATTCTTTCTTAATTGCCTCTACTAAGACGTCATGAACAGGAAAATTTTTCTTTTCTTGTTCTCCTAAACCCTCATACATCTGATCATGCAGGGATAAAGGTTTCTTTTCCGTCTGTATACCCAGCGTGGTATGAATGGCTCCCAACAGCTGGTCTACCTCTTCTAATGAGAGTTTGTATCTGGAGGGTTTTCTGGAATCCCCTTCCAGTGTTTCACCCTCAGATTCTTGGGAGCCGGACGCTGTGCTGTCAGGCTCGTCCTCTGCCTCCTCTCTAGGAGTAACTGAAGGACCGGCACTAGTGGAGGGTAGTGCCTGTGCTTTTCCTAGTACCGGTAGTACTGGTGGGGGGGCAGTTTGCAGTTGAGGGATCTGGAACCCTTCAAAAAGGGTTTTAAAGGCTACAAAGGTACTTGATAGCTCCTTGACAGATGCCGCTAAATCACTGCCCTGCTCTGTGGAATGTTCTTGCACCAACTTGTGAATACATTCCTTACATAATGCTTTCCCCCAGGAATCTTTTAGTGTGTTTTTACAAGAAGGGCACCTCCTTTTTGAGTTATGAGAGGGCTTGGACTTGTCAGGTTTCTGAAAAGACATAAAGAGAAACCCCACACATATTAATACTGACATAAGCTTCCTGCAGCATGCAGGTGCACAGCGTCTTTCATATGGGCTTACCACACTAGGGGCCCAATGAAAAATAACCCTCTGACACAGGAGGGACCTACCCACCCCCCCCTTGCTGAACCCTTGAGGGGGAGGGGGATGGGTGGTTGATATAGGCCAGGGGAGGTCCTCCCCAGGTTCCCCTTACCTTTACATGGCTGGAGCTGGTCTCTGTCGTAGCAGTCTGGTCTCTACCTTCTGCGTCCGACATGCTTGTGTCACCACCGGAGCTTTAGCTGACACTACAGCATGTGTAGCTCCTCTCCTAGCCCATGCCTGGCCTCCTTTTCATGATTCGCGGCCGGAACCGGAAACCGCGAACCCGGAAGTACACGCCCCTTTTGTTGGATGTGACGTCGCCCGTCACTGACAACGCCGGTCTCCTATACCCAGCGTGTTCCGCGCTGAGAGCGCCACACGCCGCTGGAGGTATGGAACAGCAGGACCTGTACCTGTGCTCCGCACTCGGAGCTGAGAAGGAAACCCCCCTGACCTCCGCTTGCACTCAGGGATGCAGGGGCGGCAGTCTCCCCAGGTTAGTTACCTGGTCTGTTTGTCCAGAAGGAGCCGCTGCTGCTTCGTTTGTGGACATGTATCTTTTGCCTGAGCCCATACCCCCTGGTAATCCTGACTCTTTCTGGCTGGTTCCAAAAAGGTGTCTCCCCTCCTGGAGGAAACACAAATAACTGAGGAGCAGCAGGGGAGGAGGAAATTTATAGCAAGCTGGCGCAGGTGTTTCCTACAGAGGGGAGGAGCCAAGGTCTCTCAGGTGGCTGTCCTGAAAGACGATAGGGGAAAAAGTTTTTTTCCTCAGTTTAGGCCGATACGTATTCTTCTACATATTTTTGGTAAAAAAAAAAAAAAAAAATCGCAATAAGCGATTGATTGGTTTGCGCAGAAGTTATAGCGTTTACAAGATGGGGGATAGTTTTATAGCATTTTTATTAATTTTTTTTTTTTTTTTTTATTAGCAATGGCGGTGATCAGCGATTTTTATTGTGACTGCAACATTATGGCGGACACATCGGACATCGGACATTTTTGGGACCATTGTCATTTATACAGCAATCAATGCTATTTAAATGCATTGATTCCTGTATAAATGACACTGGCAGTGAAGGGGTTAACCACAAGGGGGCAGTGTAGGGGTTAAGTATGCCTAGGGGTGTGTTTCTTACTGTGGGGGGGGGGGGGCGTGGCTGTCAGCTAGTGAATGCTGATCTCTGCTCCAATCACAGGGAGCAGAGATTGGCGTCACTAGTTGCTAGGCAGAACGGAGAGATGCTGTGTATTTACGCATCTCCCCATTCAGCCTTCCCGTGAGACGATCGCGGGTGTTCCCGCGGCGATCGAGTCCGTGGGACCCGCGACCGGCCTCACGGGGGTCCCGACAGGAGCGGGAGCGTGCCGCTGCCGGCGCGCTCCCGATGGCACGGACGGCATTAAGGAGGGACTTATATATACGCCCTCCTGCCTGTCCGTGCCATTCTGCCGACGTATATCGTCGTGCGCCGGTCGGGAACCGGTTAAGCTATAAAAGGTGCCCCTACACAGGCATGTGGTCTATTTCTGTTCCTGCACTGACCTCTGTATATCTGAAGAAATGTACATGCTGAATTTATTAGTCTTTTAAATGTAATTATGAATGTTAAAGTGATTGTAAAGTCTAATTTTTTTCCCATAAAAATAACATGTTATACTTACCTTCTCTGTTGCAATCGATTCTTCTTGGGTCCCTCTTCCCTGCTCCTGGCCCCTCCCTCCTGTTGAGTGCCCCCACAGCAAGCAGCCTGCTATGGGGGCACCCGAGCCGAGTCACAGCTCCCCGTGTCCATTTAGACACAGAGCACTGACCTGGCCTTGCCCCCTCTCTCCCCTGATTGGCTATCTGATTTTGACAGCAACGGGAGCCAATGGGCGCCGCTGCTGAGTCTCAGCCAATCAGAAGGGAGAATCTCAGGTGGCTGAGATGCTCATGGATATCGCTGGACAGAGAGGGACCTCAGGTGTTAGGGGGGCTGCTGCACACAGAAGGCTTTTTATCTTAATGCATAGAACGCATTAAGATAAAACACCTTCTGACTTTACAACACCTTTAAATAAATATGAAAGCAAAGAGAGGGGTATAATATAAAAGAAATAAAGAGGTTTTAAACAGTGTCCAAGCCTCTTTTTTGGGGAGGAAGAAATTCGTTATACCTGAGAAATTCCAGTTAAAGCGAAGCTCCAGGAGTTTTTTTTTATTTCACGTGTGTATACAAAAGTTCTCTCTCCTGAGGTGTATTCCATTACCGGATGACTGCTGTGGTGCTTCGATCTTCACATTTGAACATTATTTCTATAGTCCAAGGCCATTGCTCCAACCACCGCCTAGACCCCCCATTGCGATACCACCAGTACATTTTTGTCAAAAAGAGCAATTGGTACCCAAGTAGACCTACCTAAAGTTCCAACTTTAAAGTACTTCAATTGTGTCCGTAAAATACTATTTTTTGCAGTAGTTCAGGTCCCTCGCTGACATAAGACATGAGTGACAGAATACAGAGCATTCTGTGAACCAAAGGGAAGGAGGGCCATATAAGTGACACTAGTGTAAGTGGCTCTCATGGAGAGAACAGGCCCGAACTAGTACAGGAGTAAACAAAAGCGGTTAATTTTAATCACTTCAATACTGGGAAATCATGCTACACTGTACCCAAATGAAATTTTTATAACTTTGTTCACACAAATAGAGCTTTCTTTTGGTGGTATTTTTTCACCACTTGATTTTTTATGATATAACCAAAAAAAAAAAGGAAATATTTTGAAAAAACGATTTTCTACTTGGTTTTAAAAGAAATCCAATAAAATCTAATTTCATCAAAAATTTAGGCCAAAATGTATTCCGCTACATGTCTTTGGTAAAAAAATCCTGATAATTGCATAATTGGTTTGGGTGATCACCGGGACAGATGTGCGCAGGTGATCACCGGGACAGATGATTTTACTGGGACATATGAGGGACAGGTGTTTTTACTGTGTGGGTAACACCGTTTTGGGGACACTAGCCTGGTGATCAGTGTAAAAAGCTCTAAAAAAAACAGCTCACACACACACTGATCACCGGCGGGGTGCAGAGACCCACTCTCCTCCTCCTCACTGACAAGCCCCATGGGAGTTGGAGAGACGATCGCCTAGCAACCGGCTCTCTATTTAAATCATATGATGGCTGAGATTGGACAGAGCCATCGTGTGATTAAAAGGGCCAATCACAGAGCCCTCCCCGCCGATCCGAGATGTGCCGTGACACTAGTGCATCGGGATCACGTGGCCGCGCGATCCCGCTCCTTCTGAGGGACGTTCAGGAATGTCCACTCAGAATGAGAAAGCGCCCATCCGGCCGTTTATGTGCAGTGGCCGGGTAGAAAGTAGTTAAAGACACAGCAATCTGACAATGGGAAACTCCCTCACAGAGAGGTAAGTTTTGTATACACACCCAAAATAAAAAAGTATAGTGTTTAAATTGCATAAAGAAAAGGTGTTTGAATGTGCCTGCCCAAAGACTCATACACACAATCGGATTTTCCTCAGACAAAGGGTCAGACTTTTGTTCGAAGGGCGTTGGCCATGAACTTGTCTTGCATACAAACGGCACACAATTGTCGGCCAACAAACACGTAGTGACGTACTACGTGGCTGTTCCGCTCTTTAGCGCCACCCTTTGAGCACCTTCTGCTAATGTTGTGTTTGGTGAGCATTGATTCAGAGCATGCATGTTTGTACTTTGGACTTTTGTCTGATGGACTTGTGTACACACGATCGGAAAATCTGACAAACTGTTGCCCGTGGCAAATGTATAAGCCTGCCATCCAACATTTGTCTGTGGAAAATCCAACAATTGTCCGATGGAGCATACAGTCGGATTTTAGACCAGCAGTCTGTCAACACACAATTCCCGTTGGAAAATACGAGGCTTAAGGCATCAAAAAAGGTGCACACTTTTATTTATTTTATAATTTTTACTTTTACTTTTTTTATTTTACTTTTTATACTGTGGTGCACTACAACTCACAGTAGTTATGCACTGTGGTGCGCTGCAAAACTGGTCCCTTGGCAAAAAGGTGTATTGGCTTGTTTTTCAGAATGAATGGCAATGAGTTGCACATTACCGCAGAGCAATCATGTGAATGGGGTGGCATTATTTAACTGCATTCAGTGTAGGTTCAAGTCACAACATGCATGTCCGCTCATATGCACTGGCCATGTGGACTGTGGAATGTTTTTTGCACGTGCTACAGTGTGTCGTCTGCAAGCTTTGTGGTGGATTTTATTTTTCTCTCTTTCACTGAAGCACATCGGTATGTGGTGCAATGTGCCAGTGTGATAACATGCCACCTGCCTGGTTTCTTTAGTGCACACACCAACACAGCGCAATAGTGTGAATGGAAACAATACAAAACACAGCTTTTGGATTTGTCCATGCATTAGGGCTGTATTTACTAATGCCAAATACATGTGGTGTGAACCAGCACTTCGATTATCACAAATCTTTGTGCTGTAGGCTGGCATCATGCAAAAAAAGAGTATGCCTGTGGGCAGTACCAGCAAAGGGAAAGCCAGCTGATGAAAGATGGCACTGGCTTCAGAGGATAAGTGCAGTGTATAAAAAATTTGTGCTGCTTAACTACTTGCCGACCAGCGCACGACGATGGCGTATATACAAGTCCCTCCTTTCTGCCTATCCGTGCCATCGGGAGCGCGCCGGGAGGCACCCCCGTGAGTCCGGCCGCGGTCCCCGCGGACTCGATCGCCGCGGGGACACCCGCGATCGTCTCACGGGAAGGCTGAACGGGGAGATGCCAAGATAAACAGCATCTCCCCGTTCTGCCTAGCAACTAGTGACGCCAATCTCTGCTCCCTGTGATTGGAGCAGAGATCAGCATTCACTAGCTGACAGCCACGCCCCCCCCCACAGTAAGAAACACACCCCTAGGCACACTTAACCCTACACTGCCCCCTTGTGGTTAACCCCTTCACTGCCAGTGTCATTTATACAGGAATCAATGCATTTAAATAGCATTGATTGCTGTATAAATGACAATGGTCCCAAAAATGTGTCAAAAATGTCCGATGTGTCCGCCATAAATGTCGCAGTCACAAAAAAAAAAAAAAAAAAAAAAAAATCGCTGATCGCCGCCATTACTAATAAAAAAAAATTATTAATAAAAATGCTATAAAACTAGCCCCTATCTTGTAAACGCTATAACTTCTGTGCAAACCGATTAATAATCGCTTATTGCGTTTTTTTTTTACCAAAAATATGTAGAAGAATACGTATCGGCCTAAACTGAGGAAAAAAAATGTTTTTTTATATGTTTTTGGGGGAAAATTTATTATAGCAAAAAATGAAAAATAATGCGTTTTTTTTTCAAAATTGTCGTTTTTTTTTTTATAGCGCAAAAAATAAAAAAAATCGCAGGGGCGATCAAATACCACCAAAAGAAAGCTCTATTTGTGGGGAAAAAAGGACGTCAATTTTGTTTGGGAGCCACGTAGCACGACCGCGCAATTGTCAGTTAAAGCGACGCAGTGCCGAATCGCAAAAAGGGGCCTGGTCCTTTGGCTGCAAATTGGTCCGGTCTGAAAGTGGTTAAGAAAATTAGAAGAAAAGGAGGTTTAACCTTAAACTATGTAGAGGGTTATTTACTGTAAGAGCGGCAAGGATGTGGAATTCCCTTCCACAGGCGGTGGTCTCAGCGGGGGGCATCGATAGTTTCAAGAAACTATTAGGTGAGCACCTGAACCACCGCAACATACAGGGATATACAATGTAATACTGACATATAATCACATACATAGGTTGGACTTGTGTCTTTTTACAACCTCACCTACTATGTAACCATATTTTAACAGATTTAGTATCAAATTGGTGAAAGGGAAGCTGTGTTTAATTTATAATTCCACATATTAAAAATACACAGGAGAAGATTGGTGTAACAAAAATGTGAAGTGAAAAAAAAAAAAAAAAAAGTGAAAAATTTATTTCACCTGTAAATGTAGGTCATGTGAATCATGCAAAACTAACATTGCACAAAATCACAGATCTCAGAATCTAAACAAAGCGACAGTCTAGTCACAATTTAAGAGTATCGATTTCTGCAAGTGACCTGCACAAGAAAATTACAGCAAATGACTTGATAATATTTCGCACAACTGGTCTGTTAAATGGGACTACTGCTTACCTCAAAGATAATTGACTGGTTGTTCTTCTTGAGGTAGAATGCAAAGACATAAGTATACATGAGTGTGGAGCGGCACTGGCACAACACATCCACTGCCTTTTTAAGAAACTGCACTTCAATCCATGACATGTTGTGCTGCTGCATCTCTTCCATTTTCTGTTTGACTTGGGCATACAGCTTGTGCTCAAATCGCAGACTCTGCATGTGGTTCATATAACGATTGCAGTAGAATAAGTATCTTTGTAACGCTGCTCTGGAACGCTGCACAGGGTAGAAAAAGGAAACCATCACTTCAGAAGAAATTTATGCAAAAATTGGGCAAGAGTATGATCTGTAAAATGTATCCTTACAAAGTGTACCATGAACATATACAACCCTTTTTGCCAGAAGTCGTACAACTACAGAACAAGACAATGAGTAGAGGGTGACTGCAGTGCAAAAGCATTTCTGCTGCCAAAAGAGCTCCTGCACTAAAGCCCCGATTACTAAAATGTCAAGTGACAATTGCGTGTCCAAGTTCAATAATGTGCAACATTGGGTCTATTGCTTTTCTAAAATTTCCAATAACATGATTGAATATTTATGTTCACTTAAAGTGGTTGTAAAGGTTCAAGTTTTTTCATCTTAATGCATCCTATGCATTAAGGTGAAAAAAACATCCGACAATACCACCCACCCCCACCCCCCCCCATTTTGCTTACCTGAGCCCGTTCACCTGCTGCGCTCGCCCCCGATGTCCTCTTCGCCGCTCAGCCTGGCCGTTGATTGGTTAGAGTGGATGGATAGAAAGCAGAACAGCCATTGGCTCGTGCTGCTGTCAATCACATTCAATGTTGCGGTGCACCGGGGGCGGGGCCGAGTGATACAGTGAGCGGCTATAGCCGCCGGCCGTATCACGGAAGCACGCCCGCAAGAACTAACCACCATGCGAGAGAGCTCGCATGAAGGTGGTTAGTTCTTGCGGGGAGGAGACAGCCGCCGAGGGACCCCAGAAGACCACTCTGTGCAAAACGAGCTGCAAGTGGAGGTAAGTATAACATACAATCCACTCTGTTAGATAACATGTACCCCACTGTATGTCCTTTATTAAAAAAAGAAGAAAAAAAAAGCAGAGTTGTGACTTGTATCAGAGCGTCTCCCGGCACTCATGTGACCCCTAGGCTCTCTCCTCTCCCTGTCTGACATATACAGTGGAAGGGGCCAAGAACTCCCGCTGATGTCAGCCAGAGAGGAGGAGAGAGCCAAGGAGTCACACGGCGCCCAGAGACGCGCATACAAGATACAGATTGGCTTTTTAAAAAGAAATAAAGGGCATAAAAGTGGGGCACGTTATTAACAGAGTGAAATTGTAGCGACATAGCACTATTTTACCAGAAGGAGGGGAGGATCGTGGAGTGGCTGAGGTGGGGGGAGGGGGGTAGTACCGACAGAGAAGGCCAGAGGAGAGCTGCGGATGACAGAGGCACGTAAACTGGCCATGGTGTTAGGGCTCAGCAGCCATGATGCACCATGGTCACTTTACAGGGGGAGGGCAGAACCAGGCAGGATCAGCCAGGTTTTTTTAGGTGATGCAGGGGGCCAAATTACACAGCACAAGCACTGTGCTGTATAAAATGCTTTAAAAAAGGAACAGGATCACTCCCCCCCCTTTTTTTTAAGGGTTTTAAACACTTTAACAAACCAGATACCAAAAGGTATCATGCAGCAAATTATTATATTTTAATGAAAGACAAAAAAAAAAAAAGAAAAAAGAAATTGAAGTGTCAATAAACAACGCATCTAGCACTTTGTATATATTCACCTCTTGTGCATCTCGAGCAGCCTTTGCATCATCCTCATTGTAGCGATTACAGTTGTACCTGTAAATGAAAGAAGTACATGTGCTGTATTGAATATATTTGTTAAAGTGTCAGTAAACTCTAAAAATGTAACTTTGCTTACTTATCACCTCCCTTTTGGTCTGCTAATTATAATCATTAAAGTGTTTTGTTACATATATGTTAGTTGCATGCAAAAAAATACCTGTTAGTTCTGCCAGAAATCGTAACGTCTTGTGCACAAGGTGGTGTTCTAGAGATAGGAAGGAGGGGTGGGGGGAATAAAGAAGGTTGTGTCTTCTGTATTCTATTAGACATCAGTTAGAAAAGGCTGACATCACATGCAAAAGGATTTTACAGCTCAAAAGACACTGTCTTGTCAGTTCAAACAGTAAGGTAGAAACACAACATATTTTGGCATATCAACGGTTCTTTTTTCTGTAATTGTAGTAAATTCCCCAAATGTTATAAATGTTCTGACAGCAGAGACCTTAAATAAAATGGTGGTGGTATTTTTATGTCACATTTTAGTGCAACAGTTTATCAAATGTTGGTTTTAGTGCACACAAGCGTATTATCCAATGTTTTAGCAAACCATAGCAACGAAGTTTACATCGAGAAAATAAACATGTTAAACCTTAAGGCTGCCTGTGCCCATTAAAGGACAACAAACGCTGGAACCCAAAAGAGTCCATAGGCAACACTTTAAGACCCCTTTCACGCTGGGGAGCTTTTCAGGTGCTTTAGAGCCTAAAATCCACCTTCCATTCAAGTGTGACTTTGCACACTCGAGCGGTGCGTTTGCAGGATGTTCCTGAAAAGTCTTGCAAGCAACATCTTTGGGGTGGGTTGGGAACACTGTATTTAGAGCTCCCAAAATGTCCTGCCCATTGGAATAAATGGGCAGCGCTTCGGAAACGCAGCAACACGGGAGTTTTTAACCCCTTCTTTGGGGTTAAAAGCGCCGCTTAAACAGCGGCAAAGTGCCGTAAAACAAGCATCGCTTTACCGCGAACGCGGCCCCTGTGTGAAAGGGGTCTAAAAGATTCTAACAGTTTAGAGGTAAAAGTGAATAAAGATGTTAAAATAATTGCTTTCACATACTGTAACGCAACTGTCAATATGTTACACAGGCTCTCCCGACGCATGCATTTACATTTGTAAGTGCATGTACATGGGTGCTCAACTTTTTCTGTTTTTTAACTGAACTTTGTGCCCTGTGTGATAGCATTTACAGTGACAGGTTCTCTTTAATAAGACCTCATTAAAGCTAAATCAAGCACAGATCATGCTCCATTCGCCTCTCCACCAGCCACAGTGGCCAGGGAAAGTGACAGACAAAACCAGAAGTGACATAATCCACATCGCTTTCAGGTCCTCACTAGCTATAAGAGATCAGCAAAGACCTTAGGCATACTACATTTGAAGACCTGGCCCTTTAATGCTGCAACGCCTCCCATCTTCTCAGTTGTAGCAAACAGGCCAAAGAGGAAGGGTAATGAGGGAAATGAGCCGTGTCCCTCAAACTCTAAGAATCCTAGGGGGACCCAAAAGCAGTTCAAACTGAGGAGCAAGCACCACAAACAGGAACAGGTAAGTGAACCAGCCCAACAAGGAAAAAAAAAGGGGGGGGGGTATTAAAAACAGCCACTTGTAGAACCTGTCTAATCCATGAAGAAATCGTGGATCTAGAAGCTAGAGAACCTTTTAGAACCTTCTAGATTATCACGGAATGTGTCTGCCTAAAAGAAGCCGTGGTTGAGAGGTAAACCCTGATGGTCCTCAACACATTCAGACAATGTCCAATCAGTGCGTGCCCCCAGTGTCTATTGCACGAAATGACGTACAGGTATGTCATTTTGTGCAATAGAGCCGACCTGCCGCAGTAGACGGTCGGCAAGTGGTTAAACTGATTACAGAGAGCACCAGATTCTGTTATTTTAATTACATCTTCTTTTTCCATTGACTGCAAAGTGTTCATCTCTGGTGTCACTGATTGACCGCCCGACTACTATATTTTCCCATTACGGGAAGGAGTCTGTAGACCTGTGGGTCAGAGATATGAGGTGAGCGGCTGTGCATGTCTTTGGTGGATGGGCTGGACTCCTGCTGACACTTGCATGCTTAAAGTTTGGATGCACATCCTCATCACAGTGGCACATTTTATGTTCATCACGATATGTGGATTTATGGACTTTTAAGAAGGACATTTTTATATTGATTGGTCATTTTGCGCTGCACTGTCTTGAGCTATATAACATATTTTGAAGGTGTTGTATTAACCTTTAGTGTCCAGCTTGCAAATCTTTTAGGAACATTCAGGTGTGTTCTTGCGCTGAATGTTTTTTTTTTTTTATTGAGACGGTTTATTACTGGATTTTAAACAGTATAGACACGCATTTTTATTGTTTTACATAACGATAAGCAAAAGGGGCCAGCCTGAAGAGATCTAGCAGGACTCAATTTTTTGACTAAAGTTCAAACTTTAAATAGTTAATGAAAATGCAGCGTTTCTCTCCACTGGAACCCTCTTAGCACCAGTACACACTTTCACCACTTACCAGATGGTTAGAGCCCTAGTGTCAGGGGGTCCAACAGCGCATGTACAGTACATATCAGGACACTCAAACAGGAATCAATGCTACAAGAGGTTTCTTTGCCAGATTAGGAAATAACCAATGTAAAAGGAAAAACAAAAACTCTGTAGTGGAGTCTAGCAGTGACTTCATCATGCCTGCTCGAAAGACGAGTACACGGTCTTAAATTCCTAGATTGCGAGTACCCTGATACTAGTAAGGGTAAGCAGTGAAAGTGTACTGGCAACCCTGAAGGGATAACACTAAAGTGAGACAAAAGTTTTCATTAACTATAGAACATTTTTTGTCCCTCTTGGTTGTGTTTAACACTAACTGGTTTTTACATTTTATCACTTTGTGGATTGTTTATCACTTATTTTTACTACTTTTTACTAGTTTTTACTAGTTTTTGATAACGTGAAGAAATTGCTGATGACCTTGAAATGTGTAAACATGGATCCTCTATGTCAATGGATGCCTACAAGTCCTTAGAAGAGGTAAGGCAATAAGCAAATAGATTCAAACTTTTGAGGACACACAAAGGCATTGAGTGCCTTTAAATCCAATGTGGGGGTGTAGTCCTCCTATGGGCTTTGGTACTGTAATCCGGTTTGAATAAAAACCACAATGGTAGATGGGACTTTATTTATTCACAGATTCCTGTGACTGAATGACACACCTGTGTTCAAGTTTTCACGGAGGGGGACTCGGGTGAGGGGCCCTGCTGCATAGTAACATGTCACACCCTAAATACAGGTGTAACATGTTACTGAAGGTGAACCTATCCTTTAAAGCCTAAAAGGGGTAGTGTCTATGTCTCAAGTGATTTCTCTTGCAAGGGGAGGAATAACCATAGGCTGCTAATTACCATAAAGGTGTGTTCCTCAGACAATTGAAAAACGTATATATATATATTTTTTTTTTTTTATTTGACATATGGTTTAACTATATTTTTTTTGACACTAAGCCCATTGAACATCTATTAAATTTAGGCATTGTATTGTAAGAAGTGCTGTGCAAATCCATTGCATCCTTACCAAGCGGATCCATGGGGCTCCCAAGGACCCAGGCACACCCAGCAAAATTCTGCCTTGCAGTTTTGGTTCCGGCATACCATGTGATTGCAGCCTCCATCTTTCTCTATGGTCACATGACATTTGGGACATTCCTGGGAGAATGCAAGTTTTATAAACAGTTAAATAAAATATAAACAAATTTCTTCATATACAGACGTGGACAAATTTGTTGCTACCCTAAGGCCCCTTTCACACTGGGGCGGTTTGCAGGCGTTATTGCGCTAAAAATAGCGCCTGCAAACCGACCCGAAACAGCTGTTGCTGTGTCTTCAGTGTGAAAGCCCGAGGGCTTTCACACTGAAGCGGTGCGCTTGCAGGATGCTGGAAAATGTCCTGCAAGCCGCATCTTTGGCTCGCTATAGGAGCGGTATATTTACCGCTCCTATAGCGCCCGGTCCCATTGAAAACAATGGGGCAGCGCGCCGAACCCGCCCACAAAACGCGGCTGCAGCGGCGGTTTGCGGGCGGTATTGACCCTTTTTCGGCCGCTCGCGGGGGGTAAAACCACCCCGCTAGCGGCCGAAATGCGCCGCTAAAACGCCGCTTTACTGCCAGCGCCCCCACCGCTCCAGTGTGAAAGTAGCCTTACACTTCATTGAAACAATACTTGATTTCTCCTGAAAAGTGATTTAAATAAAAGCAATCTTATGTACACCTGCATCCCTCACTTTGAGCAATACAGGATTCAAAAGGAAGACAACCATGAAGACTTCACAGTTCAAAACATAAACATGCCAGACTGGAATTTTCTAGAATGCATACTGACAAGCCACAATACTTCTGGAAGAATGGCCTTTGGTCAGACGACATGGAAATGGAGCTTTTTGGCAAGTCAACTGAGCACTATAACAGATGGAAAAGAAGGCGGTTTTCAAGGAAAACACTAACATGGAGGAAGCTCAGTTATGCTTTGGGGCCGCTATGCTTTGTTCGTTATAGGGTACAACAAAATCTCAAAACCATCAAGAAATTGTACAGTAAAATGTACTGCCCATTTTCACAAAGCTTTTTCTAAGTCATGGAACCCAAAACACAAAGCTAAAAGCATGGCTAAAAACAAAACACTGGACTATTCTGAAGTGCTTAATTCACTCAGTGCAGAAAGAAAAAATCCAGATCGTGCCTTGGATTTTCTGTTTCTGGACTGAGTGAATCAAGCTATTTATTTGCTGGGACAACCAAGAACCACTGCTATGGTTCCTCAGAGGAAAATAGACTGGGCTCTCTAAGGTCAATCTCTTATATCCACAGGTCTGCCTTCCATCCAGAGACAATGATGGTGAGAGCCACGTCTTTTTGAGTTTAGCTATTCTGAAGTGGCCTTCTGTAAGCACTGATATGAATCCTATTGAACATCTACGAAAAAAGCTAAAACATGCTGTCTGGAGAAGGCACTTTTTAAACCTAAGACAGCTGGAGCAGTTTGTTCAAAAGTGAGCAAAACTATGTGTGTGCGCCAGGTGATACCTTATTGAAAGCTACAGAAAACAGTTTGCAGTGATTGCCTCTAAAGGTTGTGCAAACAAACCATTGGGTTAAGGGTCCTATCATTTTTGTTGTCTACTTTCACTTGTTTATGTAACTCTATTGAAACAAAAATTAAAAGCAATGTCTGTTTTTTACTAAGCACAGAATAAACCCCAATAGATGCCAATTTACTTTGTTCAGGTTGAAGTAGTTTCAGAAAATTATTGTGGGTTCTTTTTTCATAGAAGGGTACCATAAATATCAGCCCACGTTTGTATAAAGTTTATGTAACCCACAATGTAAAAATGAATAGGCAGGAAGAAAATGTGAGGGTCCTACCTTTGTATTAGCCGCAATCCAGTTTGATGTCTCGCTGTCATCATCACACTTTTTGATCCATTTTTTAAGCCACTGTCGAAAAAACAAAAAACACTTTAGTCACTTATTCTCATTTACCAGTAGCTACTGGATGAATTATCCACTTTTATGGTATAGTCATCAATACAATTTACTCAATCTACAGTAGCCCTTCCTGTGTCAGGGCTGGTTCACACAAGAATCGTTGCCCTGCATTTGTCTGGGCTGCAAATCACACCTGAAAGCACAAAAATGCACTGCACCAAAATAGCATGGTACAGCAGCGCCATGTTATCTGGTGCCCACAAATGCACTGTGTTTGCACTATGTGTTTGAGGTGTCATTAACAGTGTATTGGAACCTGCAGCAGATTGCAAAGGCAGCGAGTCTTGAACACTGTGGGAAAAGCGCACAGAACGCACCTTTCCCACACCCTGTTCTGGTGTGGATCGGCCCTTTTGGTTCTGTCATAGCATCTGCGACATTAAACTGGAACTATACTCACCTTGGCTCCAGTGATGCAGCGTCCTGGAGCTCACTGCTGGCTGCCGATATCTTCTAGCTGCTGGCTACTGGGTATTGAGTGTCAGCCACTTTCATATTGGCCAGGCTGATCCAACACGCCACCCCTGTGCATGCACGTGAAGCTCCCTGTACAGGGATGGACAAGGCAGGTGTGTCATTTTAATGCAGGAGAAACCAAGCATGTCTCGTCTGCATTAAAAATCCTGCCTGTTTGCCCATTTTTGTACATAAAGTTTCACTTTAAGGGAACGAGGAGCCAGGGAAATATAAAAAGTTCACGCAGATGACTCAAATTTCAGTTGATTCCTACTTAACTGGCCAAAATGTAAGCTGTGGGGGGACACAGGTATCGAGTTCCCACTTCTGGGTTTCCGCGCCGCAGCAGCACCCGACAGCTGATGAAAACATCAGCTGCGGTGCAGACATTGCTGGACTCCAGGACAGGTAAGTGTCCTATTAAAAGCCAGCAGCTACACGTACTGCAGCTGCTGGATTTAAATTTTTTTTTTTTTTGGGCGGACCTCTGCTTTAAGCCTGAAACACACAATGAGAATATCAGACGAATGATCCATTTTTCTTTGTATGCTAGTCTATCGAAAACGAATAGGTTACCAGAGTTACAAAAATTATTGTAAGACAGAATACAACTTCGCGCAATTATGTAATGTATTCTAGTCTTTCATTTCCGAGCATGTGCAATTTTGGTCACTTGATTTTTTCCGGACGAATACTGTTACTGATTAAACAAAAATTGTTCATTCTATTATATTACAAGAAAACATTTTGCGCTTGTCCCTTCGCATGAACTGTCATGATTGGCTCTCGAAAACTGTGTACTAATGATGAGATTAATCGGACGATCGCTCCAAAAACCATCCACTTTCATTGTGTCGACTGGGCTTTAGTGGGATGAGTGAAAGATCAGGCGTGTAGTGGATGTAGTCTTTAAATTTATGCAAGAAAACATTTCATGAACCTTACACAAACTTACCTTACATTTAACTGGGTCATGCCAATTCTCTCCACAATTGAAGCTGTAACAATACAAACAAAAATTCTGATTTTTCAAAAGAAAAAACACCAAAAAGTCAAGCGACACCAGTTAAACCATTCATAAATAGCATCCTATCTCTAGTTATACTTTTTTTGTTTTTAATATAGTCCCTCGATGCATTCGTTTTGTCACAGTTACAATATCAATTATTTTAAAATTATTTGCGGTTACAAAAAAAAAAAAAAAAGAAGAATAGCTGCATAGACCACACCCGAAAGGCCACACTACTAGACTGCAGAGTCTCACAACCATGATTGTGATCCTTAAGAAAAGGGGACATGCCCCTTAACCACTTGCTTACTGGGCACCTAAACCCCCCTCCTGACAAGACCAATTTTCAGATCTTAGCACTGTTACTCTTTGAATGAACTGCATGGTCATGCTACCACAAATAGAGCTTTCCTTTGGTGGTATTTGATCACCTCTGGGTTTTATTTTTTGTTAATTTTTTTTAAAAAGACCAAATTAAAAAAAATAAATAAATAAATACAAAAAACTGTTTTAGATTTTGTTAATAAATTTAGCAAACAGGTAATTTTTCTCATTCATTGATGTACGCTGATGAGGCGGCACCGATGGGCCCCGATAAGGCGACACCGATAGCTGGCAGTGATGGGCACTGATCGGCACTGGCAGGCGACATTGATAGGCAGCACTGATTGTTACCACTGGCGGGCGCTGATAGGTGGCACTGATGTACTGGTGGGCACATGAGGCGGCTTCGCCTCTCCCTGCTCGGGACCGATGTCCCTTCACCAGAAGCCGGTGATCAGCTTTTTTTTCCCTCCTCACGCTGTCAGTGTAAGAAGAAAAAAAACACGATTACCGATCCGGTTTACATCACGTGATCAGGTGTCATTGGCTGATAGCTGATCACGTGGTAAGGGGTCAGGATCGACCCCTTACTCTGATCCTCCATGTCTTATTGACTCGGGTGATCACAGCACGCACTGCGCGTGCCCTGCAGAGGGGCGCGGCCAGCTTGCTAAGGGGAGGACGTCTATAGACTCCCTCCCGGCAAAGCAGATCAGCGCTGTAGCTGTCATTCAGGTATAGCGTGGATCTGAAGGAGTTAAATATCAAGCCTGGTTTCCTGCATATGACCCAGAAGTCTGCTTTACTTGACTGCAATTGCTGCATAGACTGCTGAACATTGTTCCATTTTAATTGTGAGGGTGTGTTATGGATTTATTTAGTAAACCTATCCTTACTGCACCCATCTGTGAGCTTTTTGATTGTGCGTGCAAAACTTTGCACTACATCTCTTTACCTCTGTAATGAGAACTACTACGGTTACTACTAATTAAGTGTGAACGCTGGAAATGGCTGAACACATACTTGAAACACATATATTCAAGACATTTTACATTCCAAAGGTTTTTAGTTCCAGCCAGACTTTATAAGTGATTTATATAGAGAAGCTGACAAAAGAAGCAGAATAGCTTACAAAAGAAAGAGTGGTAGAGTTATCTTACCAACTAGATATGCTTTTCACAAGAATAGCTGGCCATTTTAACTATTCTGCATTTTCCTGGATAATAACAATTTATAGGAAAAGAATAACCAATATCAATCTGTGGTTATTGAAAAGACTTGTTCCCACTAGTGCGACTTTTGACAAAGTCTTATGACAAGACTCAGTCCATTGATTTAGATGGCACCCATTTAAAAAAGGTGCCCGCCCTACCTTGATGCGACTTTTGATGCAACTTTGATCCAGAGAGTGTAAAGTTGGATTAAAGTGACATTCTAAATCGTACAACTTGGAAGTTTTACTAGTGGGAACATAGCGCAATTATAAACTCAGTTGTCTACTTCAAGTTATAACAATCTTTGCAGGATGAATACCTAAGCTTTTGGTTATGTGAGCAGAGGTGGAAGAAGCCTGGAGCAGCATTTTCTTCAGGAAAGGCAAAACCTGCCTTTACTCCTTACTTACACTACTCTTTCAGTATTTAACATTTTGTTAATGTTTAACGTCATAAGAAATGTTTTACAACGTTAAATATTAAGGTTTGAAAATGGGCCAAATTTATTTTAAATCGATAAATAGCTAGTGTTCTAAAACAGCCCAGTAACTAATGAATTATACAAAACATGCAACAAACCTCATATTCGATCTGTCTTTCTATTGGTAACAAACGTATGGGACCTACTCTATATTATCTGTCATTCATTTATATGTAAACACTAAGGCTGCGTTAACACCTGACCAACACAGGACACGCTACTCGCGCTCTCTTTGCTTGTTTTCGATGCAACACATAGGGCAGCCCATTTGTTTGCGCTGCCCTACCCTCAAAAAAAAAAAAATAAAAAAAAAAAAAAAAAAAAAAGCACCAAAATGGCTCTTGTACCATTTTTTGGAGCCAACTTTAGAATTGTGTTTTTTGCTAAATTTTTTGGGCATTTTGTTGCGCGACAAAACTCAATTTTTTTACCATGTTTTGGATGCCATTGACGACTGGCACTCAAAGGCACATTGTGGTGCATTTTTAGCATATTCCGGAAACATACAGGATCGTACGATTCCAATACGCTCAGATGTGAATGGGGTTTTAAAATCGTTTTTTTTTTTCCCCTCTCACCTGAGCAATGGCATATACTATACAGTTTATATAGCATTGAAAGCAATTTGTTAGTTCTGTTCAACAAGTAAAAAAAAAAAAAACTGTTTAATCTCATCAGAAATTCAGAGCGTTCTACGTTTTCTGCACTTACCGTTTTATTTTAAAGATGCTATTTAGCCCTCCCAATTCTGATCATGGACTACAGAATAATTGGCCTTTGAGTGGGAATGGTTGAATTGTTTTAGCAAAAGACAATGGCAGGGGCCGACAACACTTAGTCCACCAAAAAGTTGTGTTGGCTGCCCACAACAGTCTCAATGAGTGTATTTCTGGAAGATTAACAGGTATTTTTCGATACCTGCATGTTCTTTAACTCCTTTGCTGTTGCTCACATAAGGATTAGGGCGGCTGCAAAGCCATTTGATCACTTCTACACGCTTCAGAAGTGGCCAATCCCCCCCCTTCCCCCCGTGTCTTGGGCTCACCTGCTCCTCCTGGGTGTCTGGAACTACCCATAGAGGGAGTCAGGATGGAGCATGGCAAGAGATGAGCAAACACCCGCTGCTGCCTTTGGGTATTCCTGCGACCGGGATCCCCGGTGTTCCATCCCACAATCTGTGCACTATTCGCAGGAAACTTGCTGTAGGATTCCACGAGGGATCTTTTAACCAGTGTGAATAAGGTCTTATTCAATAGGGTTAAAAGGGACAGACACGGGGAAATGTGAGCAAAGGTGTACTGCATAATTGTTTAATTTTGTCTTTAGCCTTCTTTGCAAACATTACTTGTAGCACAATAATTGGCTTTTTTTTTTACTTATTTTTTACTTATTTTTGTTTTCACACTACAAATACATTAGGTATACCTATGCATTCACCACAAGTCTCAGCTCTTGCACAAGTAACTCACCAGAACTGACGGCCACATTTGCAACGTACGGGTTTGGCGTCGGGATATTGAACTTTAACAACGTGATGGCAGTCTGGAGCAGGACACCACTTCAAAAGTCTATTACACTGCAAGGTACAAAGACATACATATATCACAACAAAAAAAAAACTCACAAGATGACATTAGGCCATTATGTTAATACAAATGTAGCTGCGATCTGAAATTTAAGCCGCTTATATTTTGTCTTTCCTGGTTCCTCCTTTCCCTCCTCATCAATATGCTGTTTAGATATTTTTAAATAAAACCTCTCCTTTTTCATGGCATACCTTATTTTAGAACCACTGGTCTATGTCTTTCTCTATGCAATGCAGACACAGCATAGCTGGTGGGACAAGCTGCAAGTCCTCTGTACATAGCTTCCTGAAAACAACAAATCACCCTTCCCCAGTATTTGTTTCTTGAATAGAAGTCAACCACCATCGTCAGATCACCAGCTTTGACATTAGGGAGCAAATCACCGCCTCTGCCAAGATAGCCAGCGCATTGCAAGTTGGTAATGGCTAAAAGATCAACTGCATCAAGACTACAAAAATGGTCTCTAGCCCTTTGCCCTCCGATTACCATTTTGTTCTCATTAAAAGTATTTTTTGTATTTGTTTTTAAAGATATTTAAGACCAACACATTTGAAAAGTGGCTTACAGAAAAAGCAATTAATTCTATAATATACAAGAGAGTTTCTTCAGAAAGTTTTAGCAGAAATGTAAAGTTAATCTGACCCAGCCCAACATTCCTAAGGTAGTAGTGCTGAAGTACAGTGAAGTACAGTTACCATTTGGACACTGCAAGTACCTGAAAGTCTTTGAAGATGAACTCCGGGGAAAGTTTAAGGCCTCGTGCACATCATATGTGCAGAAAAACTGATGGAAAACACGTGCAGAGACACGCGTTTACATCAGTTTTCATGCGCGTTTCAGTGAGTTAAACATGTTGCAGATTCTGGTGCAAAAAAAAAAAATCAGCACGTGATACTAGTGTTGTAGCGTGAACAGGGCACATTGAGAACAATTGTTTTCTTTGTGCCCTTGGAGAACACGTGTAGAAAAACTCAGGTTTTTGCACATGGTGTAAACGAGGCCTAAAAACTACCTTGCAGTTGGGCTCTCCCCACTCTGCAAGCGTTAAAATGCTCGGTTTACGCTAGGTTCACACTAATGTGGTGTGGGAAGCGCCACGATCCGTGCACATTTCCCACACCACATTCACCACTGCCTTTGTGATCCGCAGCAGATGTCAGAGCAATCTTAACACTGAACTAAAATGCACATATACCACGCTGTCTAAAAAAATAAGAAAATAGCAGCCAGCAGTGGATTAGGTTGCAAAGTGTGATAAAAGAGTAAAAAAGTGTAGCGCTAACAGTGTAATCTTAACGACTCAAACGCAGATGCATTTGCTGGCACTGTATCGCATGGTACAAAACAATGCCATCTGGTTGCAGTGCGGTTCCAAAATTGCTGCATGTACGTCTGTAGTGCGATTTGAGCCAATTAAAAATGGCGCAAATCCAACCGCACTGAATCACATGTGAACAGGAATGTAGTGCGGTGTGATTTACATGCGTTTCATAGTGTAAACCGAGCCTAACTCAAGGGTACAATTAAAAAGGAATTTTGATTTACCTGTAAACTCCATATCTTAAAGTACACGACACTGGCAATCTATTCATACACCATGTATTATAGACCTGCACCTTCAGGTGATTGGACACTGAAAAGCTTTTAAAAGGACACAACTCCCCTATAAACCTACTCCGCAAGTCCTCTGTTTTGTAGGAAGCAATGCAGAGTTACAAAAGGGTGGCCCTGTGCTGTATTCCAAGATATTGAATTAACAGGCAAGTCCAAATTCTTTGCAACTTAATCAAGTAGTACAAGACACAGGCAATTTATTCATACACCAAGGCATGTCCCCAAGAATACAAAGTGTGGGGCACAATTAGGCAAACGGAACGGTGTCAACAGGTGCCAAGGACCCAAGTTCAGAGGGCTGCTGAAAGAACCTTGCAGCTCAAAGCTGCATCTGCAGAAGATTGGACATCCACCTTCTAAAACTTTGAGAACGTAGAGACCTTACACAGTTGGGCAACAGAGGCTTGGTGCCTAAAGGCTCAGGATACTTCTACAGTTCTGGTGGAGTGGGTGTGCAACAGCACATGGTTTTTGTTTAAGAGCATAGGCTCTTGCAATCAAGTTCCTTATACCCCCTGTAATAATAAATTTTAAAGCAGGGTGCCCCTTGCAAGGTCCCAAGGAAAGAACAGGGAACCAGTTTGTCCAATGAAAGATGTAGCTTTTAGTTAGACTCTAAAGCTCTGACCCCATTCAAGCAATGTGGAGAGAACTCCTTGGGATGCTTAGGAGCAAGGCACAAGGTGGCAGAACAATGACTAAGATGGAATGGTGAATCCACCTTTGGAAGAAAGGATGGTCTCGGGTATAACACAACCTTGTGGTGCTGAAGTTTGAGGAAAGGTTTTCTACAGGAAGGGGCCGCAAGTTCTGAGACATCTGACAAATGTGATGGCTTCCAAAAAGGCTACCTTGCTGACACGAATTTCCAAGAGAATATCCCTGATGGGATCAAAGGGCGGTTTTTGCAAGGCAACGTGAACCAAAAGAAAGCACAGTGTGCTGCAAGAAGGGCTTAACACAAGAAATGCCACAAAAAAAAAAAAAAAAAAAAAAAAAGGTTTTCACGAGGAAGCGCAAAGCCAAAGGTCCAAGAAAAAAAGATGGATAAGGGCCAATACCTGCCTTGTTAAGAGTGCCAAGTGCTAGATTCTGGTCAAGGCCAATGTGAGGCAGAGTAATCTCTGGGACTTAATAGTCTGCGCTTGCACCAGGCAAAGTAAGATATACAGTATAAGTGTGATACTAGATCTTCCTGGAAGTGGCCTTTCTTGCTTTCAGCAAAGAATCACATACTCCGAAACCCCTCTATCTTTTAAGACCTGGGTTTCAACAGCCATGCTGCTAAAGCTAGGTACTGTGAAGCAGGGTGGAATAGAGGGCCTTGTGATAGCAGATCTGGCCTATTGTGAAGAGGCCAGGGATCATCTGCTAGATGTCAGAGTAAGTCTTTGTACCAGCATCTTCTGGGCCAGTTCAAAGCAAGTAGAATCACCATTTTCCTCTCCTTTGTGGCGCAGGCGAGGCAGAAATGGATGGAGGGAAGGCATCAATTAGGCTGAACTGAGACCAGAGCTAGGACAACTGAGACCAGAGATAAAGGATCCTGCATTCTGTCAACAAATAGGAGGTAGCTTGTTGTAAGGCAGGAGGCAAGGTTGTCCAAATCTGCAGTCCATCTTTGGCATATCAGATTGAACTCATCTGGATGGAGACCATTCCCCTTGGTCCAAGTGTTGGCAAATGATATAATCCCCCTGCTAGTTGTCCACTCCTGGGATGTTGAATGCAAAAATTGCTGGATAGTGATTTTCTGTCCATGAGAGAATCGGGTTTGTTTCCTTAACCACTTCAGCCCCGGACCAATTGGCAGCCAAAGGACCAGGCCCCTTTTTGCGATTCGGCACTGCGTCGCTTTAACTGACAATTGCGCGGTCGTGCGACGTGGCTCCCAAACAAAATTGGCGTCCTTTTTTTCCCACAAATAGAGCTTTCTTTTGGTGGTATTTGATCGCCCCTGCGGTTTTTATTTTTTGCGCTATAAACAAAAATAGAGCGACAATTTTGAAAAAAATTCAATATTTTTTACTTTTTGCTATAATAAATATCCCCAAAAAATATATAAAAAAAACGATACGTATTCTTCTACATTTTTTAAAAAAAAAATAAAAAAAATCGCAATTAGCGATTGATTGGTTTGCGCAAAAGTTATAGCGTTTACAAAATAGGGGATAGTTTTATAGCATTTTTATAATATTTTTTTTTTACTAGTAATGGCGGCGATCAGCGATTTTTATTGTGACTGCGACATTATGGCGGACACATCAGACATTTTTGACACATTTTTGGGACCATTGTCATTTATACAGCAATCAATGCTATTTAAATGCATTGATTCCTGTATAAATGACAGTTGTAGTGAAAGAGTTAACCACTAGTGGGAGGGGAGGGGTTATGGGCTGTGACGTGTGTTTTTTTACATTAGGGGCTGGGGCTGACGTCATTGATCGGCTTTCCCGAGGACCGGGAACAGTCAATCAATGACAGGCAGAGTAGGAAGCGCAGGGAGAGGTTGGTTTACACATACCTCTCCCCGTTCTTCAGCTCCGTGACCCGATCGCGGGGCACCAGCGGCGATCGGGTCCGCTGGTCCCGTGGCCGGGGTCACGGCATTTAAAAGGATCACGTATATATACGTGATTTTGCCTGCCCGTGCCATTCTGCTCACGTATATCTGCGTGAGGCGGTCGGGAAGCGGTTAAAGGCAGCCAGGCTCCTTGTGCCAAATTGATGATTGATATATGCCACTGTTGTCTCACTGCATCCAAATTGGGTGTCCTTTTAGAAGGGGGGACACAGTGCTGAAGGGACAACCTGACTGCTCTGAGCTCAAGATGTTGATAAGGAGTTTGTTTTCCTCTCTTGATCAGGTTCCCTGAACTTTCAAGGACTGGGAGACTATCATAGCCTCAGAGACTTGCACCTGTTGTAAGAACTGTATTAGTTGTAAAGAAGGCAACATGTTTCTGCTGTTATAGCTGGTGTGGTAATCCACCAGGACAAGGAAATTCTTGTTTGGCCAGATAGGAATTTTACAGATCTCATAAAGCAGTATAGTATTTTATGCCTGTGCTGTTCTGTAGAGAAGGACTTACCTCCACAAAGCTATTAGTTATTAAATGTTGATACTTTAATTTCACCTTCGAATCTGTGATCAGACGCCTGTTAAAAAAGAAAAAAAAAAAATACCAGACAAAATTAGTACCACACAGTGAAGGATATGTTTCACACTCATTGCAGCTCCTGCAAAAACGATGCGTCAATGCCAATCATATACTAGCGTAAACATACATGTACCAACCAAGATGGTCTCCAAGGTTGAAGCGCAAAGCAGTGGACAGTAGGGAAAAAGTAAGTAAAGGTGAAAGAGAGTACCTTTAAAAAAAATGAGGAGGTGTAGCTTGAGGGTATTCAATACTGAAAATGGTTTTATGAATATATAAAAAAATATGAAATAAAAAAAAAAAAAACACAAACTAAAAGTTAGCCTGATTTTTTGTGCACACTCGTGGAATGTCGCCAAAACGTCGGTACTTAAAAATCTCCATGGGCGACACTACAGTTTTTTTTACAGGTTACCTGTTTAGAAATAGAGGCGGTCTGGGGCTAGAGTTATTGCTCTCGCTCCAACGTTTGAGGCGATACTTCATGTGTGGTTTGGACGTCGTTTACATATGCGGGCAAGACGTACAAGGCACTTCTGCGTGCGAGGACAGAGGCGCTTTACTTTATTTTTTTTAATTGTTTCTTTTACTTTTATATTTTGACGCTTTACCTTTACATTTTTTTTCCTATTCCCTTGGAATAGGGCATGACAGGTCCTCTTTACAGAGAGATCTGGGGTCTATGTCCCCTCCCGCCACCTGTAAAAAACAATCAACCCGCTGAACAGCCGCTGTGATTGTTTTTGCGGTACAGAGAATCGCCGGCAGAAAAAGATGATATCTGACTGATGCCTGGTTTAAGCAGGCAAACAGCTCCTGCTTGTGACATCACTGCAAATCTGTTTACAGCATTAGAATTTCATTACATATAAAATTGTGTTTACAGCACTTACATTACTGTATTGTCATCAACTAATATGTCACAGCCATGAGCAGGGCAGGAAATGGTCTGAAATTAAAGAAAAACAAAACATATTAAAATATTTCCATATATTAAAACATTACTGACTGAAAGACAGACAAATGGGCATTTTTATAAACAGATCACCATCTGCTGACCCCATAGTATTGACTCCACACTGCACTTTTTTATGCTTCATTCATATAATGCAATCTGTGGTGTGGATTCCTGTGTCCACAGGGTATTCTTTACACAGTACACCAAGAATACCGATATAAGGATAGGTGATCCCAGTCGCATGACACTCCCCACAAAGCACAGTGCTAATCACATTTGTGAAGGACAACATTGTACCTTTTATTTTAAAATAGTAGTATGGCAACAGTAAGACCATACCATGGCTTTATAAAAGTGCCCGAACTAAAGAGAACAGAAAGTAAAAATAAAAAAAACAAACAACAGCAGAAACAGAATGAACATTGGTCTCAATATATATTACCTGTCCCATTCCTTCCTCAATGATTTTGGTGGTTAGGTATTCACTCCAGCACTGCATGCAGAACTTGTGACCGCATTCAAGGCCTGTGAAATACTGCAGAAAAAAATGAAATACATAAGGATAGGTTACATGTAATTAGATATACCTAAACCAATAAAAAAATAAATAAGGCACACAGTTTCAAAGTGTATGTGTCTACATATTAGTTTGAAATGTTTCACAGATGTCCCATGAGGAATGACATGCTATATTACATGGCTTTCAAGCCCAGAACAATGGTACAATGAAGCTAGGTTTCAGTACTACAAATATTCAATGCCAAAAGGTTAAATCAAGGCCCCCTGTACACCCTTGATACTTTTCAGCATTTTAGTGCATCGGGGAGGGACAAGTGCAGCCTGCAACCGAGCCAGAGAATGGATTACAAGTTTTTAACTAAATATTACACCTATATTTCACCAACATTTAGGTTCCATTCACACGTTGCGATTTGGATTCGCAGGTAGGATCACCACGGTTCTGCCCAACGATTCCAAATCACCTATAAGTCACTGCACAACACGCGTTTTGACGTCATTATCCCTTAATGGTACACCAAACGTGCTGCGATGGTCGAGTGGCAAACCTTTTATAAAAAAAAAAAAAATTAAAAAAAATCACACGCCTAAAGAGGAGCGGGAGCTTCTTTTCAAATGCGCATAGACTATTCAAGTGAAGGGGCCAGTCCTATGCGGCAGGCAGAATAAAAAAATGGCACAGCAGTAACAGACTACGCAAGATGTGAACAGGGCCTTAATACCAGGTATACCAAAGAAACTCATGTCCCAGAACATTAAGGGACTCCTTAACAACGGTTTGCCTTTAGAGTCTCAAGGCAGGGGCCAACAAATTCAGGAGGTAGGCAAGTGTGCACGTGCATAAATTTCAGTTTGAGCTACTGAGCTCTATAAACAAAAGGCAGTTTTAGCAAACCAAATTAATATATAAACATGTTCAAAAAAGCAAACCCTTTCATCTGCTGGCTGGAATGCAGATATGAATTGTTAATATGCAAAATGTTACACTCACCTAATATTTAAATATTGAACATATAAAGTATACATACACACTACACATTGTGTGGCATCATTATCACTTTGCTGTTAAAGGATAAGTTCACCTTTTAAAGAAAAATAAATGCAGGTAAGAACTTGGAGCCTGGAAAGCATTGCACCTGTGATCTGCAGATCGTGGGTGCCATGCAGGACTCCTGCAGACTTTTCAGTGCATCTGTCTGTTCATACCTCGTACGGGCAGACAAATACACACTGACAGGAATAGACATTTAACTACCAGAGCGCTCAACAGCACCATGGTAGTTCATTGAAACTACAAGCCAAGAGCCGCCAAGGCTGCCGGGACTTATAGTTTCCCATTCACAGAAGACTGTGAATGAATGACATGGCCAGAAGAGTGGAGCCCCACACTGCTACGTTATTTTCAGTGACAGTGGGTGCCCAAAGAAGACGATGTCCACCTGCTGTCACTGGGGAGGGGGTGGGGTAGTGATTGCAACTGCTGGAACATGTTACATATGTTACATGTTCTACCCTAAATACTGGTGGAACATGTACCAAAGTTCCAAAAGGTGAACTTCTCCTTTAAGATCAGCATTTTTTGCTAAAAAATTACTTAGAATCCCCAAGAATTACATATTTTCTGAAAGTAGAGGCCCTGGAGAATAAAATGGTGGTCGTAGATTTTTTTTTTTTTTGTCACAGGATATTTGCGCAGCTGTTTATCAAATGCATATTTTACAGACAAAATACTTTAAAATTACTTTTCATGTACACAAAACACATTGTAACCATTTTTTGTAAATTAAAAAAAAAAAAAAAAAAAAAAAGACGGTTGCATCAAGTAAATGGGTATCAAACAAGTCAAGGCTCAAAATGTATTTTGCCTGTGAAACTGGGAAAAACTACGGTACCTAAAATTTTGTTTACGTGATGCTTTAAAACCCTTTACAAGTTATACATTTAGAGTTAATGATTAAGCCCTAGAATTTTCGGTCTCACATTAACGATTGTGGAGATAACTCACCTGTGTGGCACAAATGCTGTATACATACACATGTGGAATGATTTTACTTTTTTTTTTCCATAGGTACTCGTTATAGAAAGATCAGGGGAGAGCCTAATGTCTCCCCTGCAGCCAATCAAGAACAGATCATACTTGATTAGCGGCATCCTTGGCCAACATAGCCCGGGAATGACAGCTCGAAAACATAAGTGAGAAATCCTAGTTGCTTCCAGGGTCAATAGTCAAAAGAAGTGATTGGGGAACAGAGGTTAGCACTTCTAACAGCTAGAGCTGCATGAGTAATTGTCATCGCAATTTTTTTCCCCTTGCGATCTTGACAAAGAATTTCCCGATTCCCGAGAGAAAAAAAAACAGGCAGTCTGCCAAGAATCACAACATTCTTTAGCAGAGGAATGCAAGTATAAACATTGTAAAGATTTGTCCTTTAGATCAAAGGAATACACTTTGGTATGAAAATGAGGGAAGTTTAACCACTTAAATACTAAACCTTTTTCTGACATTTGTTGGTTTCAAGCTAAAATAATTTATATAGCTAGAAAATTCTATATCTATATCTCTCTCTCTCTCTATATATAGAGATAGATAGATAGATAGATAGATAGATATATATATATATATATATATATATCTATCTATCTCCATATCCTAGAGAATAAAATGGTGGTTGTTGCAATATTTTATGTCACATTGTATTTGCTCAGCAGGCGTTCAAATGCATTTTTGGGGAAAACATTACACTTTATTGAATATAAAATTAAAAAAAACAGTAAAGTTAGCCCAAATTTTTTTGTATAATTGAAAGATTTTACGCCGTGAGAATCGTGATCTTTGTCTTGGATTCTCATTTTGCCCAGAATCGTGCAGCTCTACAACCAGCTGATCGCTGTTAGGAAAAAAAAGTCACCAAGCTCAAGGCTGCAGCTGCAGACACTGAAGCTCGTTTTAACCACTATGCAGGGCGTTTAAAATGGCACAAGACATTATGTGGTTAAATGGTGCAGCATGTTTTGACAATTTCACCAAGGAATGTCATTTGTGTTAAAAAGTTATGCTCTTGTCAACTGTAGACAAGTCCATTATTTCATTTGGAGCCAAAAACCTAACAGGTTGCTATAAAGTAACTGCTTTGTGATCTAGTATTACAAAGCCAAGCACAGAAGGAATACAGCACCCATTCACTGCACCGAAGACCCAGCATTCCAAAGCCCTACAAGACTTAAAATTGCTGCTTACCTTTATAAAATGATTTATCTGATAACATAAGCACTGAAACATTCGATCTAGTTCACTATATTTATGAAGGGGATGGGGAACTGCCATAATTAGCCCTGGGTTTATGCGGGAATTCGTTCCACTGCACTATTGTATTCTGACAGCGGGAGGTTTCCTCATCAGAACACAATGCTATAGTCAGCAGCAGCAGCGATCACATGGGAAAAAAAAAAAAAACCGACAGACTAGTTGTACTGTTTATAAGTTACTATATAATGCTTCTGCGTCTAGGCTAGCGAATAGTATACCTGGCATGATAGTAAGGTCAGCCATTTTCTTTACCAAGTAGCGAGTATCCTCTATATACGAGGATAGAGAATAAACATGTGGACGGACTATCCTGTCAACATATTTCCTCAAAGTTAAATTATGATTTCCTGATAAAACAGGGCAGCCTGGTGGATCTTGTTGATTTTTATGTACCTTTAGTAATTATAAAATATTGCAAATGTCGAGATTAGATTGAGATTAAGAATCAAATTCCATTGATCTTTTGAGATCAGTTCCATATCGATTGCATTATCAAGTATCTGTTTTAATTTATGCGGGTATTCTTTGGTTGGATCTGCAGCCAGTTTCGACTTCAGTACAACCAGCCTCTTTAGAAAAATCCAAAAAGGTAAGAAATATTTTTTTGTGAATAGGAACACAAACGTATCGGGACTGTGAAAGTGGAAGTAGATTTTAAAGAAAGGAGACAAGTCTGAAAGGAGAAAGAGGAGTTCATTTAGAACTTAAACGACCAATGAGGGGCACTAAAACTGTTCATAGATAGGTTATTTTTAATTCTTTAGTTTACCCAGTGGGCCGAAGGGAAAAAAAAAATAAAAAAAAAACATTCCTCTATCCAAACAAATAAGGCGGATGGAGGCGAGAGTCGCTGTTTTTAGAATACACTCATCAGCGGGTGCAGCCAATAGACAGCAAATTTTGAAATGCATGTCCCTTCAACAAAGTCGACCAAACGATAGATTTCTGCTGTGCAGGAAAGGCTGCAAACTAATTGAAATCTGGTCAGTCCTTGCTGAACATGTTGAATTTTGAACTGTTTAGGATGTGGACTAAAGTCTGGCTGCACCTCTTCTATGCTGCTCTAACAAGGTTGGGTCTTGCTTTCTTTCAGAGCGTTTCTTGGCGATTTCTTATGTATAGAAGCGGGTAAGGCCCCTTTCACACTGGGGCGGGGAGCCGCAGTGACGGTAAAGCAGTGCTATATTTAGCGCTGATTTACCGTTGCTTTAGCCGCGGTATTCGGCTGCTCGCTGTGCGGGTTTACCCCCCGCGAGCGGCCGAAAAAGGGTTAAAGACCCCCCGCAGAGCTTTGTGGCGGTATTGCCGCGGTTTCCCATTCAAATCAATGGGAAGGAGCGGTGAATACACTGCTCCTATACCGCTCCAAAGATGCTGCTAGCAGGACTTTTTTTGCCGTCCTGCTAGCGCACCGCTCCAGTGTGAAAGCCCGCCGGCTTTTACACTGGAGTGAATGGGGCCGGATTTTTTCAGGTGGTATACAGGCGCTATTTTTAGCGCTGTACCGCCTGAAAAACGTCCCAGTGTGAAAGGGGCCTAATGCAGGAAGTGAGGGCATTTTAGCTTTGCTACACAAAGATCAGCTCACCTCGATATGCCCACTCTGCATTGCCTCTGAGTGCACAATACATGCAGTCCTGCACCTTATATAACTGAACAAGATAATCAGCACATCACTATTACAGTGGATAAAAAAAATTAAATAAATCACTTATTACTAGTTTCCCTTTTGGGAACGCACATGATTTACTTTCTGCCATGTTGTGGAAACATTTCAGTTTTATCTGAACTGGGGATAAACCAATATACTTGTTGCTTCAATTTATCTGTGGAAGCATCTGTTGACAGAACTGTTGAAAAGCACCAATAATGAGGGTGCTTGTTTTGGGGAACTAATGAGGGACAAGTATGGTGCAAATTTTGTTCCTGCAACCACCACCAGCCGCCCCTGCCGGGAGAAGACAGTGATTATTGCTAGCGCCTGCTATAATCGCAAGAGAATATGGCAGGCTGGTTGTACCCAATTTGACTGATCAATCAACTCGGTACATTCAGCCTGCCCAATAACGGTTGAAACAGTGTATGGCCGTATAAAACCAAGCTGGGGGCTGGTTTGGTACTTAGTAATTTATAGGCTCATACTGCAGCACTGATACTGAAGTGAGGCTTATCGAGGGGGACAAATACCAAGGGTGCAATAAAGTATCCTGAAGAAGTGGTGTATATTAAAAATGAGCTAATGAGCTGTTCTGCTAAATATTGCAGGCCATTTTGTCACTGCTGTGTTTGGGACAAATTAATTTTTTTCCTCTTTAACTACTTGCCTACCAGCCACGAACACCTCCTTACTGACCAAGCCATTTTTCAGCTTTCAGCGCTGTCGCATTTTGAATGACAATTGCGCGGTCATGCAACGCTGTACCCAAATAAAATTTGTATCATTTTTTCCCCACAGATAGAGCTTTATTTTGGTGGTATTTGATCACCTCTGCGGTTTTTATTTCTTGCGCTATAAACAAAAGAAGAGGGACAAGTTTGAAAAAACATAATATTTTTTTACTATTTATAATAAATATCCAATTTTTTTTTTTTTTTTTTTAAACAAATTTTTTCCTCAGTTTAGGCCAATACGTATTCTTCTACATATTTTTGGTAAAAAAAAAAAAAAATCGCAATAAGCGTATATTGATTGGTTTGCGCAAAAGTTATAGCGTCTACAAAATAGGGGATAGATTTATAGCATTTTTATTATTATTTTTTTTTTTACTAGTAATGGCGGCGATTTGCGATTTTTATCGCGACTGCGACATTGCGGCAGACACTTGACTCATTTTTGGGACCATTCACATTTATACAGCGATCCGTGCTATAAAAATGCATTAATTACTGTATAAATGTGACTGGCAGGGAAGGGGTTAACGCTAGGGGGCGCTGCAGGGGTTAATGTGTACCCTATCTTGGTGATTCTTACTGTGGGGGGAGGGGACTGACTGGGGGAGGAGACCGATCGGTGTCCCTATGTACAAGGGACACACCATCGGTCTCCTCTCCTCTGACAGGACGTGGATCTGTGTGTTTACACACACCGATCCACGTCCTGCTCGATTACCGGGCAATCGCGGGTGCCTGGCGGTCATCGCGACCGCCGGGCACGCGCACCGGGGCCCCAGCTACGCGGCGGGCGCGCGCGCCCCCCAGTGGCCAAATTGTAGACGACGTCATATGACGGCGTCCCGCCACAGTAGCTGCACCGTCCCGCCGTCATTTGACAGTGGGCGGTCAGCTAGTGGTTAATCTGGTATTCATCTGTGACCATGTAGAGTCAGCCATTTACACATTTTATACAAGAACAAAACGTCACCTCCTAATAACATTTTTCAACATTACTAACAAAGTCCTACAATTCTCCTTTACTACATTGCCTCCATCTACTGCTTCCATTAGGTATGACCTGTGTTCCATAAAATGCACCGTTTACATGTGATAAAATCCTGTGCACCATAAAGATAAATGCAAGCTGTGAAGACACACAATTTATGTTATTGGAGGAGGCGACACTGGGCAGAACATGCATCAGTAAAGGCTGTGTTTTGCCAGCTTACAAGAGCTTACAAGAAGCCCAAATAATAGCTTTGGAAATAAAGTAACCACCAATGGCAGTTAAAGATCTTGCCCAATCACCAGAAGAATTTTTTTTTAAAATTTCCATTTTGTGGAAACTGATTTTTTTTTTTTTATTTAATTTTAAAGAAGCAGGATGGAAAACTTATCAAAAACAAATTTCTAACTGAGAATGTGGTTTTTCGCTCAGGAAAAACCGCACATACTGTATTATAATAAAACATCTGGGATTTTATGAAGGGTTTTTTTAAAAAAAGGTGTTGATTTGATGACAAGAAAGAATGTTCTTATTTTTCAGAATTTCGGTATAAACAGTTGAATAATCTAACCATGTATGGCTAGCTTTAGTCTGACTTGGACTAAGACAGACTCTTGCAAAGAGTAACTTTATCACCATTTCACAAAAGTACATTCATCTAAATGGTTATATATTAGCTATGCATTATGTTTAGTCCTTATATTATGATTTACTCTTATTTATAGCACTAAATATGGCAGCAATTTACAGCAGTAAATACACATTAATTTACCTACTTGCATCTTTGCTTGCAGTTGCCATCATCAAGGTAGATAATATTCACTCTATGTCAAAGTATATGCTGACTGCTTTTAATATATTAAAGAATTCATACAGACTTTAAGTTGCTGAAGGTAATACGTGGATCAGTGAAATGCAGGAGCTCAAGACACAGCATTTATTATATGTAGAACATCAATTATGCAGCACAATTCAGGTTTTTGTTAAGGCTGTAAAATGTTTAAGCGTGCTAGTTGAAAAAGTGAGGGGCAGGCAAAAGAAAAAAAAACTCACTGCAGTTATACTTACTGAATTTGGATAGTTCAAGTAGCAGATCTGACAGGGCATATCCTGGGCAGAGGAACGTGTATTCATGGGCCGTGTTCGCGATTTCTTACTAGGGTTAATGACATGACATTCTGAGAAGAGCTTCTCCAAGTTGCCATCAAAATACCTAGCAGCAGAGAAGAAAAACAAATGTTTAGGACTAGCACACATAAATGCTTAAAAGACCACAACACAGATCCTGTCATCCTTCCACTCCTTATAAAAAAAGCATCCAAAGTTTATTAAGCAAGAAAGCATTTGTTTGAACATGCTTTTTCCCCTCTGCGTTCAAAACAAATCTATTTTTCATTTTCTTTGACACTATGGAAGTGCAGCTCCTCATTCCCAACCCTGATGCTAGCTAAGGTCCGGGCAGGATCTGAGAACACTCCTACCCACTTTCCGCCTGCAATGTACTGCGGACAGGCAGCTGGTGTAGGCAAAGCGACATACTCGTAAGCCGCAGCCTACCGATGTGGTTAAGGGCATGTACATACGCCGCCCCCCCCCCCCCCCCGGGCCAGTAACTGCTGCGACTGTACACAGAAGCTGTCAGCAAGTCACAGCCAATGATTCACAGCCGGGACCTGCTGATTGGCTGTGTATAATAGGCGGGGTTCCCTGCTGAAAGCTGAATGAAAAAAATAAATAAAATTGGACAAAAAAAAAAATTGCAAAAAATAAATAAATAAACCCCGGACCATACCAGGACGCATGTTCTTAAAATGGGGGGGGGGGGGGGGGGTGGGTGCTTTGGAGGGTGGGCTTTGCCCCCCAAAGCACCTTGCCCCCATGTTGATGGGGACAAGGGCCTCTTCCTGACAGCTCTGGCTGGTGGTTGTTGGGGTCTGTGGGCGGGTTATCAGAAACTGGAAGCCCCGAGAGATCCCGCCCCCCTATGTGAATGGGTATCAGGGACATGTACCCATTCATCTCAAAAGGCAGTGAAATGCAAAAAAAAATTATTAAATTAAAAAAACAGTTTTTAACATGTCCTGGAGCTGAAGTGGTTTTTAATGCATGTTAAAATACAATGGAAACCAACTTATTGCTGTTCAATCAAAAGCCACTCACTATTCAAAGAGAGGAGAATGCTTGCATTTCAAAATACAGTAAAACCTTGGATTGTGAGCATAACTCGTTCCGGAAACATGCTTGTAATCCAAAGCACTCTCCATAAGAAATAATGGAAACTCAGATGATTCATTCCACAACTATTTATTCATAAGCACAGGGATGGTGGGAACCCCTCATAATGGGCACAGTAGATGTACAGACCCGGGAACTCAGCACAGGGATGGTGGGAACCCCTCATAATGGGCACAGCAGAGGTACAGACCCGGGAACTCAGCACAGGGATGGTGGGAACCCCTCATAATGGGCACAGCAGATGTACAGACGCAGGCCTGCATTACCAACAGTTACATTTTTCAGTTTGCTTGCGCCCCCAAAAATTTTGAGCACCAGCCGCCACTCCTACATAGGATGCTGGATACGTTCAATAAAATGTGTGAACAAAATGTATATACTTCAGGATCCCTGTTCCTTCCAAAGTGCCCCCAATATGATAGTTGGATAAGAAGTGGTCGTCTAAGTGGACAATGGTTTCTGTTTATGAATAACCTATTCATCTACAACATAGTTTAATATCAACGTTAGTCTTCCTGATGAAGCCAGCTGATGACTCGTGAAACGCATTGAACAAGCAGCAATCCTTCACTTCTGACATGGATCGTGGGGAGAACACCATGACCTTTTTGCATGAGATGACAGATGTATCTGCAATAGGTTTCTATATGTAGTTGGGATTTTAAAACCTATGCATTTTATCATTTGCACAAAACATTTTTTTATATTTTATTTACTTTTTTTGTGGTATCATTAAAATACCGATAGTTTTTATAGTTATGATTTGTTTGAGTTATTTGTGTATTGCATTTATGATAAAATTGAGCACATTTACATAATTATTATTGTTTATAGTGCAGCATTGTGGGCATTTAATCCAGATATTCGCTGGTGCTGCAGCTGTCTGAGTACAACAAATAGCCTTGCATATTCCTCTATTCACACCAGTTAGGTTTGATGGGGGAACCAAGAACCTTATTTTGTTCAGGCCACGGAGCTGAATAGAAATCTACACATGCAGAGAACATAAGTGACTAAAATAAATATATCCCTTCTATGCGAACATCTACAAAATACCACTGTCTCCTGTGTACAAGTTATACATAACACACAATCACACAGGACTGCGTTCCCAGCTATCTACCCTGTTACCTTATACACACTCACAAGCCAGACTGTTCAAGTCTCTTGTGTCTCAGACACTAGACAGGAGATTCTTGAGATTGTTAGGTCTCTAGCATTTTTTTCATCTGCGTCCATGTTAGACTGTTCAGGTCTCATTTAAATCCTTGTATAATAATCAAGGAAAATGGTAAAGAAAAAAAAAAATCTGCTGCAGCCCAGTGTATTTACAGCATAAAAGAAAGCAGTTACCTCACATTAGTAGAGCCAGACAGGCGAGTCCTTACCTCTCCATTAACTTCTCCTTGTCCCAGTTGAAATGACTCAGAAGTATTCTAGTGATAGTAGCAGGGTTCTGTAAACATAATAAGCAGACTGCTGTAATATGTACATCACATACATGGCACTATTTTTCAACTATAGTTACAAGCATTTGACTCAAGTTCCCAAGTATTACTTCCGCTAATTTTATTTGTCAACTAGATTTGTAAATGAAAGTTAAAAGGTTAAAACATATTTTAATTATCTATAATGTAAAAATTGAAATAACTAGATATAATACAATAGACCTATGTTTATAAAAAAGCACTTTACTGATTTTATGGAACATGAGTACTGGGAGGCATATTTTGAAAGCATGTTATCAAAATGCCAAAATACAGAATGTCCCAAATCAACAGCTTTACAGGAGGAAATAACCATCTATCTCAACAAGGAGGCAGCAAAAACAGGAAAACTCACATGGTAAAACTACACAGTTCAAGCATTTCAGGAACCCAAAAGGCAGAAGAAGCCTGCCTAGGTCTTGATCCAGAATATCTGGAATAAATCGAAGCAACTGCAAGGGGTAACTGGTTACACGGCCTACAGCCCGATCTGGGGAAAGCGCACTTATGCTCAACTCGCCAAACTCCAACAAGGGCCCAGATGGAGTGCATGGGGGATAACTCTCCTTTCCGAGGTGTTCCCAACATGGGAGGTTGATGTCCTTTTGGAACCCTCAACTTAAATTTTCCTTACTGGCTCATATGTTTTACTACTACCTACAGTTGTCCCATGCAGTTAGGCAGGGCTTGACAAATTTGCTTGGAATCTAGGAGCCAGCTAAAAAAGTTAGGAGCCAGTTTTTTTTTTTTTTTTTAAATTTATTTTTAATATAAAAATTAACCAATCTTAAATTTACACAAAACTAGAATGAATGTGACTGCTTTTATTCTCTGCCTTGCAGGGACACAAGACCGCCATATCCCCACTAAGGGTCCGATCAGGTGCCAGCCCAGCCACCCCACTGCGGGAACCAGGTGCCAGCCCAGCCACCCCACTGCGGGAACCAGGTGCCAGCCCAGCCACCCCACTGCGGGAACCAGGTGCCAGCCCAGCCACCCCACTGCGGGAACCAGGTGCCAGCCCAGCCACCCCACTGCGGGAACCAGGTGCCAGCCCAGCCACCCCACTGCGGGAACCAGGTGCCAGCCCAGCCACCCCACTGCAGGAACCAGGTGCCAGCCCAGCCACCCCACTGCAGGAACCAGGTGCCAGCCCAGCCACCCCACTGCAGGAACCAGGTGCCAGCCCAGCCACCCCACTGCAGGAACCAGGTGCCAGCCCAGCCACCCCACTGCAGGAACCAGGTGCCAGCCCAGCCACCCACAGCGGGGCCAAGGACCAGGCGCTAAAGCAGAAAGGATAAAGCAGAAAAGACTAGCATATAAAATTCCTTTTAAACTGGAGGTAGTAAAATATGCCAAAGAACATGGAAACGGAGCAGCGGAGAGACATTTTGGGCCACCTCCAACTGAAAAAAATTATGAAATGAGTGGAGGAAACAGGAGAATCAGCTGCAAAAAGCAAATCAGTTTTTCGTGGGCATGCTGCAAAGTGGCCACAAAAAGAAGAATGGATCACACGTCACCGGAATAATGGCTTCTCAGACTCCACAAAAATGATCATATATGAAGCCAAACACATTGCTGTAGAGAAAGGCATTCAGGATTTACTTCCTCTTTAACCCCTTCCCTACCAGTGTAATTTACACAGTAATCAGTGCATTTTTATAGCACTGATCGCTGTATAGTGTCAAAAGTATCCGATGTGGCCACCATAATATCGCAGTCCCGATAAAAAAAAAAAAAAAAAAAAAAAAAACACGCAGATTGGCGCCATTACTACTAAAAAAAAAAAAAAAAAAAATAATAAAAATGCCATAAAACTATCCCCCATTTTGTAGACGCTATAACTTTTGCGCAAACCAATCAATATACGCTTATTGCGATTTTTTTTTTTTACCAAAAATACGTAGAACACCACATATTGGAGGAAAATATTTTTTATATATTTTTGGGGAATATTATAGCAAAAAGTTAAAAATATTGCGTTTTTTTCAAAACGCAATGTTTATAGCGCAAAACTAAAAACCGCAGAGGTGATCAAATATCACCAAAAGAAAGCTCTATTTGTGGTGAAAAAAAGGACGTCAATTTTGTTTGGGTGCAATGTCGCAGGACCGCGCAATTGTCAGTTAAAGAGATTAAGTGCCGAATCGCAAAAAGTGCTCTGGTCGGGAAGGGGGGTAAAATCTTCTGGGGCTAAAGCGGTTAAAGAAGTGAAGACTCTTCCAACCAATTCCTGGGGGTCTTACCAGCCAGTTGCAACCTCTCGATGTTTCCATCAACAAACCATTTAAAGTCTTTATGCGAGAAGAGTGGAACAAATGGATGGCTGCTGGTAATCATGACCCGCCAACACCGATGATTGAAGAAGCCCACTATCACTCAAGTGAAAACATCATGGCACTCAGTGATGGAGGAGTATCATTGTATTATTGGAGGAGAATCCTTGAACAGTCAGTCATTAAAAAAAATGTGGCATTAGCAATGCCTTAGATGGAGCTGAAGATAGTATTGCATATGAAGATAGCAAAGAAAGTGATGTCAGTTATTGTGAGCAACTGAGCTTCATAAATTCTGACACTAGCGATGAGTTCTTGGGGTTCCCAGAAAACTAGAAGAGTACTCAAACCTTAAAGTCTGTCCTCATTTGTTAAGGACAGTGATGATGGTTGTTAATGCCATTGTTGACTGCTGTTCACTTTACATTGATATATTGTTGTTATATTTTATTAAACATTTTAGTACACCATTTGGTTCAGAATCTTTTTTCCCTCCTATAAAAGCTAGGTGTGTCTTATGGAGCGAAAAATACACACACATATACACACACACACACACACACACACACACACACACACACACACACACACCAGCATACGGGTTGATTAAATAGATGCGAGAAACTATGTTCTCCATGGCTTGATGGCCCAGGGGTAGCCCCGAAGGGAACTTGTTCTAATGAGGGTGCTGTAGGGTCCTTTGGGTTGAGGATACTACGCAAGACTCCTGGGAATGCTAGAGGAATGCAAGTGAGAGGCCACACATAGGCCCTAAAGTATTGGATACCTGTTGCCCGTTCAATGGGAGTGCCCGAATAGGGAGGATTTCAGGGGTGGGGGACATGTATAACCTTGTAAGCTGCAGATGCAACCTGCCTATGTATCAGACTTGCATGAACTTATAGATGTGCTTAATAGTATTCTGGAATGTGGGCGGGAGAATGTTTTCTGTACCCATTTCTTTATTAATCAGTGTTTAAATCAAACAAGGTTTTTATTTAGAAAAAAAAAAGGTTTCACAGCCTGTTTGAGTAAAGATGTCGGCGCCGGGGACCCAAAGCGCAGTGAAGAACAGGCTTGGGTGAGGACAGTGCTGGACCGGTAAGTGTCCTATTAAAAGTCAGCAGCTACAGTATTTCTAGCTGCAGATTTTTAATTTGAAGGGAGACAAGCTCCTCTTTAAGATGGATCATTGTGAAAGGCACAAAATATTAAAACACCTTTGTTTCTGTACACAAATTTAACATTATTGAACTTATCTGTAACATAAGCAACGCCTTGCTATAAGTGACTGCATTAAATCATACAGTTGAAAACTATGCAGGCAGGTTAGATCGTTTTAGCTTCATATTGCCTCATTCTAGTTACTTATAACCTCTCGCACAGTCGGAAAAACAAGTCGCAATGCAAATCAGTCTAGATAAATAAGTATACACAGGGCTGGAGGAATGTGATCCACCCTATACGATATGTGAAGTTGACAAGGCTGTCTACTTGACTATGATTAATCAATGTATATCTACTGTAACTATGGCCCAGCATTCCTATTCAGTCTTTTTAACTATGAAGAGAATTTAGTGTTACACCATGGGGTGCATTTAAAAATATTAAAGGGGTTGTAAACCCTCATGGTTTCTCACCTTAATGCATTCTATGAATTAAGGTGAAAAACCTCCTGTGGTGCTGCTATCCAATGGTCCCGATTGGATAGAAGCGCAGCCATTGGCTCCCGCTATCAAATCCAATGACGCGGCGCCGGGGAGTGATGGGTCTGAGGCCTGCATTCTGTGAATGGACACAGATGCAGGACTCGGGAGCACGCCCGCACAGGTGTCCACCGTAGGAGAGAACTTCAACACGGACACGCGATGCAAAACTGCGATATTGCGGCGGACTGTCTGACACTGACTTTGTGGGACCCAAGGACACCAATACAGTGATCAGTGCTAAAAATATGTACTGACACGTTACTGACGCTGGCTGGGAAGGGGTTAAACATCATAGGGCAACACTTATTTTTTTATTTATAAAAAGTGAATTTTTTCCAAAAGAAGTGCGCTTGTAAGACCGCTGCGCAAATACAGCGTGACAAAAAAGTATTGCAATGACCGCCATTTTATTCTCTAGGGTGTTAGAAAAAAAATAAAAAAAATAATGTTTGGGGGTAATTTTCTAGCAAAAAAATAGTTAACTTGTAAACAGAGTCTGAAAAAGAGGCCCGGTCCTTAAGTGGTTAATTAAAAAAAAAAAAAAAAAGAAAAAGAAAATTAAAAGGTTAACAAACACTTTAACTCTACCAGTGCAGGTGCAGCCCCCACCGCAAGGGATCATTTTCAGGTTTCCTGGAATAAGTCGCTAACTCATACACGAACACAAAATATTAAAACAAAGATCCAAAGAGACTAAACTGAGGGAAACATGGACGTTTAATAGATTTAACTTGCAGTACAATTAAAGTCATTTTAAAAAGGTGAAAAACAGCCAGCTTGTTTGATTGTACTACTCCTGTGACTCGATTTTAGCTGACAGTGGGCTGAAGCCTGCTGTTGGCTGACATCACAGAGCCGGGACTGGCTGGGGAAAGATTGCGACCATATGGTCAGGATCCACTCAGGAGCCTTGACTGGCACCTGGCTCAGCGATCCTCAGAGTCTGAACCAGCCGCAACCACCCCTTCCACAGCCCTGCACTCCAGTGAGGAGGGGGGGGGGGAGGGTGTGGGTGCAGAGCCGACAGCGGTGAGTGATAGTCCCGCCTCTCTGCTAAGAGCGAAGGGAAGAACCGAGCAATCAGCTTAATTTGAGCGCTCGGTTCTTACCCTTAGAAATAGCGGGGGACAGATACAGCATCGCAACGATGCAGCATCCACCTAGGTAAGTACGATTTAAAAAAACAAAGCCAAACTTCCCTTTTAATGAACCCCAGGTAGTATGAGGGTAGAATACAGCACAACACATATCCAAAGCTTCTACATTTGGTAGTGGAAAGGTTAACTAGGACATTAAGTCTGGTTCTCTGGTTTCAAGGACACAGTGTACACAACTCAGACACCTGACACAGCAATAGCAATAGGAATACAATTTAGTATCCACCTATCAGGTAAAGAAAAAAAGAAAAGAAAGGAGGAGGACAGAACTGGTGAGTGCTTCCCCTTTGCGTGACACAGGAACTCACCGGTTTTGTAATCCACACCTATAAATGGTCCTCAGTGCAGTAAGATATAAATACGGTTATAATCGTATTTTTACATTTGCTTCCTCATATATTGGCAATGTTCAGAAACATTAGATTCAAGTACAAGTTCACCTTCCAGGAACAAAGTGAACACCCTTCAGATTATATCCAAACCTACCAAACCTTAGATGTAGTAACTACATGCGTTTTATCCCCCCCTCCCCCTTTACACCTGCAGATCCTGCCAAAAACTTCCTGTCCCAGGGTGACAACGCTCACTTATATGGTGTATGGGGGACAACAACCCATCGATTGGGGTCCACCTATCGACCGTCTGCAGGTGACAGGTAGACCGCAGACAGGTTCCTGCACCGCAGACCCCCATCTTCTAGAGGTCGGTCCTCGTCTTTCCACCCAGCCTCCTCCGTGGCACCGCTGCGCCCTCTATGTCCCGGTCTCTCTCCCTCCAGTGTGGCTCAGCCACACCTTCTAGATATCATGGTCTCTCTCTCTCTCCCTCCCACACCATCTATGTGCCGGTCGGTCTCTCCCTCCTGCCTCTTCCGCCGCTGTTATCAGTGAACAGCGGAGACCGGGAGGAAGCTGGCCAAATTAACTTTTTAACCAATTGGCCAAAGGACCAGGCCCCTTTTTGCAATTCGGCACTGCGTCGCTTTAACTAACAATTGCGCGGTCATGCGACGTGGCTCCAAAACAAAATTGGCGTCCTTTTTTTCCCACAAATAGAGCTTTCTTTTGGTGGTATTTGATCGCCCCTGCGGTTTTTATTTTTTGCGCTATAAACAAAAATAGAGCGACAATTTTGAAAAAAATGCAATATTTTTTACTTTTTGCTATAATAAATATCCCCAAAAAATATATAAAAAAACATTTTTTTTCCCTCAGTTTAGGCCGATACGTATTCTTCTACATATTTTTGGTAAAAAAAAAAATCGCAATTAGCGATTATTGATTAGTTTGCGCAAAAGTTATAGCGTTTACAAAATAGGGGATAGTTTTATAGCATTTTTATTAATATTTTTTTTTTTTATTAGTAATGGCGGCGATCAGCGATTTTTATTGTGACTGCGACATTTTGGCGGACACATCGGACATTTTTGACACATTTTTGGGACATTTGTCATTTATACAGCAATCACTGCTATTTAAATAGCACTGATTCCTATGTAAATGACAGTTGTAGTTAGGGGGTTAACCACTAGGGGGGGGGGGGGAGGAGTCAGTGTGACGTGTTGTGTTTTTTTTTTACAGTAGGGGGGCGTGGCTGTACATCTGACGTCATTGATCGGCGTTCCCGATGACAGGGAACCGCCGATCACTGACAGTCAGTGTAGGAAGCGCGGGGAGAGGTTTGTTTACATAGACCTCTCCCCGTTCTTCAGCTCCGTAACCCGATCGCGGGATACCAGCGGCGATCGGGTCCGCTGGTCCCGCGGCCGTGGTCCCTGAGCTCCCGACCGGGTCGCGCGCCCCCCCGGGCAGGCAAATTAAAGGGGACGTACAGGTACGTCCTTTTGCCTGCCCGTGCCATTCTGTTGACGTATATCTACAGGAGGCGGTCGGGAAGCGGTTAAATAAACTACTGGTGATTGGTTGCTAGGACACAGGGTGATCCTAAGCAACTTATCACTAGCTTGCTATTATGAAAATCGACTCTGCCAGCTCACATCCTCTGTCCAGAACTGTGCTGCCTTCCGGTCTCCGCTGTGGAAACAGGTAAGACACTGCCATGGGAGGGAAGGGGGCCAGCGGTTACTTGCTATAGGGGAAAGAGGGGTGCATTCTGAGCGTAATGCACTGGTGAACCCTGCATTCTGAGCGTAATGCACTGTGCACAATAGGCGGTCGGTCTTGCTGCCTTTTTTTTTTGGGGGGGGGGGGCGTCTGACTTCATTAGTGTTCAAGTAGATCTCAATCTCTCCAAGGATGCCTACCCCTAGCCTAAGCCATGCACCCCCTCATTTGGAATACAGAAAACCTCCCATTAATCTCATCTTCATAAAATAGTGGAAGTTGTCCTGTGGTTAACATATGTAAACTTAGCAGGGCTGAAACCGAATGAGTTTGATAAGCTCACTGAATTTTAGACATGATGAACAGGTACGTTTCACCTACCAATCAGATGTAAAAATTATAATGGTGTATTTAACAGACACCAAAAGAGGAAATAATAAAGTTTAATGGTTAGGTTTTACATACTAAACCATATAGTTATGGACAACAGAAGCCTACTATCAGTTCACATAGCCATACTGTCTCTGGTTAATGAATTCTAGTATTACAGCACCAGTGAGAACATTAAATTTTATTGAAGACAGTAAAATGAAAAAATCCTTAAAGTGTATGCAAAGGCAATTTTTTTTTTTTGGATAGCAAGTGGAAGGGTGCGAGCCGCTCTCACATTTTGATAGCGTCCCTGTTGGAGAAATTCACCCTCACAATTGGTCCTGGTAACTACTGACTCCAGGCCAGAAAATTATGGCAAAAGCAACATTTTTGAGTTGTCACAGGTGGTAAGTGGAAATAATCTTCCAATGGAGAAACCTGTTCTGGTGACATTTGCCTAGCAGAGATTTTCCCCTTTACTTCCTGCTGTGATAGAGACATGAAGTGAAGAAAAGTCCCCCTGATTGGAGAGATAGAGTCCCGGCCCCGCTCTCTGCTCTCTGCTCACAGGATTTGATAGACAGCAGCAAGAACACTGTAAAATGTTTGGTGTTACAGAAAATATGTAGAAAGGTTAATTGTGATTAAAAGGTACCCTGAAAATACACTATACTCTTTGCCTTGAATTCTTAACAGTGCCAGTGTACCTCCTAACCTGCTGTACCCAGGCACTTCTGATCCAATAGCCAGATATATCCCAACCAGCGCAAACCTTTATTCTTAACACTGTGCTGATCACTGTTCCTCTGCTGAAGAGAAAGCTGTACCTGAGGACCTGCAGTGCAAGCATCTCCTCGCTTCATTAATTGCAGGGGTCTCCAAACTGCAGCCCGTGGGCCAGATGTGGCCCTTTGCTTGCCTTTATTCTGCACTTGGGGCACTATTCCTCCCACTGACACCAACAATGCAACTTTTTTTACTCCCACTGACCATCAAGCCTATTGCACTGTTCACTCCTATCAATGGCGGGACATTTTCTACCTCCACTGGCCACAGTCTGGCCTCCCTAAAGTCTGACAGTAAACTGGCTCTTTGTTTCAAAAGTTTGGAAACTCCTGATTTATTGTGTGAATTTGGGTCTTCTCCATCTCTCCCAACACTTCCTGACCTTTCTTCCCCCAGTGGGCAGATTACTGGTTATCAGTAGTCAGTCCTACGGATCATTTCTCATTTCCTATTAATTCAATGATATGTATAAAGCAGCCATCTACAATCTGCTGTAGATAAGCAAAATCACACTTAGTTGCTGGATCACCACGTTACCATGTAATTTAATATAGATATTATATTAGCGCTGAGGTCTCGTTCACACTGGGCGTACAATACTGTTCGTCCATGCAGGGCCATGTTTACCTGCATGAGGATGCAAAGTTTGTGCATCCCTGCGCAGGCAGTCCCATTGATGTCTAAGGACACAGAAGATGCATGGACACAGCCACGGTGTCAATAGTACATTCGTGAGTGCGGTTGCAGGTCCCCAAACTCACATTGTGTGTGCGTGTTCAGGGACACACACACACACACACACACACACACACACAAATTTTATATTGAGACTGTCCGTGCAGCCGCTGTGTCCCAATAGATGCCAATGGGACTGACTGAGCGGGGATGCATGGAAAACCTGTGTGCATCTCCATGTGCACAAACACAGCCCTGCATGGGCATACAGTATTGTACACCCAGTGTGAATGAGGCCTAAGCAAGGAATAAACTAACTTGCAGCTGCCACTTAAAACACATTCATGATAAAATTAAATCAATGCAGAAAATAAAGCCGTCATCTGGACATGAAAAAAAAAAATAAAATAAAAAAAACTGAAACGTGCAGCTACCAACTCCTTAAATGTATAATTGATCAGAAAAGCTGTCTGCTAACTGTTGTAGTGACAGCAATCCTGTTAAAGAGACCAGTCACCCCAGCTAGCTGTTCGCTGGGTGACCAGCTTCCTGTATGTCCTCACACCCCCAGCTCAGCAGAGTGCACCTACTACAAGTAGGATGTCTTGCATACAACATCTCCCCAAGCCAATGGAAGCTGAGGATTTGGATGTCAAAAGATAAAGTAACCTAGACTTCAGTGAAGGATTTCTATAGACAAAAGAGGCAAGTCAAAAAGAAAAAAGAAAAAACAAAGGGGAGTTACAGAGGGGTAGAGAAACGATTTAAAGAAAATGTTTAACTTGCACAGTGGTGGGCTTTAAGAATAAACAGTAGGTGTAGCAGAACAGAATAAGGACGTAACCTGCACTATAGCTCACTGGATATTTGGTATAAAACGCCTTAAACCTTGACAGACAACAGAAAAAAAACACATGGTATGTTCATTCTTAAACAATGATCATTATTAGGACGATTCCTAAAATGTCTGTCTGCACGGACACATTCCATCTTGGAAGACAAGTTAAAATTTCAGAGTCAAATCCTTGCAAAGCTCAAACTTTTGCTGCTGTAAATATAGTAGGCCTGAAACAACTAATCGATTATGTAATTAATCGATTACTATTTTCATAATCGATTAATCAGCCAGTAACATAATGGAGTTAAAAAAAAAAAAAAAATTAGCCCTTTATAGTAAAAAAAGAGCAAATAATTGCTACTGTAAATTATACTTTCACAGTTCTACAGTAAAAAAAAAAATAACCCCTACAGTAGTGATTATCCGCTTTTTTTGTACTATAAAGGGCTCTTTTTTTTATATATTCTTTATTTTGCTTTTTTCTACATAGTACATAATATTTACAATCATGTAATCAGCAGTTACATACATTTTCCCCCCAATTCTCCCTCCCCCCCCCCTCCCCCTCTAAGGAAAAAATAAAAATAAATTATTTATATATTTTTAACGCCTACCCCGTCTCGCTCACCCCCCTCCCCTTCCCCTCTGTTTTCTTCCATCATCCTCAAATATTGGTCTGTTTCCCTGAACTCAATCCACTTTTGCCATGTCCTCAGATATTTTCCTTCTTGATTCTCTAAGTTATGTATAGATTGTTCTATTATTCTTGTCCTCTCCACCCTCTCTACCCATTCTTTCATTACGGGTATCTCCTGGGATTTCCAATGACAGGGGATTAAAGCTTTAGCTGCATTTAGTAGGTAAAGTGTGAGATTCCTCCCCTTCTGTTTCCTTCCCCTCTCCATGTCATGGAAAAGGCATACCCATGGGGCACTCTCCACTCTAACTTGGGTTATATTAAAAATTATTTCTATTATTTGCTCCCAGTATTTTTTTATTTTCGGGCAATACCACCACAGGTGTGAAAAAGAGCCCGGCGTATTGCACCCTCGCCAACAGTTTGGGGGGTTATCTTCACTAAAGGCGTTTGCTCCTTGGGGGGTTACATACCACCTAGCTAGGAGTTTATAGGACATTTCTACTGATTGTATATCTTTTGGGATAAAGACGCTTTCTAGAATTTTATTCTTCTGTTCATCAGTATTTAAGGTGCCAATTTCCCTTTCCCATCTCCCTAGATACCCCGGGTATTCGTGTTCCGCCTCCCGCAGCAATATTTTATACGTCTTTGAGATCCTCTTCTCACGACTGTTGGGGGATTCTATTAGTTTTTCTAAAGGTCTAAGTTCTTTCTTACCCCGTAGAGGTTTTGGAAGTGTGTGTATAAAGTGTAGTATTTGAGTATATCGCCACTTATCTAGTGCTCTGTGTCCCCACTTCCCCGTGATCTCGTTATATGTGCTCATCCTATTCTCTTCCATCACATCTATTACTCTTAAATTCTCTTTATTGGACCATCTGTTAAAATATATATATTCCTCCTTTCCTGGGAGGAAAAAATTTGTATCCAATAGTGGAATTAATGGGGAGTTATAACCCCAATTGTGTCTTTTGTGTATCCCATCCCAAATTTTTAGTGAGTGTTTTGTGAGTGTGGTTGTGTTTGGGCCTAATTGTCGATAATGTGCCGGTATCCATATAATTTCCCCTATTCTTGTTCTACTCAACTTTTTTTCCAACTCCACCCAACTTTTCTCCTCATAGTTGTGATTCCAGTCTATTATTCTAGTAATTGCGGCGGCCTCATAGTATTTTTTAAAGTCCGGGGCAGCTAGTCCCCCTCTTCCTTTTTCTCTAACTAATATTTCGTATGCTATACGTGCCCGTTTACGTGCCCAGATGAATTTTATCATTGACTTTATTTTCCTTAGATATGGTTGTGGGAGGGCAATTGGGATCATTTGGCAAGTGTAAATAAATACGGGAAGGATGAACATTTTGACGTTTATCTTCCCAATCCAAGAGAGGGCTTTGTATTGCATTCCTCTGAGTTGCTCTTTGATTTTATTTAAAAGTGGGATATAGTTATGATTGTAAAGGTTCTCCACTTGGGGGGTTAATTTTATTCCCAAGTAGCTAAGTTCCTTTTTACGCCATTTAAATTGAAATTTAGATTGGATGGCACTCTGTTCTTTTATTGGTACTGTTAAATTCAATATCTCCGATTTAGACATATTCACTTTAAAATTTGATAAATTACCATCATTTTTTAATTCTTTCATGACCGTCGGAATAGATAATCTAGGGTTGGAGATATAGAGCAGCAAATCATCTGCAAATGCCGACACTTTATAGTCTCCATCTCCAACTCTGATTCCCTGGATGTCCGGGTTTCTACGTATTGCCGTGTGTGAGGGTTCCAGGGTGATTATAAATAAAAGGGGGGGAGAGTGGGCAACCCTGTCTTGTCCCATTAAACAAGTCGAGGGGAGAAGACAGGGTGCCATTCACTCTTATTCTTGCTGTCGGATGCTGGTATAGTGCCTCAACCCACTTCATCATCCTATCGCTCAGTCCCATGTAACTCAGTGTTTCGAGTAAGAATACCCAATTAACCCGATCGAAGGCCTTTTCGGCGTCAATTGACATAAGGACTGAGGATGCGTTTCGCCTACCCGCTTCTTGGATCAGCATTGACTTCAACGAGTTGTCTCTTCCTTCCCTTCCCTGCACGAACCCAGCTTGGTCCTTATGTATCCATTCTGGCAGATATGACTTCAATCTCCCGGCAATTATTTTTGCAAATATCTTTATGTCAGAATTTAATAGGGATATTGGCCTATAGCTTTCAACTGCCATAGGGTCTTTCCCTTCTTTCAAGATCAAAGTAATATGTGCCAACAATGTCTCATCTCTAAAATTTCTCTCTTTTCCCTACTGCGCTAAAATATTTGCATAATCTGGGTACTAGTTGTTTGGCAAACTTTTTATAATATGTAATAGGGAATCCGTCCGGGCCCGGACTTCCTCCTGGGGTTGTACTTGCAATGGCTCTTTCCACCTCTTCTACCGATATTGGCACTCCCAGTGCCTCCATTTCCTCTATTTTGCCTTTTGGGAAATCCATGTTCCGTATGTATTCCCTTATTTCTTCCCGCCGCTTTCCTTCATTCTCTTTCTGTTCAATGTTGTATAAAGTACTGTAGTACTTATGAAATGCACTCGCTATCTCTGGGGATGCTATTAGAGTCTCCCCGTTTACGTCCCTGATCTTCTCTATGAATGTCCTGTTTTTTTTTCCTTCACCCTGTTGGCCAACCATTTCCCTGCTCTATTCCCCCACTGATATCTTTCCTTCCTTAGGATATGTAGTGCAGCTGTCCTCTCTTGTTCTAAGTATTCTTCTAGCTCTCTTTTTTTGGCTATCAGGCCTTGTTTTTCAGCTATTCCTTTGGGTCGAGTTTTCTGTTCTAGTTCGTGTATTTCCTTATATAGCTCCCTTTTCCTTTTTTCCCTTGCTTTTTTTTCCCCTGCCCCGATTCCTATTAGAATACCCCTTATCACTGCTTTATGGGTTTCCCAAATAGTTGAGGCCACCACCTCTGGTGATTCATTTAGGGTAAAGAAGGTTTCTAATTCCTGTTCTATTTTAGCGACCGACTCTTGGTCTTGCAATAGTGTGACATTGAGTTTCCAGTTTGTCCCAGGTCCACAGTCCCCTTTTATCTCCAATTGGGCCTTCACTGGGGCATGATCTGACAATGTCATTGTTTTTATTTCTGCGCTCCTGAGTGTCGAGACCAGCTGATGTTCTATAAAAATATAGTCGATCCTGGAGAAGGAACTATGGACCTGGGAAAAACAGGTATAATCTCTATCTTTTAAATGCAAGATTCTCCATGTATCTTGTAGCTGCCATTCTGCTAGTGTTTTAGAGAGTTTTTTCCTCCTTTGTTCTGTAGCTCGGGGCCTACCCAGTGACGTATCTAATTTTGGATCCATGCTCCAGTTGAGGTCCCCTGCTAAGATGAGTTTACCCTCTTTAAACCCCTCTAGGTTTACTTAATACACTCCTAAGAAATTTATCGGGGTTTTTGTTAGGTGCATATACATTCACAATCGTGCATCTCATATTATATAACATACCTTTTAGCAAATAGAGCAATAATAATTGCTACTGTAAATTATACTTTCACAGTTCTACAGTAAAAAAAAATAACCCCTACAGTAGTGATTATCCGCTTTTTTTGTACTATAAAGGGCTCTTTTTTTTTTTTTTAACCCCATTATGTTACTAAACGTCTTAGACCTGGTTCACATCAATGTGTTTTTTGGTGCTTTTTGCAGAAACACACTACAGTTCAATTAAGATGGTTTTCTAATGGGGCACGTTCACATCTATGCTTTTTTCAGCCACTGTATTTGGAAAGGGTCAGGGACTTTTTATTTTTTTTAACGCAAAATGGTGTTTTTTTTTGGTTCAATATACTTCAATGGAGAAGCTGCAGAAAAGCATGTAATACGTTTTTGCAGCAATTTGTGTTTTTTAATCTGCCCAACAACAAATTGGCCAAAAAAACTGTTTGTCTCTTCTAATAGTATATACAGTATATCTCTGTCTGTTATTCTCAGAGTGGATTCAATATTTTGCTCCCTAACCATATAGTTGTTTAAATTTACCACTGCATAGAGAGATATATAGATATATATATATATATATATATATATATATATATATATTAAATTGCCTTTTTTTTTAACTTTACATATTAACTAAATTATACACCACACTTTTTTTTTTTAAAGGTTATTAACCGATTAATCGAAACAATAAAATCGGCCAACTAATTGATTATGAAAATAATCATTGGTTGCAGCCCTAAAATATAGGTGACCAATTTACATTGCCTTTTTACCCAGTGTGTCAGTTGTAGTCAAACAGCATCATCCTTATAAGATACTGGGTTAAATTCTGAAAGAGTGGTTATCAAATTCTATCAGCAGGTAACCTGGAAACCGTACTTTATACAACTAGCTACAAGGCATGGCCTCATTCTAGTTTTATAGATGCTGGAGGTTTAAAGCTGATTAAAAGAGAGTACAGGATGAGCAAAAATCCTGACACATTAATGGGGCAGGCATGGAGAGAGGGCACAGTGATTAGCCACTGCGTCACACATAAGAAGCTTGTGTTGTGGACCAAGCATAAAGCCGTTTGTTAAAGGGGGCAAGAAGACTGCTCATCATTACTGAAGTACATTTTTCAGACAGGAGACAAAACAAAAAACAAGGGCTTACTAGTGGTGACCCAGCAATTTGCATTTTAAATCCAAAAATATTTTTATGTTAATGTATACACAACTTAATTTTTACCAAGAACTGTAAATTTTACTATAACTAGATTCTACTTATGAGAACTTTACAAACTTTGAGGGCAAAATGTGGAAAAAAAATATTTTTTATGAACTCTGCAAAAAGGTCCCTAAAGAGAAGCTCCAGTCTTCTGCCTCAAAAAATTTAAAGTCCGCAGCTAGCAGCTACTGACTTTTAATATAATGAAACTTACCTGTCCAGGGCCCAGCGATGTCCACACCCGAGCCTATTTCATAGCCGACTTCCTACTACGCGAATAGCACTGCGCTTTGTGAATGGTCCCGCAGTCTTCTGGGACCTGTGATGTGTCCTAGAAGGCTGTGGGGGAAAGGAGGAGGGGCGGAGGGGCGGACCAATGCAGAGCTAACCCAGAAGTGAGAGCGGGTACCTGTCAAAACCAGGTACCCACACCCCCCACAGGTACACACAGATATTGGTGGATGAGTAAATTCCTGCCTGGATGGTATGGGGGGGGGGGGGGGGCTTCAAAGAGTAACTCCACTTTTGTTGAGAAAAAATAAATCCCCCTCTGGGTGACAAATGTACATTAAAATGATCTTAAACTTTGTTGTAGATTTCTACCTTTTGTTCTGGAGGAAGTAACTGTCTATGATAACGTGCAATGTGAATGGGAGTGTCTTTTTCATTATTGATCAGCTGATGCACTTGCAGTGTTCAGATAAGGAAAACTGCAGTGTCAGTGTTCCTTCAGACGCGATTAACCCTTTGGAAGTTTTCCACCAAAAATGAAATGTTTGGTGCGGGATGCTTAAAATGTGACTTGTATCTTTGTGCAGACTTCAGTAATCCAACCGCACAAGCAGGAAATTACAATTTCTGGGTGGCTTTCAGTGCACCAACTGTGTACAGAAGGCATGCAGGTTGCCATATTGTAGAGCTGCACAATTAATCATTAAAGAATCGAGATAGTGATTCTACCCCCCTCCCGATCTTAAAAAAGCATTTCTTAGATTCTGTGCAGAATCTAAGAAAGAGTGCTCTGCTCATGTCCACAGCTGTCAAAAAACAGGCAGCCTGCCAAGTTTCTCACAACATTGCGTAGGTGGAGATAAAGAGAAACATTGTAACATAGTTCTTTTAGATCAATGGGATGCACTTGGTATGTAAATGAGGTCAGTTTAACCACCGACTAAACCTTTTTGCTTACAAGTTCAAATCACAATTTTTTGCTAGAAAAATTACTTAGAACTCCCAAACACACATATATATATATACACACACACACACATATACACACATATATATATATATATATATATATACACACATACACACATACATATACATATATATATATATATATATATACACACACACACACACACATATTTTTTTTTTTAGCACAAACCTTAGAGAATAAAATGGTGTTTTTTGCAATATTTTATGTCACACTGTATTTGCGCAGCGGTCTTTCAAGCGCAATTATTTTGGGAATAAATACATTTAAAAGGGTAAGTTCAACCTTACAGAAAAATCTTACACAGGTCCCCCTCCCCGTCCAGCCATGGCAATCTCCTGTTCCAAGCCCAGCATATCAGCACTAGGTGTGTGTGTGCTTGTATGTGTACGTGTGCACGCGCGTGCATGCATGTGTGCGCGCGCATGTGTGTAATTATATACTGTACAGGACGCAGTGGCTGGGTCCTGGAAGAACGCTATGTTTCCCCTCTGTTTGGTCTGTGATCCCTTTAAGGGAACAAAAAGGGTTAACTCACCTGTCAGAGGAGGTGGGTTTAAAAACAAGACAGGAAGTTGCAGATGGGTGGAGGAGTGCAGAGGAGATAGTGGTTTGGGTTTGGCTTGATTTGCAGCAACCAAAGTCAACAGCAGCGTTCGGCCTGGAGGCCTCCTAGCAGATGAAGTCACCTGCGACAGCACCCCAGGACTGTGTTTGATTGCGATAGCAATTCGGGACTTTGATAGTCGGTGAGACTGAAACCTTTTTTCTTTTGTTTTGCTGCTGTGAAGCTGTTTAAGTTTAATAAAACCTCCTTTTGAACTAAAAGCCTGTGTCCTGCGGTCTAGCTGGTCCCCCGAACTTTACAAGTGGTGCTCGGATGCGGGCAGGACAGAGTAACAGGCGTTTTTTTTTTTTTGCTGGCTTTTGCATTTGAATTTAAAACTGACATTTAAAGGGACAGTACAGTGAATTTATGTCCTGGGTTAAAGCTGCCCAAACCCTGAAAGCTGAAGCAATGGAGGAACTAATTAAACAACTGTCCCTGGCTAATATACAAGCGCAGACCCGCCATGAGGAAGCTAATCAGCGCTTAGCAACTCAGCTGGAGGTACAGCAAGAAAATACTCGCCTGTTGGTGGCTCAGTTGGCAGCACAGCAAGCAACCCAGCAAGGGGTTATGCAGGCTCAGGTGACTGCCTTAAAAGAAGTAGTACAGCAGTTGTCTCAGGGTCGTGAGCAAGCGGCAGTTGCCCCTGGCAACCAGGTGACCGTGAGGGCAAGCCATTTTTTGCAGAAATTGTCCCTGAGTGATGATGTAGAGGCATTTCTTGCTACATTTGAGAGGACGGCAGAGAGAGAAGGGTGGCCCCAGGACCAGTGGGCCGGCCTAATTGCCCCTTTTCTCACCGGAGATCCTCAAAAAGCCTACTTCGACCTGCCACCAGAGGACGCTAAAGACTATCAAAAACTAAAGGCAGAAATACTGGCTCGTTTGGGGGTGACTACGGCCGTTCGGGCCCAACGAGTGCACCAATGGAAGTATTGTCCAGATCGTCCACCACGGTCTCAAATGCATGACCTGGTGCAACTGGTAAAAAAATGGCTGCAGCCCGAAGTGTTGTCGGGCCCCCAAATCGTGGAGCGGGTCGTCCTGGACCGATACCTACGGTCACTGCCAGACGACCTTCAACGGTGGGTCAGCCATGGAGACCCCAAAACAGTGAACCTCCTTGTCGAGATGGTAGAGCGATATACAGTGGTGGAGGATCTGCTTGGCCCTACCAAGCGCCAAGGGCCCAGTCTGCCACGGCCTATTCGATCGACTGCCGCCCTTCGAAAGGATGTCCCCCGGAGCCCTGGAATCAACACCCCGGAAGGTCAAGAGTCACTCCCAGTACCTCCTCAGCGATCTGTTCCTGTTCGGAGAGGAGGGGATGTACAATGTTGGCGGTGTCATTCCTGGGGCCATACCCGGGCCCACTGCCCACTGCAAGAAGAGCCCATGGAATGCGGGGTTCTTCGGAGGGGGTCTTTTTATGCTCATAGAGCATGTACCACACACCTTGACCGCGGAGAAGAGAAATTTGAGTGTGTAGTCCAAGTGAACCACCTCCCTGCCTGGGCTTTGCTGGACTCCGGAAGCATGGTAACCCTTGTTCATCCTAGAGTACTTGGGAAGATCGGTCCGGTAAGCAAAACTTTACGGGTTGTATGCATTCACGGGGACACTAGAGAGTACCCTCTCATCTCGGTGTCCATCTCCACAGCATATGGCACTGGTACTCAAGAGGTGGGGGTGGTAAAGAACTTGATACATGATGTTATCATAGGACGAGACTGTCCATTTTTTGAAAAACTGTGGGGACAAGGAGAACTATCTGAACGATCCCAAGACTGGGGAGAAACTAGTTCCTCTGTTCCTATGGTTGAGGGTAATAACCCTGAGATGCCAAATGAACCTAATGTGGATCCAGTTGATACAAATGCTAATGATTGGGTTAATGGTGATGAAAGTAGTGCTGATACTGTGAAGGGTGTCAAAATGTGTGGTTCGCAGACCTACCTGAACACTGAGGAGGGGGAACCTTCCCCACTTCAGGTAATGCTGGGTGAAGAGGATGAGGAAGTGGCCTCTACCCCTGCCCTGCCGGATTTGGGTGTTCCCCAGGGGACATTTGGTACTGCCCAGATGCAGGACCCCACTTTGGCCCGTGCACGGGAACAAGTTGTAGTATTAAATGGGGTACCCCAAGAGCCAGGTGCGAATGAGCGGTGGCCCCACTTTGCCATATATAATGAATTGCTTTATCGGGTTACCAAAGTGAGAGAAAATGTGGTAGAACAATTATTGGTACCCCAACAGTATAGACGCAAGGTCCTGGACCTGGCCCATGATGATGTTTTAGGGGGACACCTGGGAGTTGAAAAGACGGAGGCACGGATCACCGACCGGTTTTACTGGCCAGGTCTGAAAGCAGAGGTAAGAAGATACTGTGCCTCTTGTCCCACCTGTCAGTTGACCGCGCCGGTGACCCACTTCCGGAGCCCTTTGGTCCCTCTGCCCATAATTGAGGTCCCATTCGAGAGAATAGCCATGGATATAGTGGGTCCTTTGGTAAAGTCAGCTCGAGGTCACTCTTACATACTGGTGATCCTTGACTATGCCACCCGGTATCCTGAAGCGCTACCTCTGCGGAATACCTCCTCTAAGGCTATTGCTCGGGAATTATTCCAGTTGTTTACACGGACTGGTTTTCCCAAGGAAATACTCACGGACCAGGGCACCCCGTTTATGTCGAGGGTTATGGCTGATGTGTGCAAGCTGTTCCGGATTAAACAGCTGCGCACATCGGTCTACCATCCACAAACGGATGGGTTGGTAGAGCGCTTTAATAAGACCCTTAAGTCTATGCTCAAGCGGGTTGTACAAAGGGATGGGAAAGACTGGGACTGCCTGTTACCCGCTCTCCTATTTGCTATCCGGGAAGTGCCCCAGGCCTCCACTGGGTTTTCGCCCTTTGAGTTGGTATATGGGCGGAGACCTCGCGGACTACTGGATTTTGTTAAAGAGGAATGGGAAAGTGAACCTATTCAGCATAAGAGTGTTCTTGAATATGTTTCCCAAATGCAGGAGAGGATCCGAACTGTGATGCCTCTAGTCAAAGAGCATTTGAAAAAAGCCCAGGAGGCTCAACGACGGGTCTATAATAGGGCTGCTAGAATAAGGAACTTCCAAGTGGGGGGATCGAGTAGCGGTGTTGATCCCCACTGTGGAAAGTAAATTCTTGGCCAGGTGGCAAGGCCCCTTTGAAGTTGTAGAAAAAGTGGGAGAGGTAAATTATAGAGTCCACCAACCAGGTAAGAGGAAACCCTATCAGATATATCATGTAAACTTGTTAAAGCCCTGGACAGACAGGGAACCGGTGACCTCCCTGGCTGGTGCAAGACTGGAGCCTAGGGTTGGGGTGGAGAGTGTCCAAGTAGCAAATACCCTGTCTAGAGTCCAAAGTCAGCAGGCAAAGGAGTTCTTGCAGAGAAATAAAGAGAAATTTTCAGACTTGCCAGGGCTCACTAGTGTCATAGAGCATGATATTGTCACGGAACCAGGAGTCAAAGTTTTTGTCCGGCCTTACCGCATTCCAGAGGCCCAAAGGAAGGCTGTTTCAGAGGAAGTGAAGAAGATGTTGGACCTGGAGATTATTGAGGAATCACAGAGTGAGTGGTCAAGCCCGATTGTGTTGGTACCGAAGCCCAACGGGACTCTGCGATTCTGCAATGATTTCCGGAAACTAAATGAAGTTTCACGGTTTGATGCCTACCCCATGCCCCGGGTAGATGAGCTTATTGAGAGACTAGGTCCAGCCAGGTATATCACTACATTAGACCTTACCAAGGGGTATTGGCAAATCCCGTTGACTAAGGCTGCTAGAGAGAAAACTGCTTTTTCTACCCCAGAGGGAAGTTTTCAGTACAAGAGAATGCCTTTTGGATTGCAAACTGCTCCAGCCACATTTCAGAGGGCAATGGATAGGATTTTACGTCCTCATCGGGAGTATGCCTCAGTATACTTGGATGACATAGTCATTTTTAGCAGAGACTGGGAGTCACACTTGCCCAAAGTCCAGGCAGTACTGGACTCTCTTTGGAAGGAGGGGTTTACAATAAACCCGGAAAAGTGTGCTTTGGGAATGGAGGAGGTGAAATACCTGGGCTATGTTGTGGGTAGAGGGGTAGTAAAACCTCAGGTCAACAAGGTAGAGGCTGTACAGAATTGGCCCCGCCCCCTCACAAAAAAACAGGTACGTGCATTCCTGGGTATGGTGGGATACTACAGGAGGTTTGTACCCAACTTTGCCACGTTGGCAGCTCCATTGACCGATCTGACTAAGGGTCGGAAATCGGTCATGGTGGAGTGGAATGCAGACGCTGAGAAAGCTTTTTTGGAGCTCAAGTCGGCACTGTGCCAACACCCTGTCCTAGTAGCACCCAATTTTTCAAAAGAATTTGTTGTACAGACTGATGCTTCCGATGTAGGATTGGGAGCAGTTTTGTCACAGGTTATTCATGGCGAGGAGCACCCAGTAGTCTTCCTCAGTAGGAAGTTAACACCAGCGGAGAAAAACTACGCTATAATTGAACGAGAGTGTCTGGCCATTAAGTGGGCTCTGGAATCCCTCAGATATTACCTCTTGGGGAGGAAGTTTAGGCTGATTTCTGACCATGCCCCTTTAACATGGCTGAGACAAGGTAAAGGGACTAATGCCAGGGTTACCCGGTGGTTCCTGGCACTCCAGGAATTTAAATTTGTAGTGGAGCATAGGCCCGGGAGACTGCATCAAAATGCAGATGCCCTCTCCCGAGTCCATTGTTTGAGCTCCACGGTTGCCTCCACCTCCTTGGCGTTGGGGCACAGGGGGGGGATATGTACAGGACGCAGTGGCTGGGTCCTGGAAGAACGCTATGTTTCCCCTCTGTTTGGTCTGTGATCCCTTTAAGGGAACAAAAAGGGTTAACTCACCTGTCAGAGGAGGTGGGTTTAAAAACAAGACAGGAAGTTGCAGATGGGTGGAGGAGTGCAGAGGAGATAGTGGTTTGGGTTTGGCTTGATTTGCAGCAACCAAAGTCAACAGCAGCGTTCGGCCTGGAGGCCTCCTAGCAGATGAAGTCACCTGCGACAGCACCCCAGGACTGTGTTTGATTGCGATAGCAATTCGGGACTTTGATAGTCGGTGAGACTGAAACCTTTTTCTTTTGTTTTGCTGCTGTGAAGCTGTTTAAGTTTAATAAAACCTCCTTTTGAACTAAAAGCCTGTGTCCTGCGGTCTAGCTGGTCCCCCGAACTTTACAATACATACACACACATATACACACGCACACAGAGTGTTGGACTGACATTGCCGAAAAAGCTATATATATATATATATATATTTTTTTTAAAGGACTATGGAGGTTATTTACTAAAGGAAAATCCACTTTGCACTGAAAGTGCACTTGGAAGTAAAGTAGCTATAGATCCGAGGTCGACATGCAAGGAAAATAAACAGCATTTTAGCTTACACATGATTGGATGATAAAATCAGCAGAGCTTCCACTCATTTCAGATCTACCCCTCAGATTTACAGCGACTGCACTTCTGAGTGCACCTGCAGTGCAAAGTGGATTTGCCTTTTCGTAAAGAACCACCTATGCATTGTTATCCAATTTTGGCTGAAGTTTTGCTTTAAAGTCCAACTCCGCACTTCATCGGTTAACTGCTCATTTTGTCTAGGGGTGGTTACAGAGCCTATACTCGATCATTTGGAAAACAGCGCTCCCCCACATCCAGCAGTGGACTGTTCCAGACATCTTCATGTCCAGAGCTGGTCTATGGGCTTGATAATGTCAGGAAGAGTCCTCTGCACAAGACACGGGGAAAAGGGGGGGGTTGCGGGAGCCGAAGGGACTGGTATCGCACTGGGAGCATCAGATAATTAGGCGAGTATATCTTGGCTCTCCATACCCCTAGATGAAAATGAGCAGTAAACCCATGCAGTACAGCTTTAAACCTCCAACACAACTGCCCATTTAGGGATGAGTCAATGCTCTGACTTGTACACTTCATTTATGTGTGAACATTTCAGTCTGAAGCTATGTGCTCAGTAAACTGACTTTTACAAGTGGTTAGGAGTTACAAGAAAACATGAAAAGGAGCAGAGAGCTGCACCATAAACATTTTTTATTTATGCAACCAAAGAAAAATGTAAGTTTATTTTTTTTTTTAAAGCGGTTCTGCACTCTGAAAAAATTTTTTTTTTTTTAAGGATGTAATATAAAGTGTGCTTACCTTTATTAGGGGACTCACCTGTTCCATCTTCCATCTCGATCGCCGCCGGTTTTCGTCCGATGAAGTTCCTCGTCTTCTTCTTTAGTGCTGGGGGCCATCTTGCCTGTGGGCATGTGAAACACCCACAGGGACTTTAGATGGCCCACCATGCACTGCCGTTACTCGCGCGTGCGCAGTAACGGCTCATCTGCCGAGATCTCACGAGATTTCGGCAGATGCGGCCGAAATCTCGGGAGATTTCGGAAGATGTGGCCGAAATCTCGCGAGATTTCGGAAGATGCCCGCACTGGCTCCTGGGATCAATGACACCAGATCCCAGGAGACAGTGCGGCGTGACGACGATCGACGCAAGACCCCGCCCGCCGCCGCAGAGGGAGAAGACCGGAAGTCTTCAATTACAAGGTAAGTAAAAAAAAAAAAAAAAAAAAAAAACATTTCATTTAGTACTCTTTGCCTGATTTGGAAGGCAAAGAGATTTACTAAATGAAATGGGTGTAGAACCGCTTTAAGTGACCATAACATGTAAATATTTACAGAACCATTGTACATTGCCTTTATAAGACAGGCAAAGTAGGGTTTCTGAAAAATACAAACTACAGGAGGTGTCTGCTCAACATAGATCGGATTTCAGGCAAGTTAGCAGGGACTGGCAAATTTTGATCAATGTATTGGTGGAGTGGCTGTACAGAAGTCGATCTGCCAATCGACTTCTGTACAACAGTCCTGTCCTGTTATTTTTATTTATTTATTTATTTTTTAACAAAAACATGAGGGTTTACAACCCCTTTAAAGCGGAGTTCCGCCCTAAAGTGGAACTTCCGCTTATCGGATTCCTCCCCCCTCCGGTGCCACAATTGGCACCTTTCAGGGGGAGGGGGGGTGCAGATACCTGTATAATACAGGTATCTGCACCCACTTCCGGATAGCTGCCCAGCCCCTATCCGGAGCTGCCCCGTTGTGTCTTGGGAAACACAGTTCCCAGGACACAGCGTGGACCAATAGAGGTGCGCAGCGCGACTCGCGCATGCGCAGTAGGGAACCGGGCAGTGAAGACGTTGCGTCTTCACTTCCTGATTCCCTGACAGAGGATGGCGGCGGGGCAGCGAGAGACGAGCGGTCTCTCGTCACATTCTGCCTACACCGCTGGAACCAGGAACAGGTAAGTGTCCATTTATTAAAAGTCAGCAGCTGCACTATTTGTAGCTGCTGACTTAATATTTTTTCCGCGGGTGCAGCTCCGCTTTAAGTGCCGGTTCACACTGAGGCAGCACGACTTGCAGCGCGACTGCCTCAGGTGACCTGCACACGACAGCAGCGGCGACTTGCAAAACGACTTCTGTATAGAAGTCAATGCAAGTTGCCTGAAGTCGCCCCAAAAGTAGTACAGGAACCTTTTTCTAAGTCGGAGCGACTTGAGTCGCTCCTATTAGAATGTTTCCATAGTACAGAACGGGACATGACTTGTCAGGCGGCTAAGTCACCAGACAAGTCGACCCTGTGTAAACAGGCTCCAAGTCACAGCCAGCTTCCCACAAGCCAGACAAAGATGCTGGGGACCTGAAGTCCACCCCAGCGAAGAATTGAACACAGTGCTGGACTCCTGGACCAGTAAGCGTGTATTGAGCACCTTGTCAGAAGACAGACAGACACAGCAGGACAGATCCCTGCATCAAAATCGCTTTTTTGTTCAACCCACCGGTTACCATGGCAAGCTTCTAATGTTCTTCCAACAACTGGATAGCGAGCCATTTTCAAAGTACACTCATTTGGCCAATAATTAAAAGGGCAAAAGAATCTACTACACCCTGAACTGCATTATGACAGCTCGGTTTAGGCAAACCTACCACAGAGTGACTTTCTCTTTGTGCAGAAGGCTACTTGGAGTCATTACTACTGGTGATAATTATAGCCCATAGGCTCAAAACTGCTTTGCCCTGGTCATACAACTCCCAAACACTTAAACATGGATTCCACCATAATTGGACAACCAATGGTTGCTATGAAATCATAAGGAAAGGCTTTAAGCCTGTTTTATATCTTGTACAGAGAGTTACCAAACTATTTTTTTTTATATGGTGCTGTGTGCTGCAAATAGTTGTCGGCGATAAGAAGCTATAGATGGGTGATTAAAGAGGAGTCGTCGTCGTCTTTTAAAAAAAGTCAGCAGCTACAAATACTGTAGCTACTGACTTTTAATATTGGCACACTTGCCTATCCAGGGATCCCACAATGTCGGCAGCCCAGCCGATTTTCCGATCAGCTCTCGGGTGCTGCCACCATTCGTGGTAAGGGAAACCAGAAGTGGAGCCTTTCGGCTTCACAGCCAGTTCCCTACTGTGCATGCGACGTTGCGTGAGCTGGCCCAGCGCCAGGAGAAGGAGGAGAGCCGAAGTCGCGGCAGCAAGGTCTCCCGGAAGTGGAGGACGGTTACCTGTCAAAAACAGGTTTGGCTACCTCTGAACCCAGCAAAAGATCCGTGGCTAAATGGTCATGTGAATGTAGGCTGACCTAGGACTAAGACCAAATTTGCTTCTTATAAAATAATTGAAGGCCTTTTCACATGGGTGCCACCCAGTCTGATCAGTAGGATGAGGTGAAAAGAACCCCGGCTAAGTCAAAACAGAACAGAAGTCACTTTTTTGATATCTGTGCCTAATCAGTTTTATTTATTATTGGTACTTATTTAGTGCTGTCGATTTACGCAGAGCTTCACACATTGTACATTCACATCAGTCCCTGTGTTCAAGGAGCTTACAATCTAAGGTCCCTAACTCACATTCCTGCATACAGTACACATACTAGGGCCAATTTAGACAGGAGCCAATTAACCTACCAGCATGTCTTTGGAGTGTGGGAGGAAACCCACGCAGGCACAGGGAAACCATGCAAACTCCATGCAGGTAGCTGTGGTTGGGATTCATAATGATGATTCTAATCCTGCTAGGCAGAAGTGCTAACCACTAAGCCACTGTGCAGTTTTCTGCTAGATGTTATATAATCCAGGTTTCTGGACCCATGTTAGGTCTATGGGCAGTCAGGTGTAAGCAGGCTTGTGTCCCTTTATATCAGACTGCCTTAGATCTGTCATGTTTTCCCCATTAGATCTGGGCAAATTTGGATAACCGGATCATCAGGCAACCATAGACTTAAGCCCCATACACACGGTCGGAAAATCCGACCACCAAATCCATCGGACACTGGTGTTGCATACACACGGTCGGACAAAGTTGATGGAAAATCCGATCATTCTGAACGTGGTGACGTTTGTTGCCTACAAAGGGACTACGTAGAGGCTAGTAGCCAATAGCTTTGGTCTTGTAATGTGATCTGAGCATGCGTGGCACTTTGTCCGTCGGAATTCGCTACACACGATCGGAATTGGTGTGATCGGACTTTGTTGTCGGAAAATCTTTAGAGCAGGAGATACAACTTTGTCCGTCGGACAATCCGATGGAAAATGTCCGATGGTGCCTACACACGGTCGGAATTTCCGACAACATTGTCCGATAGGACAGAATCCATCGGAAAATCCAACCGTGTGTATGGGGCTTTACATGGAACTTCCCCCATCAGGTCCACCTGAAAAACTGACAGGCAGTCCTGATCAGACCATTGTGTGAAAGGAATATTACAGCCTAGCAGATCACTTCTACAATGTATAGCACAGCCAGCTGATTTTAAAAGAGGTTCGTGGCTGCTATTGGAGTTGTGAGCTGGTTTTAACCCTTTGACCGTCAGATTGTATAGGGCTCATTCTTGGCAGTCAAAGGCATAAAGGAAACCCTCCACGAAAGACATGTCAAGGGCGAACTTTAGAAAATGTTAGCTGCAATGCATATGCTCTGGTTTTAAAATTAAGTTATTGATCCTGAACAAAAATTCAAGTCAGGATTTCTGACTTCATATGCCAAATATTGGTTGCAAAACAGTAACTCAGTTTACTGAAATCAGAGACAGCCAGGAAACAAACATTTTCAGAAGCAGGTCAGCAATGGCAGGCTATTTCTCTCTAAACAGGTGTGCTTTCATTTTTAGCCACTTAAAGAAAACATGGCTACAGTAAAAGGTTAAAGTGGAACTTTAGGCTTCACAATGAAAATGGTTTGATAGGCATATGGCATTAAGGCATCAGCGGGAACCTCTCGTCGATCCAGGTGGATGTCATATGATGTCCTCCCGGATCACAGGCCACACCATGTGACCGCTGTAACCAATCACAGAAGGTCACATTCCAGTTGTATACAATGAATGGCTTCCTTGCAAGCCATTCATTGTATACAATTGTGTTTCTAGCCGTGATTGGTCAGTGTGATCCCATTGTGCAGACTGGGTCAATCACAGCCCATCTGTACCATATGATTAGCTCAGACCAATGACAACTAATCACAACAACAAAAAACAAACTGAAAGAATTACTTTCATTCAGTAAAATGCTTGCATATAGCAATGCAATGCACTGCTTTATACCGTGTGAAAAAAATAAATAAAAAAAAACTGATCCTTGAAAAAAACTGAGTAGTACAGTGTTACTATGGTAACATATTGCTGGTAACATTATATTGCTCTGGTTAAAGTGTGTTTAAAAAAAAAAGGAAATAAATAAAAAAATTGTAAAAAAAAAAAAGAATAAAAAAATTTTTTTTTTATATTTTTTCGTACTGTCATCAGTTCGTGTCCCTGATCACCGCCACACCTGTTATATTACGATGCTGTACTGCACTGGTGATTTTTTTTTTTTTATTTCTTCATTTTCCAAAAACTCATGACAATTTCAAAAAAACTTGCCATGCCTCCCGCCTACTAAATACCTTGCACTGTCTACTTTCCAAAAGGGTCATATTTGTACTGTCCTGACATTTTTGTGCCTCAAGAAATGATAGGACCTCAGTACATCAGGATTAAACAATTTTCAGATACCGAGGGGGGAGGGGGGGGGAATCGGTGTACACTTTTTTTCCCCCTTAAAATCAGGGTGAAATCGTGGGTGCGTGTTATACGCCGATCCCCCGCCGATTTTGAGCCTCTCGGCCACTCTCGCAGTCCCGCGTGAGCCGCCGAGAACCACAGGACATCCAGCTCTGCATCTTGGCGGCGCCATTTTTAAAATTACACGGCTGCAATGACATGGACACCGATAAGGCTGCATTGATGGACATTTAAATGTATGTTTTTTCCTTAAACTTCCCTCCTAAACTTGGGGTGCGTGTTATATGCCGATAAATACTGTATATACCATAGTATGTGGACTCTAACTTTCCTACACTAAATAATATACATGGATTTGGGATATTTTCAAAGAAATGTAGTGGAATACATTTTGGTCTAAAATCATGAAGAAAGATAATTTATTTGAAAAATGTTATAACTGAAACAAAAAAAAAATTTGTAAATTTTTTTTGGTCTTTTCATTTATTTGGCAAAAAATAAAAACCCAGTGGTGATTAAATGCCACCAAAAGAAAGTTCTATTTGCGTGAACAAAACAATAAAAATTCTGTTTGGGTACAGTGTTGCATGACCGTGCAATCGTCATTCAAAATGTGACAGCGCTGAAAATTGGCATGGCCATGAAGGGGGTGAAAGTACCCAGTATTGACATGGTTAATGCAGAAGAGACATGCTTTGTCTCATAAGCATTAAAGCTACTTACGTGCCTGTCCACTCCTGTACAGTAAGCCACGCATTGCTGAATTTGAAGGAATTCTCACGCATGCGCAGAAGTGATGTCATCTTGGCACAGCTGCCAATCAAAACCCAGAAGATGTCAGCATGGTGGCGAGTTTCTGGGGACAGCGCATCGCTGAATTCTATGCGAGTATAGAAGGTAATGTTTAAATCACCATTTTATTTTTTTTGCTATAGAATTACTTAGAACCTTTTTTTAAGCAGAGGCCCTGGAGAATAAAATGGTTGTTTGCACAGCAGTTAAGCTCAAATTTCTGGGGCATAAAAATACATAAATTTTAGTGCACACAAACACAATTTTATGGTAAAATATAAAAGCTGGTGTTACGCAGAGTAAAAAGAAACCTACCATGTTGCATCTTAAAATTGCGCACACCTGTGTATGCTGATAAGCTATGGTACATAAAAATCTCCACAGGCGATCATTTAACAGCGTTTACAGGTTACCAACTGAGAGTTATACAGGTGGTCTGGTGCGAGAATTATTGCTCTCACTTTGGCGTTCCCGGTGATAACTCACATGTGGTGCGATCATTTTCCATATGCGCATGGGACCTACATGACCTTTCACATTTGCACGTGAGCATAGCTGGATTTAAATTTTTTTGCACTGTACCTTTAATGTTTTTTTTAACTGAACTTTATTGCTATGACAATGCATGAACATCATCCTCGTGATAGCATGGGCCATGACAGAACCTCTTTATGGAGTGACCTGGGGTCTATTAGACCCCATATCGCTCCTCTAGCCTCCAAAGCATCTAATCAAACTGATCTTGGCTTGATCAGATGCTTTAAAAAAAGAGTAAGTAAACCCTGATGGGTTTTACTACTACCTTTTTTCCCCTGTAAGGTAAAAGCGTAATGGGCTAGTATAGCCCGCAATGTCCCCGCATCCATCTTCACCCCTCTTCCTTCTGGGGCCATGGACTGACTGGCATGAGCCCCTTAAATGGGCACGATTGTGCCCTTTCAGTGCGTATGTGCAGATGACATTGGCGCAAGCATATATGGTAACCATCTCCTAAACCGTACAGGTTTAGGAGATATTTTCAGTACCTACAGGTAAGCCTCATTATAGGCTTACCTGTAGGTAAAAGTTGTGTAACTAGATTTACAACCACTTTAAATGTAAGTAAGCAAAAAATGTAATATATTACAGTGTGGCAGTCCTTAGATGTAGTGACATTAGTTTCCTTTTTTCAGGCTCTTTATTTTCACCTGGCAATGCTACAAAAAACACAATTCCCGTTTCTCCAATGTGTACTCCCATTTCTCTACTCTATGGAGGCAGCCATGATTGTCATACAGACAAATAGGTCTCCCTTTGTTCATCTCAATTGCATGGTGGATATTAGTAGTTGATACAATAAAGGATAAGTAGAATCAGCAGCAACCATGTCACTTTAAGGCCTGGTTCACACTTTTTCATTTTTTTTGTGCATTTTCAGTTTTGCAGAAAAACACTACAGTCCATTTAACACGGTTTCCTATGGGCTACATTCACATCTGCATTTTATGGAAAGGGTCAGGGACTTTTTTCAGTTTTTTGGTTCCATAGACTTTAATGGATCAACAAAAGGTGTATTGAAAACCGCGAATGCACCTGGAATATGCAAACTGCAACCTGCATAGGTGCGAACCAGGCCTTAGTGCTCACTCTTCCTTGAACCTCTGGCATCTATTGGGCTCCCGCCGAGAGCATGTCCCCAAGCATGCTATATGTCAAAGAAGAAGGAACGGGCTGAATGCCGATGTCACGCTTTAAAAACAACCATTTAAATTAGATAAGTTCACAGCATAACATCGTGACTGTCATCCACCAGCTCCAAATCTGGTGAAAAAAAAAAACGTATCTGAATAAATTCCTTAATTAAAAGCCACCAAGGATATTAATTCAGTTTGTGAGCACCAAATTAATTTACAATCCCAGATGCTACCTTGTACAAGTAGCAGTAACCTCATCACTGTGCTGTAGATGTGCAGAAAGCAAAGCTGTGTGAAAGACCCAGCAGCTCCACCCACTACATGCTGCCTGCAGAAAACTACAGGAGGGAGTGTGTACAAGACCAGTCAACCCCGCAAAGGAGGGAAAGCAGCAGAAACTAGTGTTTATTATGGAAAGCTTCTGCACATATCAATTCACACTGGATTACTGCACCGATATGCAGGGGCATTGCTAGGTCTGCAAAATATCTGGTGCTAGAGCCCATAGCAGCGGTCACCAAACTTTTTTCAGGCCACCAGATGCAGCGCGTCACCTGCCACTGTCGCCAGTCACCAGATGCAGCTTTTCAACTTGTCGTCTGCCACCATATGTGGATTGTCACATCACCTGCCACCATTTGTAGATTGCCATGTCACTTGCCACCATTTGCACATTGTCACCTGATGTGAATTGTCACTTGCCACGTCACCTGCCACCATTTGCAGATTGCCACGTCTCCTGCCACTAGATGTGGGTTGTCACTTGCCATGTCGTCTGCCACCATATGTGGATTGTCACATCACCTGCCACCATTTGTAGATTGCCATGTCACTTGCCTCCATTTGCACATTGTCACCTGATGCGAATTGTCACTTGCCACGTCACCTGCCACCATTTGCAGATTGCCACGTCTCCTGCCACTAGATGTGGGTTGTCACTTGCCATCTGATGTGGATTGTCACTTGCCATGCCAGCGCCACCAAATGTGCATTGTTGCTGCATTGGTGGCAGGCTGGCAGCACTGGTCCATTTAGTGAGGGCAGGAGAGCGGAGATGAGGGGCGGGCAGTGAGAGATGATGTAATCTCTCTGCTGCCCGCCGCACCTCCGACATTGAAGAGGCCTGTGTTCTGACAAAATGAGCACCTGCGCTGTGAGGGTGGAAGAGCGCTGATGTGTGTCGGGCAGTAAGAGATGATGTCATCTCTCTGCTCCCCGCCACACATCACTCCCACATGAAGTGGCCCAGCTGTGAGAGCAGAAGAGTGGTGACGTGGAGCGGGCACTCATCTCTCTCCTCTCATCCACCTCTAATGCAGCCCCCCAACCCATTAGGCAGGGACCCTGCAGCAAGAGACTCGGGGCTATGGGCTCCAGATTCAGTCCTCAATAGCCACCCCCTGCTGACGCCTATGCGGATATGGAAGAAATACACAAAGCACACCAACATTCAAGTAAGAATATGCCTCTTATATTTAGCCATTTTCTGCTCATCACGCTTTAGGCTCACAGAAAGTGACAATGCATTTCTGGCAAGATCAGGTATTTTCAGTATTTGTTGCAAATGTTCCTAGCATGGGGGGGGGGGGAGGGGGCAACAGCCAACCTAAAATTTTGCATTTCCAAGTTTAGATGCAAAAGTCGGCACTTCCCTTACGTGTTTAACATTCCAAAACTGTAACTGAAGAGTACATCAACGGCATCAACAAACTGCTTCAAGCATGCCAATGCGCCTGTGTCCATGGACTTTTGTCCACATTATACAAGTTTTGCCTTTTCACACAAGTCGCTTAAAGGAGGTGAAATACAGGTAGGAAGGTCAACTGTAGGTAAGCTGTGCCTATCATTGAAGCTTCATGCACACTAGCATTTTTCATAAGCTCAAAAAAAAGCTAGAAAAAAAGGGCGGATGAAAAATGCTGATAATAGAATTTTTGTGCCAGCTTCTAGTAGCTTTTAGAAGCATTAGCATTTTTGCAGTACATTAAAAGTAAAATAAAAACAAAAGCTGTTGGGAGCATTTTAGTAACATTCAGCGTTATTTTCTGCTCAAAATTTTTTGTTTATTTTTTTCCACCTAGATGAAGCTCAAAAAATGCTAATAGCTGAAAGTATAGGGCATGGACAGATGGGAAAACACTATTTAGCTTCTAGGAGCAGAAAGAAAAATGTTAAAAGCATCTAGGAGCTTAAAAGAAAAAAACACTAGTGTGCATGGAGCCTGAATTCTGAACAGAAGCATCTAAAACTGATGTCATCGATACTAGCTCAAGGCCTGTTGACAAGGGCCCAAAAGCTTTGCAATGCTTTTCAAAAATGTGCTGCACACACTGTTCTTTGAAAAGCTGATGTTCACGTGAACAAGACCTATGGCAAACAGTAAGATAGATGTCATGGGGCGTGGAGCGGACTCCCGGAAGTGGGAACAATTGCGGCACCGGAGGGGGAGGGGAGACAAATGAGCAGAAGTTCCACTTTTGGGTGGAACTCCGCTTTAACCACTTCCGGACGGCCTCCTGCACATATACGTCGGCAGAATGGCACGGCTGGGCAAAACCACGTACCTATATGCGGCCCTTTAATTGCCCAGCCGTGGGTCGCGCCGGCGGCGCACTCGCGACCCGGTCCTGAGCTGGCAATGGCAAATGGTTTACATAGCTCAGGGCATCATGGATCAGGTAGAGGGCCCCTTAGCAGAATTTTGCTTAGGGCCCCAGAGAGGTTAGGATCGGCACAAAACTTTCAATTTAACCGCTTCCCTGCACATTTACGTCGGTAGAATGGCACGGCTGGGCAAAAGCACGTACCGGTACATCCCCCTTTAAATGGACCAGCCATGGGTCGCGCGCGTGCCGCTGGTGTCCCACGATCGGGTCACAGAGCTGAAGAATGGGGAGAGGTCTGTGTAAACAAACCTCTCCCCGTGCTTCCTACACTGCCTGTCACTGATCGGATGTTCCCTGTCATCGGGAAAGCCGATCAGTGACGTCAGACGTAAAGCCACTCCCTACAGTAAAAAACACACACGTCACAGACCTAACCCCTCCCCGCCCCCTAGTGGTTAACTCCTTCACTGCCATTTACATAGGAATCAGTGCATTTAAATAGCACTGATTTCTGTATAGATGACAATGGTCCAAAAAATGTGTCAAAAATGTCCGATGTGTCCGCCATAATATCGCAGTCACAATAAAAATCGCTGATCGCCACCATTACTAGTAAAAATATATAATATTAATAAAAATGCTATAAAACTATCCCCTATTTTGTAAACGCTATAACTTTTGCGCAAACCAATCAATCGCTAATTGCGATTTTTTTTTACCAAAAATATGTAGAAGAATACGTATAGGCCTAAACTGAGGAAAAAAAAATGTTTTTTTATATATTTTTTTATTTTATTATTATATATTTTTTGGGGATATTTATTATAGCAAAAAGTAAAAAAATTTATTTTTTTCAAAATTGTCGCTCTATTTTTGTTTATAGCGCAAAAAATAAAAACCGCAGGGGCGATCAAATACCACCAAAAGAAAGCTCTATTTGTGGGAAAAAAAGGACGCCACTTTTGTTTGGGAGCCACGTCGCACGACCGCGCAATTGTCAGTTAAAGCGGCGCAATGCCGAATCGCAAAAAGGGGCCTGGTCCTTTGGCTGCAAATTGGTCCGGGGCTGAAGTGGTTAACCCAAAACATTCCTGGTTTGAGTGGCGTGGGGTGGATATTTTCAGAAAACACAAGCCCATTACTCCAATCACAAAACACTTTGTATTCTTTGAAAATAACAAAAGAAATTTTCTGATTGGAGGAGCTGCCTTGCGAGTCACCCACCATGACTTGGCTTTTTCTCCAGTCCCGATTGTCAGTTTCTCTCCTGGAACTTCAGTGGTGACATCACCATCAAAGGCTGCATGCAAGTTACAAAAGAAACAGCCCCTTGTGGGACACACATCATTTAAGGAGGTACCTTATTGGTACCTAGCCAATTCCCCACTAAAGTTCATCCTTAAGCCAAGCACTGAGGACCCAAGCACTGAGTGAACCAGCTACCGCACTACATAAAAAAAATTAAAACTAAAAAGAACTGCATTCTAACATAGCTAGCATACATTTCCGCTTTAAATACATTTATACAAGCCAAGTGTGCGGGACTCAAATTATGGCAGACTTTTCTACCACTACTCTCATAATCACTGCTTCTTCCAGTTTGCATCCCTCCCTCTAAAAGCCCGTATACACACAATGCGAAAATCGGATAGAAAAGTTTGTACGACGAGCTGTCTGCCAGTTTTCGGATCGTTAGTACAGTGCTTTTTAAACAGCCAATTTTGCTTTTTTTTGTCAGACAAAAGCTGGAATTTGCAGACTAGAAACATTTTTTGGATGTGAACTCATCGTCCGATTTTCATTTCATTAGTACGGAAAAAAAAATAGTAAGAGCAAGACTACGCATGCTCAGAAACAAAAGAATACATACAAAACTATTCAACGCATTACGTCACTTCGGACGTTGTATTTTGTCATACGAAAAGTAACCTCTTCACTTTGACATGAGACTAGCATGCCACAAAAAACTGAGGTGGGAATGACCAAGGAGTTCACACTGCAGGGTAACTGCACCCCAGGCAGTAAAAAAAAAAACAAAAAAAAAAACTAGGAGTTCCACTTTAAAGCGGAGTTCCCATTATAAAAAAAAAATATATATATATATTAATTTACAAATCTACAAATACTGCAGCTGCTGACTTTTAATAATAATCGGACACTTACCTGTCCCAGGGTACAGCAATGCAGGGGATCGAAGCCCCGGTCGTCTCCCCCTCCACTATGTGGCACCAGCATTTTAACTATGGGCGCCCGGCTGTGGCTTCACAGCCGGGCACCCACTGCGCATGCGCGGGCCGCGCAATCATCTGGGACCTGTCAAGTGTCCCAGATGATTGCCTAGAGGTGATCTCCCTTCCTGCGCCGAGGGAAGTGATGTCAGGAGCCCAGGCGCCGAAGGAGGCAGACTATGAGGGACCCCCTAGCAACAGGATTTAGAGGTGAGTAAAAAAATTAAAATATTTTCTCCAAAGGTTTTATTTTTTTTAACCGCTTCAGCCCCGGAAGAATTTACCCCCTTCCTGACCAGAGCACTTTTTGTGATTCGGCACTGCGTCGCTTTAACTGACAATTGCGCGGTCATGCGACGTGGTTCCCAAACAAAATTGACGTCCTTTTTTTCCCCACAGAGCTTTTTTTTGGTGGTATTTGATCGCCCCTGCAGGTTTTTTTTTTTTTTTGCACTATGAACAATAAAAGAGCGACAATGTTGAAAAAAAAACGCATTCTTTTTTACTTTTTGCTATAATAAATATCCCCCAAAAAATATATAAAAAAAACTATTTTTTTTCCTCAGTTTAGGCCGATACGTATTCTACATATTTTTGGTAAAAAAAAAAAAAACGCAATAAGCGATTATTGATCGGTTTGTGCAAAAGTTATAGCGTTTACAAAATAGGGGATAGTTTTATGGCATTTTTATTAAATTTTTTTTTAAATGGCGGCGATCATCGATTTTTATAGTGACTGCGACATTATGGCGGACACATCGGACATTTTTGGGACCATTGTCTATTGTTTATTTATACAGCAATCAGCGCTATACAAATGCACCGATTCCTGTGTAAATGACACTGGCAGTGAAGGGGTTAACCACTAGGTGGCAGTGTAGGGGTTAAGCGTGTCCTAGGGGCGTGCTTCTAACTGGGGGGCGTGGCTGTGTGCGACACGTCCCTGATCTCTGGTCCGATCACACGGAGCAGAGATCAGTGACACTGTCACTAGACAGAACGGGGAGATGCTTGTTTACATTAGCATCTCCCCCTTCTTCCTCTCCGATCGAGTCCGCGGGACCCGCGACCCAATATAAGGAGCTTCCCGCAGGGGCGCAGGGGCACACCGGCCGCCTCTTAAAGGGTAACGTACAGGTACGTGATTCTGCCTGTACGCGTGCTCTTCTGCCGCAGTATATCTGCATGAGGCGGTCAGGAAGCACATTCATTTTTTTTTGGGGTGGAACTCCACATTAACCACTATAGACCCACGCTATAGCCAAATGACGGCTACAGCGCGGATCTATTGTGCCGGGACAACGTCTATTGACGTCGTCCCGGCCACGAGCTGCCTGCTCGCCCCCTGAAGGGCGCGCGCGGCACGCTCTGTGATCAGCGAGTCTGTGAGACTCGCTGGATCACAGATCCGAGTAAGGGGTCGATCCCAACCCCTTACCACGTGATCAGCTGTCAGCCAATGACAGCTGATCATGTGATACTAACAGAGCCGGCGGCAGTGAGAGGGACATCAGTCCCTCTCACTGCAATGTGCCCAGCGATGTGCCCAATACATTGTGCCCACCTTTTCCCCATTAAAGTGCCCCTACCAGTGCCCACAGTGCCATCTCAGTGCCCACAGTGCCAGTGCTGCACATCAGTGTCACCTGCCAGTGCTCATCAGTGCCCCCCATCAGTGCCACCCATCCGTGCCCCCCAGTGCCATCTTTGCTGTGCCCCCCAGTGCCATCTTTGCTGTGCCCACCAGTGCAGCCTATCAGTGCCCACCAGTGCAGCCTATCAGTGCCCACCAGTGCAGCCTATCAGTGCCCACCAGTGCAGCCTATCAGTGCCCACCAGTGCAGCCTATCAGTGCCCACCAGTGCAGCCTCATCAGCGGATATCAATGAAGCAGAAAAATTACCTGTTTGCAAAATTTTATAACTATTAAACGTTTTTTTTTTTTTTTTTTTTTTAATTTTCCATCTTTTTTTGTTTGTTTTGCAAAAAATAAAAACCCCAGCTGTGATTAAATACCACCAAAAGAAAGCTCTATTTGTGGGGAAAAAAAATGATAAAAATTTCATTTGGGTACAGTGTTGTATGACCGCGCAATTGTCATTCCAAGTGTGTCAGCGTCAAAAGCTGAAAATTGGTCTGGTCACGAGGGGGGTTTAAGTGCAAAGTAATCAGGTGGTTAAGGCTTCATGTACACTGCTGCTGGTAAAGGGACGTTTAGGAGCAGTTGGGCGTTTTTTTCAGCTGCCTGGAAACTCTGCTCTACGTTATCTTATCAGTACATGTACACAGGGTCAGTTGAGTTTAGAAGCATATTTTGGAAAGCAAAAAAAAAAAAAAAAAAGTGTGTTCAGGACAGATGTTCAGACGCATTTGAAACGCCAAATGCCTGCAACAGCTTGTAAAACGTGTATAAACGCGGTAACTCGCATTTAGCCGCATATCGTTTACAGGAGTTTTTAATGGAGATAAATTGACAATTGATAACTTCCTCCCACTGGCGAATGTCCTTTTTCCAAGTAGTGTGTCATTAAGGCTTAAGCATCACACAGCCACTTCCTGTCTGAAACCACGTTGGTTTAGTCTACAGACGTGATATCAATATGTTATAATGGTGGGATAGATGATTGCAATTACCATACGATCCTGCCTAATTTAGAAGACTTGACGGTACATTCTCCCTACAATGAACCTGCTGCTTTCAGGAAAAAAAATATTATATTTAACAGCGTTGGTCAACTATGGGTTGCGGGCGGTGATAACAGATTGCATTACTCCCCTTTCACTGTCCACAATAACGTCCAGAACCACCCTGTAACTACATTTGTCCCAAAGCATCATGGGATATGTTGTTTCAGGAAATTATGTGGGCAGGACACAGGAACTGCCTCCACACACCTAAACCTGAAAACAGTGCTTGAAGAAAGTTATGATGTCACAGGTACTTTTGAAAGCTGTATATGGTGCAAGAAGCCAAAAAAAAAAGAACAAAATTGAAAGTGTGAAGTGCTAACACTTTAGAGATAGAACATATATTGCGGAGAGGAAATATTCTTGGATTTAAAGAATAAGTTCACCTCTAATAAAAAAAAATGCACATCTTTTGGCAGGTAAGTTAATTTTTATTTTTTTTTACTCTGCAGCGTTTAAGGTATTGCATCCACCATCAGATCGCAGGTGTAATGCCTGGATCCTGCAGACCCTCAGTACACTGTCTGCCCATACCTCCAATACGAGCAGGCAGTTACTGAATGGCAGAAAGAACCAATGGACTACAAGAGTGCTCACCAGCACCCCATTAATGACTACAAGCTGTTGGCCATGAAGGCCAACAATAGATGTGGTTCATTCATTTACAGAACTCTAAATGAATTTACATGGTTGGGCGGAGCCCCTCATGGTTGCGCGGTTTTTAAATTCTTACAGCAGGTGTGGGGAGAAGATCCCCAGCTTGCTGTCACAGGGAGGAGAGGAGGCAGGAACTGGAATATGTTACTTGCTCCACCCTAAATACAGGTGGAACATGTAACATGTCCCAAAGGTGAACTTATCTTTTAAGCTTTAAAGTAAAAGTCAAGCCAATCAAAATCTCTTCACAACATGGTAATGCAATTTCAAAAGTCAATTCAATCTTTTAAAATCTGCAGCTTTTTTTAAAATACCTGGTAATCCAGCCATGAAGGTCCTTGTTCAGGCACTTCCTTTTATGTGGTAAAAGCTATTATTCTCCCATCTCCCAAATGCTCTTCTTGCATTGGTACCCTATCACATAGGCCTCTGGTAGAGACAATAAGCAGCCATGCCAACAAACATTGCCCAGGCACATTGTTCGTTGTTGTCACCATTAGAAAAACCCTCTGAGCCAAGGCCTGCTACTGCTGATGATCAGCAGCACTGGGATACAAAAAAAAATAAATAAACGGTGAACATTGTAGTTTATAAAAGAAAAAACAAATATGCCAATTGTTTATGCTTAGGCAAATAGAATGTCATTTACTTGAAGGCAACATCTAAACAGCCAAGTCCTAACTACTAAATAAAGCTTTTATAAACGAACTCTAGAATTTTTTTATTTTATTTTTTACAAATAAGTTGCATCTAATGATGGCTCTCTTAGGTCCGGATGTTGTTACCTACTGTTTTCAAACAAAAGCAAACTGGGGTGCCTGCAAGTACACGTGTTATTTTTCAAATGATACTGGTATCCCTGTGGAGGCCCTAGGATTCTAGGCCCAAACTGTACATCAGGAGGAGCTACTTAATGCAGAGACCTTGCCCCCCTCCACTGCCACATTTGGCATTTTTTGTTTGGGGGGGGGGGGGGGAGCAGGTACCTGGTTTAGATAGTCCTCGAAAGTCCTGCGCTCGCCCCCGACACCCTCGTCGCCGCTCAGCCTGGCCGTTGATTGGTTACAGTGGATGGATTGCAAGCAGGACAGCCATTGGCTTGCGCTGCTGTCAATCACATCCAATGACGCGGCGCGCCGGGGCCGAGTGATACAGTGAGCGGGAATGGCCGACGGCTGTATTGTGGGAGCGCGCCCGCAAGCACTCCACACCATGCGAGGGAGCTCACATGAAGGTGTTAAGTCCTTGTGGGGGGAGCCGAGACAGCCGCCGAGGGACCCCAGAAGACCAGGTTCAGGCCCACTCTGTGCAAAATGAGCTGCACAGTGGAAGTATAACATGTTTGTTATTTATAAAAAAAAAAAAAAAAAAATGTATATTTAGTGATCCTTTAAGTGTCCTTATATTAAAAGTCAGCAGCTACAGTATTTGTAGCTGCTGACTTAATTTTTTTTTTTTTTTTGCCCAGACTGGAGCTCTTCTTTAAGCTGGCCATATGCTGCGCTTTGGCTGGTTCCTGATTAATTAGGGAAAATTTGGACAGTGGAAGACCCTGTTGATACCACTACAACCGACATCCTTCAACTGAAAAATCAAAGCACATGGGAAGAAAACTTTCAGCCAAACATCCAAACAGATGCAGGCAGTTTTCAGGTATTCAGACAGCCAATGACACCAGCTGCCAAAATACAATATCTGCAATGGGAGATTTCTCTACCTGCACTGGATGGTTGATTCCTTCTGTTAAACCAGCAGGCTGAACGAAAGACATCAATGGGTGTATGGAAAGATTTATTCAGAATTTGAAGACCCTTCTACAGCGTGGGATTCTAGCAAGCTCCACAGAGATGTATGTGAAGACTAACACCACAAGGTGCCTTCCCTTGAAAGTGGTTACTACCAATATGTCAGGTCCTCTTTAAAACTTCTGCATTGTAAGGAATTATTCACATGATCACTGACACCTACTTGTAACTGTCCAGTTTACGATGTGCCTCACTGGCAAACAAAATGTTTAACCGGACAACATTTCAAAACAGGAACATAAAACCCTTGAGAGCCAGGAACCCAAAAGATGGGTTATGACAGGAAGACACAATAACATATCTATTTATATTACACACACACACACTGGTGTAAGCAATCACTGCCCTCTACTGGACAGAGAGCTGTTTATACCTCTTGGTGACCACATATTACTAATGTTAAACAAACACGCCTGACATGAGTCAGAAACTAAATCTGCTTGTTCATACCATATAAAAAGGTTCAGTTCAACGCATGTTATTCAAAAAAATAGTTAGTCTGAAACTAAACTTTCTGAATCATTTTGCTTGCCTTAACTGAATGCCATAACTGTGCACTACATTTGGGGGCTTTATATTTGTAAAAAATTTTAGGGCTCATTCTAACTCACAAAAGTTAAACTCAAAGCTGATGTTTTGTGTCACTTTAACCGCTTGCATACAGGGCACTTTCACTCCCTTCCTGCCCAGGCCAATTTTATATTTTTGGTGCCGTCACACTGACAATTGCGCAATGATGTATCCAAAACAAATTTATATAATTTTTTTTTATTTATTTGGTGGCATTTAATCACCACAGTATTTTTTATTTTTTGCTAAACAAAAAATTTTGCTATAAAATTTTGTAAATAAATAATTTTGCTCCTTCACTGATGAGGCTGCACTGACGGGCAACAATAGGTAGCACTGATGGGTATGCCACTTACTGGCTCTCCTCACGCGCGGTTAGCGCGAGCCGAGGAATGCCGCTTACCAGCAATTCCTGTTTACTCTGTGAATGGACACAGCTGATCACATGGTAAAGCACCTACGTCATAGGTGCTTTACTGTGATGGGCTGCGTCGGAGGGACACAGCGCACCACCAATCGCCATGCACCCCTGCGGGCACACATGGGCAGCAAGAATGGAAGGACGTAATATGACAAGAACAAGAGTGCGCCCATTTCTCATTTCACTATACGGCAGACGGGAAGCAGTTAGTTTGTTTGGACCAATTTGGTCCAAAAGAACAATTTTCATTCACTAAGTGCTGCACTGGCTCTAAAAGCTGTATGTACTGCATTTATCTTCAGCTACGTGAAGTAAACGGTGCTGGGTTCCAGATGTCAGACAGACTTCCCATCTCACACCCGGAGCAAAATGGAGTCGGTCTGAGTGGTGCTCAGCCATTCAGAGACAGCTTTGTATTCTGTAAATACAAAGCTTCCTCTGATTGGCTGAGGCAGACTGATGAAATCCGCCATGAGCCACGCTATCCGCCTGAGCCAGAGGAAGCATTGTATTCATTCAAAGCTACCCATGAATGGCTCAGCAGCGCTCATACCGCCTCCATTTTGTTCCAGGTGTAAGATGGGAAGTCTCGGTTTCACAGCTGGAAGCCTGCGCTGTGTACTGTATGTAGCTAAAGCTACTGACAGTGCTTAGAGCAAGTATGGCACTAAGTGAAGGATAGTTTATTTGGACAAGCTGGGTCCAAAGTATTTAAAGCAACAGAAATCATGAAATTCAGCTTTAAGCCTGTGCTCCACGCAGAGCCGCAGACAGGCAGCCCGCCCATAAAAGTGGATACACAAGCAACGCTGGCATGGACACAATTGCCTTTTGAAGTCTGGCATGCAGACAACGGCCCAAAGTGGTTCTAAAGGCTGAAGATTTTTTTTTTTTACCTTCATGAATTCTATGCATGAAGGTAAAAAGCCTTCTCTGTGCAGCATGCCAAATACTTAACTGAGCCACCTCTCGATCCAGTGATGTGCACGAGAGCCAAGGCTCTTTAGGAACTCTCCATCCTCATTGGCTGAGAGACTGTCAATTACAGCCAGTGAGGAGAGAGGGGCGAGGCCGAGCCATGGCTCTGTGTGGGAATGGACACGCAGAGTAGCGGCTCAGGAGCGCATATCCCTGAGTGCCCCTATTGTAAGCTGCTTGCTCTGGGGGCACCTGCCAGGAGTGCAGGCAGGGAATCTGAGAAGAAGAGGATTGGGGGTGCTCTGTGCAAAACCACTGCACAGAGCAAAATAACAGGTTTGTTATTTAAAAGAAAAAAAAAAATGATAACCTTTAATATCACTTTAATCCCCCATCTGAAAGAGCCCATACACATGGCTGCTTGTGGCCACACAACTTAACAGTTGGATAGGTTTTCGTGCCGGTGCTCATTACAGCCACCCCAAGCTCGTGAATGACAGTACGTGGCTGTATGCAGGTATATGCTGGTACTTGATAAACCTGTGCATGAGTACAGATGTAAAAAACATTTCTCCTTATAGGTTGAAAGCTCCTTGAGGGCAGGGACTAATGTGAATGTATAATATATGTAAAGCGCTGTGTAAATTGATGGCACAATACAAGTACCTGTAATAAATAGAAATAAAATAAAACAAAAAAAACACAGGTTAGTCAAGAAAAAAAAATACCTGGATGACTTCATTCACTTCACGGATGCACTCCACCATGTGCTGAAGGATCTGTTCAGCTGTGAGGACCTCATATCGATAGTCTTCATCTTCCTCCCCAGGACCGGGCCCCAGGACACCTACTCCTCCTTCTCCACATATCCCGGCTCTTTCCGACCCACCAAGTCCAGCTTCCACCAGTTCTACTTCTCCAAGTTCCAACTCATCTTCATGCTCATCCGCCGCACTATCTTCGCTGCACTCTTCGTCTTCGTCATATTCGTAGTTGTACCCTTCGTCTGAGTCCATGTTCCCAGTCGGAGAAACTGATAGGAAACGCGAGGCGATTCTGCAAATGAACTCAGAAGCCCCGCCGCCGTGCGTTGGGGAGTCCTGTGTCACCGAAGGGAGGACACAGGCGGCATAAAGGACAGCAAGAGAGGCAGCCTTTGCTCCAAACACAGCTGACACCACTGCAAATCTAGCCTGTTCAAAAAAAATAAAAAATCTACCCGAGGGGCGATCCTGACTGGCCTAGGGATGTCAATGAGAGGAGGACACCTCAAAGCGCCTACTTCTACGGGCAGCACAAACTTTATATCTAGACACCGGGCAGATAGGACACGGCAAGATTTTCTAAAAGGATTCTACACCCGGTGAATGTTGCGAAGAAAAACGAAAACTTTAGACTTCCTAGTCGAGGTGGGACGGTTACAAATTAGCAGACGTCACCTTCCCACCGTGTAAACGATCGCCGGAAAAGTCCGAACAAACAAAAAGAAAACTGATTAGCTACGTAACATGGCATCTGTCCATGGGGCAGGGCGAGGGGTGATGAGATGACCCAGCTAGGAGGGTAGGCCCTAGGTCAGTAGTGTGTGCCCATACACATACAATGTAATGGGAGGTTGGGGGGTCAGGACTGGCGTAGTGTGTCTCTTCTAGAACCCGGATGAATGAGCCTCCTCTCCCCCCACACCGGGCTCTGCCTGTCTACAAGTACGGGAGGCTTTAGCGTAGTACCCGGGGGCTCCCTCTCTGCTCCTATGTCCGGTGTAGATACCCGGCTCCCCGGACTCTCCTCAGCACACACAGGGGGGGCTCTCCGGTGTGTCCGAACCAGGCAGGCCTCAGGCCCCTGAATCACCGCCCCTTCTCGGAGCGCGCTCCCGTTCAGGTCAGAGCGCGCCCCCCAGGAGTTGAAGGCTTCGCCGCTGTTCTTTACCCCGTGAAAGCTCCGGCCGCGCTGTTCTCTGCGCTTACGGCTTTCCCCCCTCCCCAGCGGACTGACAACCCCCCCTCCCCCGGTACCGGTCTCAGGGAGACACCGAGAAGCTCCCGTCGCTGAACCAACAAAGGGGCGGTAGCGTCACGCACGGGCACGTTAGCGCATCACCACCTGGGCGACTACGGCACGGAGCTTCCGGCGCGGCCGGTCCGCCATGTTGGAGGAGGAAGCCGGCAGAGGCGCCACATTGAATGGGGAAGCGGGTTAGGGGGAGTGGGAGGAGTCTGCGAGGGGACATTTTGGAGGTGGCAATGTGTGCACAGGCAGGACTCGGGGTTCGCGGTCATGAAGGAGTCATGTCCTTATAAAGGTGTTTAGATAGTACAATGAGCAACTTATCAGGTCTGGATTAGAAGCAGTGACGGTACATAGGTGGCAGACAGCGGCCATGTTAGAGGTGGCAGAAAGTAAAGTGTTTCTGGAGAACAGAGAGAGGAGTAAAGTTGGAAGCCAGTGCAGCCTGTGTTACTGTTATGCATAGCTCCCAACTGTCCCTGATTTGGAGCAATGTCCCTCTGTCCCTCATTCCTCCTCATGTGTCACTCATTTTGGTCTGATTTATATAGTTGTATATAAAATGCACTTTATATATTTCAAAAAGTGTTTTCCAGCGCTAAACCTTTCACCTGATTTCTAAATTGTTGCATTTGTAAATTCCAAAAGCCAATATAAAGGAATAGTAGTGGTAAAAGAAAGCACTTGTGGGTTTAACTAATCTTGTTTTTTTTTGTGCTATTCTCCTTTAAGGGGGTGTGGCAAGGGGTGTGTCCTATGCCTGCATACTTTTGCTGATAGGTGTCCCTCATTCCCATCTCAAAAAGTTGGGAGGTATGCTGTTATGCCTGGTACACACAATGACAATATCGGACAAATGAGCGTCCGTTTTTTTTTTTTTTCTTTTTGTTTGCATGCTAATCTCATGTAGAAAATTAACAGGTTACGAAAAATCTTGACCAACAGATTAAAAATTGAGAAGTGATTTCATGTATTTGTAATGCACTTTCGGATGAACACTGTACTGATTAACCACTTAAAGCGGAGTTCCACCCATTTAAAAGTCAGCAGCTACACTTTTTTGTAATCAAACACTCACCTGTCCCGCGGTCCAGCAATGCGGGCATACGAAGCCCTGCTCCTCTCCCCCTTCTCTCTGCGGCACCGGCATCATTACTGTGGGTGCCCGGCTGTGGCTTCACAGCCAGGCATGCACTGCGCATGCGCAAGCCGCGCTGTGATTGGCCGGGCAATCTTCTGGGACCTGTGGTGTGTCCCAGAAGATTTCAAGGAGGGAGGGGCAAAGGTGATCTTCCTTCCGGAGCCCGGGGAAGAAGTGGGAGCTGGATGCCTCTAAAAGGAGGGTGTCCTCTCCCCCACAAAAAATTACATGCCAAATGTGGCATGTTAGGGGGTCACTTAAAGCGGAAGTTCCATTTTTGGGTGGAACTTCGCTTTAAAGTGGTTGTAAACCCACGAAAAAAAATACACAAGACAAAGGAAATTATGAATTACTTACCTTAGATCAAAGCCCCCGTAGCAGTCCTCGTACACGGCTCCAGCCGGCGAAATCGCTCCAGGAGTTACTTCCAGGTATCATAGGCTCTGGCACTGTGATTGGCCGGAGCCGCGATGATGTCACTATGCTGGTAACGGCATACTAGCTGAAGCAGCGGCATGTGCCGATGAAGTTGGCACATGCAGATACAGGGGATATCTCCTAAACCGTGCAGGTTTAGGAGATATCCGGTATCTATAGGCTTACCTACAGTAAAAAGTGGTTGTAAAGGGTTTACAACCACTTTAAGGACCTAGGCTCTTTTTTACACTTGGTGCTTACAAGTTAAAATAATTTTTTCTTTGCTAGAAAATGACTTAGAACCCCCAAACATTATATATATATTTTTTTTAGACACCCTAGAGAATAAAATCTATAGTCGTTGCAATATGAAAAATAGAAAATTGGGAGGAAGGCCTCAAAGAGAGACCCTCATTTGGTAGACCATGTAGGTCTGGTACCTCATCCTAATCAATGATATACAAAATAATGGACCCTAACAAACTAAATATAAGGACTATAACGGTACCCAATATTTAAATATTTATTTTATGATAAAAAATGCACATCTATACGTATCAAAAAACATACAAAACACACAAAAACTGCTCATAAAACATAACCAAAACCATCTAGTACTCCTTGAATACAGGTTCTTGGTGGCTCCCCTATGGTGGAGCACAGTGAGTTGCTGTAATTTCGACACAGTTTGCCCTTAGCCACAGTTAGCAGGAGATAACCCGCTTCTTCAGGAAAAGCTTTAGCAAGAAAACTCACGGTTAATAGTCAAAAACATCAAAATAGAAACACATTGAATGGTCCTCCTACAAATGGTCATTGCCACCCATATAATGCCACAGAACGGTCCTCTTCGTTTTCCAAGATAGTCTAGTCATTAGTTCCTATATAATTGGAACTAGGTACCAATAGTCAAATCGTATAGTATGGTATGCACCTAATGATATACAAGGTATTATATTAGGTAGGTAAAGAGGTTCCCATCATGTCGTTCCTCAGATCTGCAAGGCGTGAGATATATTTTGGATTCTAGGCCCCAGATCTCACATTTAAAATTAAAAGCAATAAAAAAAAATGTAAAAAGTAATTTTTTTTCCAATACAAAAAATTGTCCTTTTTAAGGCCGTTGGGCGGAAGTGACGTTTGACGTCGCTCCGGTCATCCAAGGGCATAGAGTCGAGTGGGGGCCATCATGCCCTCATTTGACTTCCTGCCCATCAGGCCACATGACTGGATTGTCTTCCAACGGCTCTAGTAAGCGTCGGAGACGCCCGGGACGCGACGGGAGGGCACCTCGCCCATAAAATTGATTTTGCAGCAAATCCGCTGCTGAGACCACTTTTATCTTAAAGCATACTACTCGCTGTGAAGAAAAATACCAGGGTTATATGGCAGCTATCTGCTGCCATAACAATGGTATTTAATGTCAAAGTACCAACGTATATCCACAGTGGGCGGTCGGGAAGTGGTTAAACAAAAATCGTAAGATCTGGTCTCTTAGGAGAACATTTTTTGTGTTTATCTCTTAGGATAATATTGGATGAACTGTCATGATCGGCTCTCGAAAGCTGTGTGCTAATAATCAGAGGTATTTTTCATACAATTCTCTGTTCGCGTATGGGCCTTTAAGGCTTGTTTTATCATCTTAGATGCCTTGCACATCCATTAACCCATTGACATGTTTACGCAGTGTTCAATAATGCTTTTCCTTACAGATTTTTAGAGTCCCCCCCAACCCCCACCATACATTTTCTAAAAGCACATGACCAGGAGAATCATTTTTACCAATTTTTAAAGAAAAACTCCAGGGAAAAGTTTTATTTTCCCACGCAGTAGATCTGTGCCCGCACTGAGCATTTTGTCCAGGGGCACACAGAAAGGCTATAATTACCCGATCCTCTGGAAAACAGTGCTCCCTCTTGTCCAGAGGTGGACTGTTCCTGCTATCCCCAAGTTCAGAGGCGGTCTATGGGCACTGGGAACAGTCCATGCACAAGATCACTAGCATGCGGCGGGCAGGAGAGATGGGGACCAGTCTTGCACTCAGAGGATCAGTGGATTAGGTAAGTATATCTCTGCTCTTTTCACCCCCTAAAAATGAGCAGTTAACCCATGCAGTGCGGGCACAGCATCATTGCATGGGGAGAAAAACATTTTTGCTTGAAGTTTTTCTTTAAGGCCACATGATACAGGGGGAAGTTATTATTTAATCCCCTTTCAGACTTTGTAAGTTTGCCCACTTACAAAGAAATGAAGGATCTATATTTGTTATAATGGTGCATTTTAAATGATAGAAACAGAATATCAAACAAAAATCCAGAAAGAAACATGATACAAATGTTAAATAAGTGAGTGGCAGTTCAGTGAGTAAAATAAGTATTTGATCCCCTACCAACCAACAATAATTCTGGCTCTCACAGACTGGCTACAGTATGTGCTCACGTGGTACACAGATTAGTCCTATCAATTCTAAGAAGCTGCTAATAAGGACAACTCGTTATGTGTATAAAATACACCTGTCTACAGAATCTCTTTCTTCCATTCAAATCTCACCATCATGGGCAATACTAAAAAGCTGTCAAAGGACATCAGGGATAAGATTGTAGACCTGCACAAGGCTGGAATGGGCTACAAGACCATCAGCAAGAAGCTTGGTGAGAAGGAGACAACTGTTGGAGCGATTATTCGCAAATGGAGGAAATACAAAACAACCATCAATCGCCCTCAGTCTGGAGCTCCATGCAAGATGTCGCCTCATGGGGTAAAGATGATTATGAGAGAAGTGAGGGATCATCCCAGAACTACACGGGGGGAGTTTGTGAATGATCTCAAGGCAGTTGGGACCACAGTCACCAAACAAACCATTGGTAACACACTATACCACCATGGATTGAAATTCTGCAGCGCCCGCAAGGTCCCCCTCCTCAAGAAGGCACATGTACAAGCCCATTTGAGGTTTGCCAATGAACATCTAAATGATTCAGAGAAAGATTTGGGAGAAAGTGCAGTGGTCAGATGAGACCAAAATTGAGCACTTTGACATTACCTCAACTCGCCATGTTTGGAGGTATAAAAATGCTGACTATGACCCAAAGAACACCATCCCTACAGTCAAGCACGAAGGTGGAAACATTCTTTGGGGCTGTTTCTCTGCTAAAGATACAGGCCGACTTTGCTGCATTTAGGGGCCAATGGACAGGGCCATGTATTGTAAAATCTTGAATGGGAACCTTTTTCCCCAGCCAGAACACTGAAGATGGGTCGTGGATGGGTCTTCCAGCATGACAATGACCCAAAACATGCCGCCAAGGCAAAAAAGGAGTGGCTCAAGAAGAAGCATATTAACGTCATGGAGTGGCCTAGCCAGTCTCCAGACCTTGACCCTATAGAAAATTAATGAAGAGAGCTGAAACTTCAAGTTGCCAAGAGACAGCCAAGAAACCTTAAAGCAGAGTTCCACCCAAAAGTGGACGTTCCACTTTAAGACCTCTTCCCAGACTCCTGCTTGTGAAACAGAGCTTTTGGGGAGGTAGGAGTGAGCAGGTACCCCATTTTGACAGTTACCAGCTCCCACTTCCTTTCCAGTCGCCTTAGGCGATCGGAAACGGAAGTTCTCCCTCCCAAACGTCTTCTGGGACTTATGACAGGTCCTAGAAGACTTCGGGACCGGTCACAGAGTGCAGCACTCCTCATGCATGTGCAGTGGGCACCCAGCTGTGAAGCCGAAAGCTGTCACAGCCAGGTGCCTATAGTAGAGATGCCGGCGCGCCAAGGGAGGACACGGGGAGAACACAGTGGGGGTGAGTAAATCGCTGGATCGTGGGACAGGTGAGTGGCTGTTTAGTCAGCAGCTACAGTTTTTGCTGCTTAATTTTAATAAACAAAAATATGACTGGAACTCTGCTTTAAGGATTTACAGAAGATCTGTAAAGAGGAGTGGACTAAAATCCTTCTTGAGTTGTGTGCAAACCTGGTCACCCACTACAAGAAACGTCTTACCTCTGTGCTTAACAACAAGGGTTTCTCCACCAAATACTTAGTCATGTTTTGCTTGGAGATCAAATACTTATTTTACTCACTGAACTGCAACTCAATTTATAACATTTGTATCATGTGTTTTTTCTGGATTTTTGGCTGATATTCTGTCTCTATTATTTAAAATACACCTACGATAAAAAATATAGATCCTTCATTTATTTGTAAGTGGACAAACTTAAAAAAAAACTGCATGGGATCAAATAGACATTCCCCCCCACTGTATTTGCACAAATGTTTATCAAAACAATATTTTCGCTAAAAAATCCACTCAAAATCATTAGCAGATACAAGCACAGCAAATTTTACAAAACTCCTTCTGAATTCCTAATAACTATAAAAGCTTAACCTGTATTGAGTGAATAATTAAATATTTGTCAATTTTAAATTCTGCCTTTTTGCAAACTTGGGGAAGAATGAAGGTATATAAAACTGTAAATAACCAAATTCCTCAAAAAAATCTGGTGGTTTTCATTTTTCACTTATAGCTTTGAGAGTTTGTAAAATACCTCCTAAACCATACATTTTCTGAAAGCATAGAACCAGAACAATAAAAAGAAGGGGCTACTGATTTTTTTAGGAGGCCCCACAATAGTGGCGCAAATGTTTATCAAATCACTATTTTCACTGAAAGAAACTTTAAAAAAATCCTTATTTGCACACAAATACAAAATAACTTACACAACTCCTGCTAAATTCCTACTAAGGCCTCATTCACATGGAGTGTACTAAAGTGTATAGGCCATGGGGGGCCGTGTTTACCCACATGGGGATGCACAGGTGTTCTGTGCATCCCTGTGCAGGCAGTCATGTCAATTGGGATGCAGCAGCTGCAAGGACTGAGACTTCTGCAGGAAAGGCTGCAGTACACGAGGGCCGAATGCTGCCCGTCATTCGGCCTGTGTGTACTAGGCTTTAGTGTGTGGGCAGTATAAATTGTACCTTACAGTACACATGCATGATCAGTAGGCTGTTGAAAGTTGTAAAGCTAAAGTACAGCTTTCTTGTTACTTTAAAACTGAACTAATCTACTTGCATCTGCACACATGCAGTGGATTTTCACACATGCACACAAATGCTGCCAGTTTCAGGTGGATGGACAACATAGCGCCCAGTGGCATTTGTGTGTATGAGCGGAAATCTGCCACAAATGCGCAGATGCACCTCTTAGTAACCCACTGCCTCCTTGGATAGCTGTTATGTAGCCTAGAACAGTGTTTCTCAGCCTTTTTTTAGTCACGGTACCCTTTAAAATTGTGCACAATCTTGGGGCATACCAGTCTGAGGACTCGTTCACATCAGGAGATGCGTCTGAGCATACTTGTTTTTTGTGCATTTTTTTAATGGGCTGCTCTATCCGTGTGAAAGAAAATAGGAGCAGGCACAATTGTTAAAATTGTGCCACACCAAAATGCATGGGAACTGCATTTTATTGGGTGTGAACGCACATGCATTTGCTACATTTGCTGGAATTAATGGCACCCGTGTGCCTTTTTGTGTGGTGCACACAATTCGCTCCTCCCAAGACCTCCTGCTCTCAAACTCCTTGTCACCTCATTCCATGCTCGCCTTCATGACTTCTCCAGAGCCTCTCCCATCATCTGGAATGCTCTACCCCAATCTGTCCGATTTTCTCCTACTTTATCCACTTTCAGACGATCCCTGAAAACTCATCTCTTCAGAGAAGCCTATCTGGCCCCCACCTAACAACTTTACATTTATCTTCTCCATCAGCACATCCCCCACAGTTATTACCTCTTGTATCTCTTGACCTTCCCTCTTAGATTGTAAGCTCTAAGGAGCAGGGCCCTCTGATTCCTACTGTATTAAAGTGTATTGTATTTGTACTGTCTACCCTCAAGTTTTAAATCGCTACGTAAACTGTTGGCGCTAAATAAATCCTGTACAATAATAACAATACCGCACTGCACCTAGTGTGAACTTACTAGCACAAATCCCCCTCCCCGCCTAGTAATTTACAGAGAACTGGCTAAGTAGGGACAGTAGCAGTGAGGAGGATAGAGCCAGGAGGAGGTGTGGGCTGTACTCCCCAGCTCTTTTCCCTGCTGTGTGTACAGAGGAGATGACACAGAACACTCTCAGATCGGGACTCTGCAGAGTTTGATTACCACCCCCCTACCCACAATTTCTGCTGCCGGTGTTCTGCCAAGATGGTTCCCCTTGGCGGATTAGTGCAGAGCTGTACTGCGCATGCGCAGCTAAATTTCCGAAACTTGCCGAAGCTAAACAGCTGGGAGTGAAGTGTACACCGCGCACTCTCCCGATGCTCGCGCTACTCTGCAAGGGGAGTCTAAGGGGCGGGTCTATTACTCTAAGCAAGGGGCAAAGGCAAACTAAAAATAAATCGTTTAGCTGTGGATATAGAGGAGAGTAATAGAAAACCTGTGTTTTTAGAGTGCTATCTGGGGTTTTTTCCTTTCAATTAGGAGTGTATTTTTTTGAACTTTTTTTTTTTTTTTTTTAAACAAACAAAATCAGCTGTGCGGTGTACACTTCACTGGCATGTGTTTAGGTTCGGCAATTTCCGGAAGATGCCTAGTCGTTCGTACTGCCAGGGGAACCAACTCGGCAAGACACCGGGATGGGAGCAGTCTGGGGAGAAGATAAGGGGTAGGTAATCAAACCCTGTACAGTCCAATCTGGGCGATTTTGTGTTAACTACTGTGTACAGACAGATGGGAGAGAACACAGCCTGCACCTTCACCCGGCTCTCTCCTCCTCTCTGCCACTGTCATTATTTCTGTTGCCTGTGTATTTGCCCAACCCTTGCCTTCTTAGTCCTGCTGAAAGTGTCAATTATCCTGGTTCTTCCCTGGCTTCAGCAACACTCCCCAACTTTAAACTGGTCCACTCTTAAGGTTCTCTCCTGCAGTCCTCCCTGTCTGATGCCTTCCTATCCTTCACTTTCAAAGTAGTACCACTGGCCCATACCATGACTCCTCCACTGTTTCCTGATGTTTTTCTAAACGTGATGCTGACACCTTGCCACCACACCGCCCCTTTGACTGTGCTATTAACAATGCCCCTGGATCTTCTCCTTTGTGTGGTAGAACCTATCCCCTCTGAATCCTCATAACTTTCTGTAAATACACCTCACCGGCTGGAGGGTGGATCCTTAAGACTGTATATTGATTATGGGGGGTATTAACATCATCGCCATCAAAAAACAGTATCCAAAGTCCCACAACACCAAGTGGTTTGATTGCTTAGGTGGAGCTTAGATCTTCACCAAACTTGATGAGGGGCCTATGATTTGATGCAGACAAAAGAGGGTGTCGAATTGAAGACTACCTTTAACACTCAAGATGGGCATTATGGCTTACGCAATGTACACGCAATCTTCCAACATTTCATGAAATAAATCTTTTGAAACCTCCCGCATGTGTGTGCTGTAGTATATCTTAATTATATCCTTAGCTTCTTAATCTTCACAAACATCGCCAACACATGTGGATGGTCTTGCAAGGTAAGAAGTGTCTCTTCGAACAGCAAGAATTACTGTTTCCTGAATGGATCTCGTCAAGGTGTCAGCAGTGAGAAACTGGCAATCCACTAGTCTAAAAGCCATCCAATGTTTTCTAGACTTCTCAAATTATTCTTGCCAATATTTTGTTAGCTACCCCCCTTTGGTGGCTCCCCTCACTGCACCGACTCACAAGGATAGCTGATTCTAAGAACTTGCTACACAAAACCAAGAAAGCTCATGACACTCTGAATCAAGCCTTTCTAAGCAGATGAGCTTAACTTCGGTTTGATACTGATAATCTCTTCTGCCTGGAAGTTGATGCATCCACTGTTGGAGTCAGGGCTTTGTATTTCCAAGATTATTCCTTGTGTTCCCTGTGTTTTCCAGTGGAGAAGATTCCTGGTGACTCCCCAATGCTTCCTTCTTTCCCTGGCTTCCTGAGAAAATTCCTTGTGACCCCCATTGCCTCCTTGTATGCCTGGCTTCCTGAAAAGATTCCAAGTGACCGTTATACTCCTAGTCTTCATCATTCTAAGAGACTGCTAATGACCCCAAGTTCTTAGTGTTCCTGTAGCTGAATTCCCCCTTGGTCCTAGTGTCTGTTTGAAAGTTCCTTCCAGTATGATCTTCGTAACCCCCGTGTTTCCAGTGTCTTCCAGCCTGTCTCTAGTGACTCTTTGTGTGTTCCTGCTTGCAACCGTGCCCTGCCTGCCTGTAAGACCAGCACTCCAGTGTGGTGCTGTAATCCTTCTGTGAACTGTGAGTTCAGTTTTCCGTGCTTTCCCAGATCTTCATCTCTGTGCTTTCCTGTACTAGGTTGGCTGTAGTCTGCACACCATGCACTGTTTTAGCACCCCACCATCCAGCATACAGTCTGAATTATAGGTCCACAATTACAACCATAAGTGTTAGACCCCTTCAGTCCCCTCCACAGTATTTTCTTTCCCTTGGCTCTGCCTTTCTGTCTCTATATCCATTATGGCAAATGGGTCTCTCTCTTGCTGTAGGCAAAGTTTGCTCATAACTAACATTGTCAATATGCAAAGTCTCCATTTTTTGTGGTTTATGGTAGGAATCCTTGGGCCCCTGCTCCCATTCTTCCAACTAATGATGTGCCAACTCTTGCTACCATGCAAATCTTGTTAAATACAATTTGGTTCCAGGTGCAAAATTGCGTCCATGACTCCAGGTAGGAAAAAATCCCTGATCTTCACAACACCAGGACCCCAACAATTGGCCAGGAGGAAAGGTCTGGCTGGCCACTAAGAATCTTTGCCTTAAGAAGCCCACCACGCCACAGAATCACATGTTCATAGATAGGCAATCTCGATGATTGGCATGAGGGTGATAATTTACAAATAGCATCCCATAGTGTCCAAAACAAAAAGACCATCAAGTTACACGTGAAGAAATGTCATCAGCACACCAAGGATTCCTCAAAAGGGTCCAAAGCTTTATTTTCGTGGTATGGTAAACATACCATACTTGCCGTATATTTACCATGTGACTACAAAAATAAAGCTTTGGACCCTTTTGAGGAATCCTTGGTGTGTTGATGACATTTCTTCACTTTGATCGTCTATGGTTTCCAGCCTATGGTCATTACAGCACCCAGCATCACTGAACAGCCATTTTCTTGAACGTGTGCGTGGGAAATATTGAATTTGCATCAAGTTACATGATCTTGGAAATCTACTTGAAGCACACTCTATTACAAACTATAAGCACAGTTTGGTAATCACCCCTCCATGGTAATGGACACTATCTTTTTATGTTTTTCCTTGCATAGAAATAGTAAAACAATACATACAATAATAACAAGGTACAACCCAGTAATAAATCTCACCAGGTTGGTGAGCCTAACAGAGAAAAGTAGCTAGGTATAAAAGAAGGAAACATCCCCCCTTCCGATTTGTGCAACATTCCATAAAGTGCATTAGATAACCAAAACAGGACTGTTAGTCTATCAGTTGAATAGAACACCATTACTGAGAATTAACTATATGAAAGCAGTAAGGTGCACTTAACCAGGGGCAAAAACTCTAGTTCACATACAAGGGTAATAAACATTGTTGACACCCTCCCTGACTAAATTGTTTAAAATGTCACTTTCAATCGACTTTTATTGAAAAAATGTAAAGATACAAAACATGGCATATGAGAACTTTTTAAAATTGTCAAGAAGATAGTAGACAGCTAGAAAGCCAAGAATGTAAAAACCTCCAACAATATATATTGCTTAAAAATATACAAAACATGTAGCCTGTAAGTTAGAGTAGGTATTGATGAGCCAGGTAATATCTCTACAGGCTGCGAAACAACAAGAAGGTCCAGACGTCAAGTCTGAATTAACAACAAAATCTGCAAAAAGTAAATAAGAAAGAAGGAAAGAGAAAGGAAGGATGTCCACAGTAGGAGGATGGGAGAGAGAGGTAGGATAAGGGGAAGGAGAGTGAGCGTCGGGGATGCCCAAAGCCAGCACCCCAATTGTGGACTACTATAAGGAGTTAGAGAAGGAAAAATCCCCCCAAAAAGGGTGTTGTTTTTTTTTGGCAGCAAATTTGGGAGAGTTAAATAAGAATTTGATACAGCGTATTTTCTAAATATAAATGTTTATTAAAGATGTCACAAAAGTGGCATAGTGGGTAAAAGACATGGGTTTTTTGCTCTGTTTTATTTTTCCTTTTTGGGACCCATGTCTTATAACCACTATGCCACTTTTGTGACATCTTTAATAAACATTTATATTTAGAAAATACCTTGTATCATATTCTTATTTAACTCTCCCAAATTTGCTGCCAAAAAACCCCACACACCCTTTTTGGGGGGATTTTTCCTTCTCTATATATTAGGGGTGAGCAGAAACCATACCATCTCCTGTTGTGTCTTCCCTTTTTTTGACTATAAGGAGTTATAGCTCTCCATGGACAATGACGGATGAGCATATTTTATCCAAGGGGTCCATATCCGGGAGAATTTATTTTGCGTGTCCAGTAGGATGCTGGTCAATTTCTCATTAACAAAGAACCCATCGATCCGCTGATAAACTTCCTCAAAAGAAACAAATAGTTTCTTCCAGGCTTTGACCATGGTCTGTTTTGCCGCTAACAAAATGTAGGTCACCAATTTGAATTAGGCTTTAGTGAAATTGGGGGGGTTTAGGGGGGGGGGGGTTAAGGTATTAATACATACCAAAGATCTCTGGGGAGAGAACAATTAAACAAAGAATGAATGAGCTTCAGAACCTTGGTCCAAAACCGTGCGCGCATGGGACATGTCCACCAGGTATAACAAATTGTTTAAAATTTCTTCGTGCAGCCTCTATATAAAAATATGTCAATTTATATAAAGGCAGGGTCCTATTTATAAGATCAATTAAATATTAGATGGTGAGTGAAGAAACTGTTTTTAATTCTTAATTCCTAATAGATTTTCACATTCAACTCCAGTTGTTATCCCTGAAGCTGCTTCCTCCAAGAAATACATGGTTCAGCAAGTTTTGGCTTTTAAGATCACAAGGGACAAATTACAGTATATCATCTTTTGCCCTGGAAAAGCTCTGACCTGGAGGGATGCTTTAGCACCTGTGCATCCAATGTTTTTCAATGTTTTCTCTCCTTGTTACAAATTCCATCACCAGTTCCCTTGAAACTAGGCCCTCGACTAGAGGGGGAATAGTGTCATGGTAACTTACCCTCCATGCTTTATTACTGGTGCCTCACCTGTCACCTGTAACTGGAGACATTTCTACCTGGGTCACATGATGTGGTATATGATACAACACCTAAATGAGGAGTCTTTTAAAACTCGAACTGTAGATGCTGTCCCCACCCAAGCATTGTATCCTTATATTATCTGTCAGTGCACCCAAGCATACTCTGACATACCAGTCAGTCCACTACTGTCTGCGTGCTAAGTCTCTAGCAGTCAGTCTGCTGCTAATCTGCCTGCTACAGTCAGTCTGCTACCAATCTGCCTGCTACAGTCACTACCAGTCAGTCGACTACAGTCACTACCAGTCAGTCCTACAGCTGTCTGTTTCTGCTAGCTCCCTGTCAGGTCTTGGCGCCTACAAGCCATGCCAGTGTGTTATTTAGTATTTTCTTGTCTGTGTGTTTTCTTATCACCCCTTTTTTGAGGATGTTATCTATAAGGACTAGAAACACCCTGTTCTCCCATCCAAGGTGCTTCATTGCACTTTACCCTTTGGCAAAGCATTTTATACAGAATAGGTCTTCTTCCCCATTGGTAGTCCCTGTGGTGATCCCTCGCCTCAACAAGGTGCTTACCCTTCCAGGAGGATGCTCCTTCATTCAGTTGCCCCATGGACAAGTGCCTTGTTCCAGTCAATGTTTGCAATCTCCAGTTCTGCTATGCAGTTGGTGTTGATTCTGGACTATTCCAAAATGTAGTTCTCTCAGTTAGGGGCAAGGGTTGCCACCATCCATTTACATTTTACATACCATGGGAGCATCCTCTATTGGGACTTTTTAAGGTAACCAAATAATCAAAAATGTATTTTAATCAAAACCATACATCTTTATTAAAGACTTCGTAAAACACTATTTGAACAGTATAGTCATAAAAAACATCAGCATTGCTCCACAAGTAAGTAATCTACATAAAGTGCTGGTTGTTTACTGGGTGGTACTCCCAAAACCATTATTTACTGCACAACAACATGTAGCTTGTTTAAATGGGATGGGAAAGCCAAAGCGTTTAAAATAACTTCTTCCTCAGGGATATCGTGCCATCCTGTAAAGCAAAAAAACACTAGATAATGTCTAGTTTACAAAAATGATTCCAAAAAGATGCTTACATTTCATATATAATACAATACTTACAAATAAAAGACAACAAATTACTCTCCAAATTATCACCACCCAATCCTGTCTCCTAGGCAGCAAGGCACCCACACGCAAGGACAGCATGCATCCAAAGTATGACCAGTATATAAAGTACTGTCCCAAGAGACCTTGTAGCAAAAAAGGGAAAAAAAAATTATAAAAAAGTTTTTATTTTAACTTACTTTTACACATCTGGGTAAGATTATATAAGCACACATAGCATCTTTCTTGTTAAAAAAAAAAAAAAAAAACACACGTAGCATCATGGCTGTTGATGGCTTTAAACCCCCAGTGTCCCTGCAAAACCTTGGGGATCTTCACTGGGCCCCAAAAGGTCTATTGGACCAAACAGTTATTACTGCATTACCTCCATCAGAGCACTTCCAAGGTTTTTATCCCAACACTTTCACTGTTCCTAAAGGCCAAAAAAGGAGCATCCAACATTCTTAGACTAAAAGGCACTCAATATGTCTACAAGTTCTTTATGTATTCCAAGCTGTGGTTCATTGTCTGCATCACAGGGTTTCCTGATTTTGATGGATCTTTCTACATCCCGAGTTGGGTGGGCCTGGACCAGGTTGGATTTGTCCCTGGAAGAGAAGCCAGGGACAACACCATTAAGGCCCTGAACCTGTATAACTGGCTTACCTCCTCGCAACAGGAGGGCTTCTTTCTGGCAATGGACGCGGAGAAGGTGTTCCACAGAGAGGCCTGGGACTATATGGACGCCGCCTTGACCTCGCTGGGGCTTGGACCCCATTTGCGGGCTTTGATCCAATCGTTATATGCTAACCCCAGGGCTCGGGTTAAGGTCAATGGCCACCTGTCGGACGCCTTCTCCATCCATAATGGAACCAGACAGGGGTGCCCCCTTTCCCCCTTGCTTTATATACTAACACTAGAGCCCCTACTATGCTGCATACGAGCCGGGAATGGGAATTTAAGATTGCAGCTTTTGCGGACGACGTCCTACTTTTTCTTTCCTCGCCGCTAACATCTTTACCCAATCTCCTTCATACACTGGAACACTTCAAACACCTATCCAACCTAAAAATATACTACTCCAAATCATTTGCGTTAAATATATCCCTACCCACGGACCGGGCCAAAGATTGTCAACTCAATTTCTCTACAGCAGAAACTTTCAGACGGAACTACATAAGATACGCCAAGATCTCCAGAAATGTGATAGACCAACTATCTCCTGGTTTGGATGAGCATCCATTCTTAAAATGACGATCCTGCCCGGCTGCTATATAAACTGCAAACAGTACCTGTTCGCCTACCACCCTTCTTCTTTGGACTTTTTAAGTCCATATGCAGGGCCTTCCTTTGGGGTAATAAACCACCACGGATAAGCTGGGCGAAATTGATACTTCCCAAAATGTGTGGAGGAATTGGTCTCCCTGATCTTCAACGATATTACCGGGCGATCCATTTAGCGCAAATCATTGATTGGAGACTACACAGTCGATGTAAAGACTGAGTCTCTTTAGAATACCTGGTGACAAACTCAGATCTATGTCATGCTCCCTGGCTCTCTAGAAGACACGTTTCTCCTCAAGCCTCAACCATCCCCTGATAGGAGCCACCCTACACAAATTTAATAGGGCATGTACTGTACATGCTGGCTCAGCTAAACTCTGCCCCATCACTCCAGTGAGAGGTAACCCAGAATTTCCACCAGGACTAGCAGGTGCCTTCCTGAAAGCTGAGTGGCCACACATGGAAATGTTAGCTAAACACTTCTTCCAAAGAGGTTGCTTCCTACGACAAACTGATCTTGCTAAACTCTCTAACATGGGTACATTCCCGTTCTGACCCTATATTCAGCTTAAACATTTCCTAGAGGACCCGTCCTGCAAACAAGGTTTTACAAAATTCCCCACAAACTTGGAGTAGCTCTGCACTCGTTTGACCCCCCAATATCATGTCATCTCCACACTCTATATGTCGTTATTCAAAGAACCCTCCACACTCTTGGAACGTACCTACTGGGAATCTGCCCTGGGATCTGAGATAGACGAGGAGAGCTGGGACCGCATTCATCTACACATCCATAAAGGGTCTCTGAATGTTTCTGTTCAGGAGAATGGATATAAACTGAAAACTCGCTGATATAGAACACCAGACGTGATACATAAATTCTCCCCCTCTGTCTCCGATCTTTGCTGGCGGTGTGGTACAGAACCGGGCACATTCCTCCATATTTGGTGTGACTGCCCGATTCTCCAACCATTCTGGTGCAAAGTACACGACCTAACCAAACAAGTGTCATTGCTCCCGCTGGACTTTTGTCTTGCGCAATAACTCTTACATCTATCTAAACTCCCTAAAAAACTATATCACAAGTCGGTTGCCATGCACATGATCAATGCTGCAAGGATGTGTATACCGACCCACTGGCGGTCCATATCCCCACCTTCCATCCCTGAATGGCTAAACAGAATAAATCATGTTGCTGAGATGGAGGAGCTGATCCATACTACCTACTAATATCTCCAAATTCACGGCAACCTGGGAAACATGGATAACCTTTAAAAGATCCCAATCATATCAAGACCTTAGGAACGCCTCAAACTAACTCTTAACCGGGGTGATTCTACCCCTGCCCTTGAAACCAAATTCGGATTCAAGCCCAGCTGTGATACATTAAGGGTACTGAGCACTAGAAGCTGGAGAGGGTAGCTGGTGTTAACTTCACCCCCTCTCCTCATTGGCATTCCCCCCTTTGTTCGTCTCCTCAGTTCCTTTCCCTTCTCGCCCCCTTTCCCACCTCCGCTTCCCTCCTCCTCCCTCCCGCTCCCCTCTCTCTCCCCCTCTTTTTTCTTTTCTTTCCTTCCTGTCTTCTCCTTATGTACCCCTCTTTCTCCACTTCTACTCCCTTTTCCTCGCTTAAACCTCCCTTTGAAGATATATGCGCCTAGATATTGTAGCCGCTTCTGACTATTTGTTTATAACCCAGAGATGTTTAGTCCTGGTTCAGCATGTTTCTATTTGATTAAACTGTAATCGTATGTGTATGGATATTACAGGCTCACTGACCCATGGCTATATATGCTAAGTTTGTATTCTCTCAATAAAATGTTTATGCAACAAAGAAAAAAAAAAAAATCATTAAACTAAAGGCTGTATTATAACAAAATAGGTAAAAAGCCAAGGGGGGTGAATACTTTTGCAAGGCACTGTAAATATTTTCCTTGTATAATGGAGGCTATACATACGGACCCACAGGGTAAATATGTTGTGATAGTTTTTACGCTTTGGCAACATTGTTATGTTATAACAGCTATTTACATCCCCCCTACATTTTCTTCTACAATATTAATCTGGAGAGAATTACCCCATTTTGTCCAGAAAACTTTTTATAGGAGGTTTTAATTCCAGCTTGTCCCCAGAGTTAGATAGACCCAGTGGTGGCTGGTGCTGACAATTTTTTGGGGGGGCGCAAACAAACTGAAAAATTCTGAAAAAAACCCCCATCAATTGCAGCCTCACTGTGCCCATCAATTGCCGCCGCTGTACCATCAAACACAGTCACTGTGCCATCAAACGCAGCCACTGTGCCCATCAATTGCCGCCACTGTGCCCATCAAACCGCCACTGTGCCCATCAATTGCCGCCACTGTGCCCATCAACGCAGCCACTGTGCCATTCAAACTCAGCCACTGTGCCATAAAAATGCTGCCACTGTGCCATCAAATGCTGCCACTGTGCCATCAAATGCTGCCACTGTGCCATAAAAATGCTGCCACTGTGCCCCATCAAATAACGCTACTGTGCCCATCTTATCCAGCCACTGTGCCCATCAAATGCAGCCACTGTGCAGCATTGAATGCAACCACTGTGCAGCATCGAATGCAGCCACTGTCCCCATTAAATGCAGCCACTGTGCCACTGTGCCCATCAAATGCAGCCTCACTGTGCCCATCAAATGCAGCCTCACTGTTCCCATCAAATGCAGCCCTTACTGTGCCCCATCAAATGCAGCTTCACTGTGCCCCATCAAACGCAGCCACTGCGCCATATCAAATGCTGCCAGTGTGCCCCCCGCCTGCCGTCTGTACTTACCCTGTGTCGGTGGGACAGCTCCTCAATGTCTTCTCCTGTCCTCTCTTCCCGTCCTCTGCTATGATTGAATGCCTGAGAGGCGTCCATTTACAGCGCCTGTCGTTTCAGCCAATCAGGTGATGGGTAACAGATCCGAGCACCTGATTGGCGGAGAGGCGGTTTAGTGTTAGGAAAGCGAATATTCATTCGCTTTTCTAACATAGCTGAGTGGGCGCTCGCAGGTCACCTTTTTTTTATGCCTATTAGAGCCTATGGCTCTAATCAAGTGCTTCAAAAAAAAAACCCCTGCTGCTGTAATTCAGGCGCCCGGTGCCCGAAAAGGGGCCCGGCGCCTGAATAGGGGGAGGCAGCGGCGGCCATAGATAGATTCATGCAATGCATGAATCTATCTATTGGTGCTAGAGGGGTGGCTGGAGAGAGGGGGTGGCGCTTGTGCACCCTTATGGACACACCGTCACTGGATAGACCTACACCCCCTAAACAGTGCTCTGCTGAATTAAATAATTGGGCACAGGCGGCAGGGGTTAAAGAAGTCTGGAGAAAGAAAAACTTAGCTAAACGTGCTTATTCTTTTTTTTCCCACGTCCTGTAAGTCTTCTAGTATAGACCTGGCATTTGCTAATCCAGCTTTGTTGAAGGATATGATAGAAGCCACATATTTGCCAAGTGGTTTGTCAGATCATTGTCCCCTGTCCCTGTTAATCCGCACCCCTGCCTCCAAAAATGCATCATTGTGGCGATTAGGGCCACATTGGGTTTCTCATCCTACCATAGTAGATAGTATGCCATCTTTGATACAGGCAGTCCCCGTGTTACGAACACACGAGTTACGAACGACTCCTACTTACGAACGGCCTCAATGCCATCGGCTTGTGCTCCACGCAGGTCCTGGATACCTCCGAGCAGCTATCTTGCCCCATCCCACACTGCAGTACTACATGTACTGCATGGCCAGAAGAGGTAAAAAAAAGGTACACTCCTTATTGTGTTCGTAACTCGGCGACTGCCTGTACTTTAATATTGGGAGAATAATGCTGGGTCATCCTCTACAGTTATTGTAGAGGCCTTTAAGGCCTTTGTTCAGGGCCAGTACATATCAGCTATAGCTGCACTCCGAAAGCAACAGTCGGATACCACCCAGTCTTTACAAACCTCATGGAGATCTGGACTGAATCCTACAATTTGGACCCTAGCATTAGTAATTTTGAATTGTTAATGGCCGCCCAGCGAGATCTCCATTTACATATGACTGAGGTTAAATCTATATAGAAATAGACAGAGTTTTTGAACAAGGGGATAAAAATGGTGGATTTCTAGCAATGTTGGTGCAACATCCTATTACACTTATACCAGAAATTACTACTTCTAGTAGAGAAAAAGTTACCTCTGCAATCGATATACTGAATGCTTTTGGTCAGTATTGTGGCTCTCTCTATACCTCTTCTCTTCCTCCTGACTTTTATTTTGGGGATTTGTCGGTTCTTTTGGACCACGTAGTGCTAGGATGGTTGTTGGATAGGGAGAGAGAGGCTCTAGTTTGTCCTATCACCCCGGAGGAGGTCTTGGTGGCCATACGTTCTTTCCCGGTTGGGAAAGCTCCTGGTCCAGATGGTCTGCCCATTGAATTTTACAGAGTACATGGTGACATTTTAGCTTCGAAACTTGCTACATTATATACAGAGTGTCTGGTAGATGGGTCCCTTCCTGATCCCATGAGGCATGCTCATATAGTTCTTAGCTACAAGGCACCTAAAGATCCAAAGTTGTGCTCCTCGTATAGGCCCATAGCCTTGCTTAATAATGACTTAAAAATTTTGCTGAAATTACTTACCCTTAGATTACAACATCTGTTACATTCTATTATTGATCCGGACCAAACGGGCTTTATGCTCCAAAGGGTGGCCAATATTCATTTACGTATACTCTTTAACAATTTGCATGTCCAACATGTAAATGTAGGTTCCAGAATGGTGGCTTCTCTAGACACGGTTGAGTGGCCTTTCCTATTGGAAGTCCTTATAAGGATGGGATTCCTATTGGTGTTTATTTCCTGGGTACAGTTACTTTACCGAAACCCTATGCCATCTGTTAAGTTGGAAGGATGGTGGTCAGCTCTTTTTCAGCTATATAGAGGTACCCGACAGGGCTGCCCTCTCTCTCCCATTCTTTTTGCCATGGCAATCGAGTCTGTGGCGGGGGCTTTACGAGTTTCCCTCGATATTCGGGGAGTTCGGATCGGTGGGATGGAGGAGAGGGTAGCCTTGTACGCAGATGACCTATTGTTATTTTGAAATGATGCTGGTCCCTCACTTTAAGGAGCTCTTAATCTGATGAATGCCTATTCTGCAGTCACAAGGCTCAAGGTGAATTGGTCTAAATCTTTGTTGTTTGCTTTAGATTTAGGGGTACAGGCTACAGCACTCCCTGATACACCATTGCAATGGGTGACGGAATTTAAATATCCAGGAGTGATAAATTTGCGACAGGCTTCAGAGTTTCTGTCACTTAATTTTTTTAGAAAACATGGGAGACATTGCCTCTGTCATTACTGGGAGGTATAAACTTAATAAAAATGAAGATTCTTCCAAAGTTCACATATTTATTTAGAAATTCTCCACAATGGCTGCCAAAGTCCTTTTTTTTTACTTCTACATAGTATTTTTTCCCTATTTTTTAAGGTGGAATCAATCTCCTAGGTACAAATTGTCCACTCTTATGCGGCCTATGTCTGAGGGAGGCCTAGCTTTCCCAGATTGTCATAAATATTATCTGGCGACACAGCTGGTTATGGCTGTATGGTGACTGAATCAGATAAACGCAACCCCTCCACAATGTTAGTGGCCGCGGTAGTTCAGTCTATGGAGGCACTTCAATTTATTTTATTTTGTGGCCCTAAGGCTTCACATAATTTGACATCCCCCCATGGTAGCCACTATTAGGGCTTGGAAGATGGGGTTGGCCTGTGAAAATTATCCCAGGTCAGCTCTATCTCTGAATACCCCTTTGTGGTGTAACCCTTTCTTACCTCACTTAGGTTCCATCCCAGATCCAGGAGCTTGGGCTAAGTTTAATGTGAAAACTATTGACCAAATAGTGTATCAAGGAGCATTATTGTCTTTTTCACAATTGTCATTAGCTTTTAATATACCTGTTGGTTATTTATTTCGTTATATGCAGCTTTTTCATGCTTTTCGTGGTCAATTTCCCCAAGGTCCGCCTCAACTTGAAAAGTCCATGTTGGAACAGGTGTTGAGAACTGGTTGTTCTAAAAAAAGCTACCTCACGTTTATATGCCCACTGTAAGACTGGGGTTATCAGACTAAAATGGTAGGTGCATTTTCCAGTAAGTACGCCAGTACAAAACTGTATTTTTAAGGGCCTGGTAGCCCACTTTTATTTAAAAGCACAGAAAAGTTCACAAAGACATCAGTACCCACGCAGGGGGGTTCCACCATTACTGTATCTTGCACACTCAATACTTTAGCCTCCTGGCTTACATTCTTCCCATACGGCTGATTCAGGCCTTTAGCCTAGGCCTTAGGTCTGCTCCTCAGACCCAAATGAGTTTCCTAGAGTGAAGCTCTCTCCTAGCTCACTCCTGATCAGCACCTTGCTGCTCTGTTACCAAGTACGTCTGCCTCCTGCAGACATGCATACTCTGGCTGCCCCGTGCAGTCTCTGACTCCTCTCAGAGGAATGGGAGTCCACCTGACTCCCATGCACAGACTTCCTGTCTGTTGGGTGGAACCCTGAGCCATAGCCAGGTCACAACTAAATAGCCCAGCAAACAGCTGTGCAATCAGCGTGCCTTTACCTCCACAATCTGGTGTAGACCAGTAATCTTCCAGGTAGCACAGGGTCCTACTGCCACACCACCTTATTTTGGTGTCTTTACCTGATATGGATAGGCTCCGAATACGGTGGTTTCAAGACATTCCTGTGTTGGATGGAGATAAATGGGAAGATATTTGGGGTTTTACGTTTCAAGTCTTGGTCTTTCTTTGAGATAGACTTAAACTATTTAAGATACTTAATCAAGCTTATTATACCCCATATAGATTACATAAAATGAGCCCATTGCATTCCCAGTGTTTCTGGAGATTTTTTTACATATATTCTGGACTTGTCCCGATATTATTGAATTTTGGACAGAGGTTTTGGATGTGATTGTAAATGTTACATCCGTTTCTCTAAGACGAAAGATGGAGATCTGCTTACTAGGGTTGGTGGGGAATATCATCCCTACATTAGGTTGAAAAATAATAGTCTACCATTGTGTAAAGATACCTATTTCAACAGAGGGTGCCCAAAAAAATATGAAAAGATATGGTATAGTTGGTTAGCAGAGCCTATAACCGCCTCTGAATAGTCTATGTTTTAAATATAATATAAATTTTTTTTCCCCTTTAGAATGAGGATGTATATAAGGGCTATATTATACATTACAGAGCATATTTTATAGGAGCTGAGGTATTTACAAGCCGCACCATAGTATTAGTTTTATATGGTTTTGGGTGAAGCTCTTATTGATTCTTCTTGAATATGTATTTTATGATTGTTGTATTGAGATTCCTGCGAGAGCTCACCTTGGGAATATGTTTAATGGATTTGTATCATGTGTATTATGAAATACGTTAATAAAAAGAATTAAAATTAAATTTAAAAAAAATGTTTAAATGTAAAAAATGGCCAAGCACGCTCCTTTATTTTCAGATGTTAAAAAAACGGGCTCCAACCTACCCTTATGGCTGGCCAAGCACACTACTTTATTTTCAAATGATAAAACAACATACTGTTGCATACATGTCAAACAAACATACATCTGTTTTATATTAATATGTACAGGCAGTCCCTGAGTTAGGAACATCCGAGTTACGAATGACTCCTACTTACGAACGGCCTCAAATGCTGGCCACTTGTGCTCCACGCTGGTCATGGATGCCTCCGGACACATCCCATACTGCAGTACTACATGTACTGCATGGCCAGAAGAGCCCCAGATAACATAACAAGCGCCCGGAATATCCCACATCCATGCACAGGCGGACGTTACACTTACAAATACAGGAGTTCTGACCGGAAGTTACACTTACAAATGCAGTGTTGCAAATTACGAACATCTTCGACTTACGAACAAACCTACAGTCCCTATTGGGTTCTTAACTTGGGGACTTCCTGTATCTTAGATCTATATCCTTTTTTATCTTTAAAACATTTAGATTACATTTAAAAAAGGCTAAGTGATATAAACCAGAATAGGTATTTTTTTATCCTATCCTCCTCTATGTAATATCTCTATCTTATCTTATAATATCTAATGTTATACTATAACTTCTGTCTTATCTATCTTATATAAGGTGTTTGTTCAACTTATTTTTAACTTTATTGTTTGTTTGTTTCTTAACCACTTCCAGACCAGCCTCGTTTTGGATTTTAGGTGTTTACATGTTTAAAACAGTTTTTTTTGCTAGAAAATGACTTAGAACCCCCAAACATTATATATTGTTTTTTTTCTAACACCCTAGAGAATAAAATGGCAGTCGTTGCAATACTTTTTTTCACACCGTATTTGCGCAGCGGTCTTACAAGCACACTTTTTTTGGAAAAAAGTCACTTTTTTGAATAAAAAAATAAGACAACAGTAAAATTAGCCCAATTTTTTTTGGATTGTGAAATATAATGTTATGCCGAGTAAATTGATACCCAACATGTCACGCTTCAAAATTGCGGCCGCTCGTGGAATGGCGTCAAACTTTTACCCTCAAAAATCTCCATAAGCGACATTTAAAAAATTCTACAGGTTGCATTTTTTGAGTTACAGAGGAGGTCTATGGCTAGAATTATTGCTCTCGCTCTACCGATCGCGGCGATACATTACATGTGTGGTTTGACTACCGTTTTCATATGCGGACGCTGCTCACGTATGCGTTCGCTTCTGCGCACAAGCTCGTCGGGACGGGGTGTTTTAAAAAAAAAATTTTTGTTTTTTCTTATTTATTTTACTTAATTGTATTATTTTTTACACTGTTTTAAAAAAAAAAAAATTGATCACTTTTATTCCTATTACAAGGAATGTAAACATCTCTTGTAATAGAAAAAAGCATGACAGGTCCTCTTAAATATGAGATCTGGGGTCAAAAAGTCCTCAGATCTCATATTTGGACTTCAATGAAAAAAAAAAATGTCATTTAAAAAAATGACATTTGTAAATTCCCCTTTAAGACGTATGGGCGGAAGTGACGTTTTTGACGTTGCTTCCGCCCTTCTATGGTATAGAGATGAGTGGCGGCCATCGTAGCGTCACTCATCTCTATGCACAGGCAGGGAACGGACCCGATCGCCTCCGCCGACGGTTCCGGTAAGCGGCGGAAGGCACGGGAGAGCGGCGGGAGGGGGGGGCACCTCTCCCGCCGCCGATAACAGTGATCTCGCGGCGAATGCGCCGCGATGACCACCATTATCGGAAAGGGGACCGCTCACTGTGAAGAGTGATACCTCGGTTGTGGCAGCAGCTGCTGCCGTTACCGAGATATCCCTCTTCAAAAAAATGACGTATATATACAGTGAGCGGTCGTGAAGTGGTTAACCTATTTTTTTTTTTTAACCTACAATAGGGTCAAAACAGCAAAAAGACATACCTGTAAAAAGAAGTAGCACTATCTTTTAAAAAAACTAAAATTATTTTTAGATGGTAGAAAAGAAAAAAAAATCCAGTTTCCAACCTCCCTGTAAGGGAACTACTGTTGTGCCCCGGGCACATCTGCGCACGCATGCGCGCACAAGAGACTGTACCAATCGCGGGCGTGCTAACGCACGCGCCAATGAGCGCCAATGTGCGTGCGCCAATGTGTGTGCGCCAATACGCGCGTGCTAATGTGCGCGCTCGCTAGGTGCGCACCCCTTTGGCGCCAGATGGCCTAATTTAGGGGCGCGCTGACTTGTAGCAGATGCTGACCGATCTTCAGCAGTTCCTGTACCCATTCCTTGTGATTCCTGTTGTTACCTGCCTGATCTCCGCTGCTGAACGCTTGGCTTGTCCTGAAGTTGCGTCTGGATTCTCCTATATCTCTGACTGCTGGCTCCTGACTTCGGCTTCCTGATTTGACCCTGCTGCTGCCTGATGATTTGGTACCTTGTTGCCTGCTTCCGAACCCCGGCTATTCCTATGACTACGCTCCTGGCTCCAAGCTGTCATCCGGGTGTCCGCAGCTCCGTTCCCTGCGACCTGCTGCGACTTCCTGCATCTCCAAAGTCGCAGCATCTACCTCAAGCTTCCAGGGCTACATCTGCAGGCACTCTTGTTCCTCCTTTCCCTTGGGTCCTTCTGTCACCATCATCAGCGGGACCCGGGTTGGAGATACAAGGGAGGCCGACCTCGTCACTTCAGACTCCGACCAGGTACGTGACAGTATCGGTCAGCGAGCAATGGAGTCTGAAAGGGCCCCGCCTTTTATGGACATTTGCCGATCAATCTCTGCACTAGCCCATACCGCACGGAACCTCCAAGAGGACCTGGGCCGGATGGAGGATCGTTTACCCAATCTACCTGACACCTCGTCTGCCTCTACTTCCTCAGTTCTTGTGAGTTCTTTTGCACAGACAGACTTTTGCCTGCTCAGTGAACCCATTCCTCCTCCTAAACCTAGAGTGCCTTTGTCTGAGCGTTTTTCAGGAGACCGCAAGCAGTTCCGTACATTCCAAAATGCCTGCAAACTTTATTTTTCTTTACTACCCCGAACTTTCTCATCCGAAGGAATTAAAGTGGGATTCATCATCGCACTCCTACGAAATGAGCCACTTTCCTGGGCCCATCGTCTCAGAGAGCATCAACTTGCGCGCTTACAACTTATCCAAAACACTGCAGCAAGGCTGATAACAGGGAAGAAACCCTGGGAATCCATCTCTCCTTCCCTGAGGAATCTACATTGGCTAAACATAAGGAATCGGGTCGCATTCAAGACCCTCTGCCTCACCCACAAATGCACACACGGAAACGCTCCGCAATACCTTCGCGAGAAAATAAAACACTACACACCGAATTGCAGTCTTTGATCGGCTAATCAAAATCTTCTCCTCATTCCTAAATCCCGCTACAAATCAAAGGGGGAACGGAGATTCGCTGTCCAGGGACCACGGCTAAGGAACGCTCTACCAACCGACATTCGCATGGAAGAAAACCATCAGGCCTTCAGGAAGAAACTTAAGACCTACCTCTTCTAGAAGCTGGATAACCAAACGCCAATACAGCGCCTTGAGGCGATTCAGTTCGCATTGTAGCGCTATACAAGTTATTCATTCATTCATTCATTCATTCATTCACCATGACCCGGCTTTGTCGACCGCTGACTCCTTCTTCTCAGCCATGTCCCAACTTTACACGGATCCCTTCTCCCAACAGACTGCTGAATCTACAATTGGCAACCTCCGACAAGGCCTAAGACCCGTAGAGGACTATATAACTGACTTCCGGGTATGGAGTATAGACACTCAGTGGAATACAGCTGCTCTCCACCATCAGTTTCGTCTTCGGACTTTCAGACACATTAACCACTTCAGCCCGGACCAATTGGCAGCCAAAGGACCAGGCCCCTTTTTGCAATTCGGCACTGCGTCGCTTTAACTAACAATTGCGCGGTCATGCGACGTGGCTCCAAAACAAAATTGGCGTCCTTTTTTTCCCACAAATAGAGCTTTCTTTTGGTGGTATTTGATCGCCCCTGCGGTTTTTATTTTTTGCGCTATAAACAAAAATAGAGCGACAATTTTGAAAAAAATGCAATATTTTTTACTTTTTGCTATAATAAATATCCCCAAAAAAATATATAAAAAAACATTTTTTTTCCTCAGTTTAGGCCGATACGTATTCTTCTACATATTTTGGTAAAAAAAAACGCAATTAGCGATTATTGATTAGTTTGCGCAAAAGTTATAGCGTTTACAAAATAGGGGATAGTTTTATAGCATTTTTATTAATATTTTTTTTTTTATTAGTAATGGCGGCGATCAGTGATTTTTATTGTGACTGCGACATTTTGGCGGACACATCGGACATTTTTGACACATTTTTGGGACATTTGTCATTTATACAGCAATCACTGCTATTTAAATAGCACTGATTCCTATGTAAATGACAGTTGTATTTAGGGGGTTAACCACTAGGGGGCGGGGAGGAGTCAGTGTGACGTGTTGTGTTTTTTTTTTACAGTAGGGGGGCGTGGCTGTACGTCTGACATCATTGATCGGCGTTCCCGATGACAGGGAACCGCCGATCACTGACAGTCAGTGTAGGAAGCGCGGGGAGAGGTTTGTTTACATAGACCTCTCCCCGTTCTTCAGCTCCGTAACCCGATCGCGGGATACCAGCGGCGATCGGGTCCGCTGGTCCCGCGGCCGGGGTCACGGAGCTCCCGACCGGGTCGTGAGCGCGCCGCTAGCGGCGCGCGCGCGACCCACGGGCAGGCACATGCACAATCACGTACAGGTACGTGATTCTGCCTGCCCGTGCCATTCTGCTGACGTATATATGCAGTGGCCGGTCGGAAAGCGGTTAAAAGACGAACTTGCCCGAGTAGGGGTACCCGCTTCTCTGGAAGACCTGATCCACCTTGTCATTTCCATTGACCGTCGGCTGTGGGAAAGGCAATCTGAGAAAGCTAATACCAAGCCACCTACGACCCCAAGAGCGATTACTTACGTTTCGACACTCTCTTCCAGAACGCCAAGAGTCCTCCACAAGAATAAGGAGCACCTTGAATCTCCCCGTAAAAGCTTTTCCAGACCACCCCTGTCTTCTTCAGAACGCCTCCGGCGACGACATGATGGACTGTGCTTTTACTGCGGAGTGGCAGGCCATTTCATTCAGACCTGCCCTATAAGACATGCCAAGGTCGCTACTAGACTGCCTCACATGATGCATCTTCCTGGGAGGGATCTGCTACATCTCCCTCTTCCGCTCCATCTCCAGTTACCAGGAAGGACTATTCTTGTAACCGCAATTATAAACTCTGGAGCCTGCAGTTGCTTTGTGGACTCTGCCTTTATTACCCTACATCAACTGCCTGTATGCACCAAGGGGCAGGAATTTACTGTGCATCTCGCAGACGGCTCTGGTCTTAAGTCTGGACCAGTGACTCAAGAGACTTTACCCATTCTCTGCCAAACTTCTTCAGAACATCAGGAACTTCTCCGTTTGGATGTCATAACCTCCCCCATGTTCCCTATTATTCTAGAACTACCATGGCTGAGGGCCCATAACCCTCGTATTGACTGGCTCACTGGAGAAGTTTCCTTCTCTTCCAATTACTGTCAGAGACATTGCTACCCGGAAAGATCTGTTAACCCTGCTCCTCTCCTCAGTATCCACTCTGACCCCGAAACTATGAAGTTAGTACCTGTAGCATACCATGGATTCCTGGATGTGTTTAATAAGAAAAATGCTGATACTCTTCCTCCCCACCAGACTTATGATTGTCCCATTGAACTTTTACCAGGGGCGGAGATTCCCTTCGGCCAAATTTACCCTCTCTCGGAACCCGAACTGGAGGCCCTGCGCAAGTACATTGATGAAAGTCTGGAAAAAGGGTTAATTCGGGCCTCTTAATCTCCTGCAGGGGCCGGTATCTTCTTTGTGGAGAAAAAGGATCATTCCTTGAGACCCTGCGTAGATTACCGTGATCTTAATAAAATAACTATCAAGAACCGATACCCGCTTCCATTAATTCCCAAGTTGTTCCAAAGACTGCGAGGGGCATGAGTATTCTCCAAGCTCGATTTGAGAGGTCCTTACAATTTAGTGCGAATCAGGAAGGGAGACGAATGGAAGACAGCCTTCAGGACACGTTTTGGGCATTTTGAATACTTGGTCATGCCCTTCGGCCTCTGCAATGCCCTCGCCATGTTCCAGCACCTGGTAAATTACGTTTTTCAAGAGTTCCTTGACCTGTTCATAATTGTTTATCTCAATGATATCCTTATTTTCTCTGGGTGTAATCTTTATTACTTAGTACATGTCAAATTTTAGGATGCATGTAGTTTAATTAGTACCTACTTTATATATTTTTGTACAATATACACATAATAATAATTTTATTGCATGATAACAAAATACAGTTTAATAAACAATTTACAGACATGATGGAATAAGGGTAATAACTTTTCATTGAGCTGAGTCATATTGACTAATTCATCATAGTACCATACAGCTATGAAATCATTAATAACATTTCATTGATAAAACCAAACTCCAAAATTCATAACAGCAGGACAATCCAACATTTTCCTAAGCATCCTATAACTCTACATGTTTTTCGTGGATTGATCTCCACTTCTTCAGGAATAGATGCAGAAAAGGGAGTCTAAAAGTAATATATGAAAAAACTAAAATAATTAATATCTAAAGGGCATATTCCAGAAAAGGTATTGTAGGGGCAGACCATTAATACTTACATACCAGCTCAATAGGAAAGAGGGAGTGGAAATCCTGGCAGCCCCGCACGTGAGGGGAGCATCGGACCAAATATCCACGTCCAGGTGATTTCCTTAAACATAATAAACAATTTACAGACATGATGGAATAAGGGTAAAAACTTTTCATTGAGCTGAGTCATATTGACTAATTCATCATAGTATCATAGGATTATGTAAGTATTAATATCATTTAATTGATGAAACCAAACACCAACATTCATAACAGCAGGACAATCCAACATTTTTCCTATGCATCCTATAACTCTATATGTTTCATGGATTGATTTAAGACCCTCTGCCTCACCCACAAATGTACACAAGGAAACACTCCTCAATACCTATGTGAGAAAATAAAACACTACATACCCAATCGCAGCCTCCAATCAACAAACCAAAACCGCCTCCTCATCCCCAAGTCCCGCTACAAATCTAAGGGAGAACGAAGATTCGCAGTCCAAGGACCACGGCTATGGAACGCTCTACCCACCAACATCCACATGGAAGAAAACCATTGGGCCTTCAGAAAAAAACTCAAGACCAAACACCAACATTCATAACAGCAGGACAGTCCAACATTTTTCCTAAGCATCCTATAACTCTATATGTTTCATGGATTGATTTAAGACCCTCTGCCTCACCCACAAATGTACACAAGGAAACACTCCTCAATACCTATGTGAGAAAATAAAACACTACATACCCAATCGCAGCCTCCAATCAACAAACCAAAACCGCCTCCTCATCCCCAAGTCCCGCTACAAATCTATGGGAGAACGAAGATTCGCAGTCCAAGGACCACGGCTATGGAACGCTCTACCCACCAACATCCACATGGAAGAAAACCATTGGGCCTTCAGAAAAAAACTCAAGACCCACCTCTTCTAAGAAGCAGGACAACAAAGGACAGACCAAGCGCCTTGAGGTGATTCAGTTCGCATTTGCATCGCTATACAAATCATTCGTTCATTCATGATCTTCACTTCTTCAGGAGTAGATGCAGAAAAGGGAGTCTAAAAGTAATACATGAAAAGACAAAAAATATTTCATATTCCAGAAAAGGTATTGTAGGAGCAGACCCCTAATACTTACATACCAGCTCAATAGGAAAGAGGGAGGGGAAATTATATATATATATATATATATATATATATATATATATACTGTATTTTGTTATCATGCAATAAAATCATTATTATGTGTATATATTGATTTCTCCAATGATTAGCCTCATTTAAAGTCCCCTAGACCTATGCTTTTCCTTTTCGATTTACAATTGGGATGGAGGCCTATCAAAATATGGTGCCACCAACCACACCCCCCTTTTTCTCCAATCATAAAACCCCTCATGGAGAAGTTGAGGGGAGCCACATACAGTATCAGTGGGGTTACCCCTGCACCTACTTGTTTGGAAAGATACTAAACGGTTCCTCATTCACACGCTGACAGATGTGCCTGCTGCTATGTTGGACCACTTGGGGATTCCCCAATACCCTGTAAAAGACTGTATGTTTTCTCTACAGGACTTTGAGTCTCCCCTTCCGCAGAGGCATAGAACACCCCCGACAATGCTTAGGACAGAGGCAGTGGCTGGCGTGGAGACCGTCAGGCAGGCCAACAAGATTTGAAAACTATGGAATGGGACCTTACCTGTCTCTTGGCTCCCATTTTTAGCACATAGGGAGTCTGGGGCATGCAGCATCCTTGTCTTCTTTGCTAATGTTAGGCAGGTTGCTGCTTGTGTCGGTGGCAGGGGGGGTGGGGGACAGCGGGCAATCTCTCCTTGTGCCCCACTGCCCCCGGGCAGGGTGCAGTTGCTGCTGTCCTTTATTCCACCTCAGAATGCCAACTACTGTTAATTACTGCAATGGTGAGGCAAGTCACTCTTTATGTTTCAGTTGTCTGTGGCAGTTGGCTCAGTTCAGTAAATGCTTTTACCTTTGGCCCCATGATTTGGGATGATTTCATAATTCCCCTGTGCACCCGCCAGGGTATGAGGGTGCAATGGTGGCTTTGCCGCACATAGACAGGTGACTAATATCATGCAAAAGTTTACTTATGTTTTCATGTATTGCACTGTAGTCTTGTGATGGGGAACATTGGATTCCCTTTTGGTTGTTATTGAAGGTTATATAATGTTGCACTTCTCTTGTCTTTAGCCCCCTTTTCTTTTTCTAGCACAAGTTTTAGCTTTTTGTTACCCGCTAAGGGTTCTCTGTGCCATTCCTTATGGGACCATATTGCATCCACGCAGGGTTTTTTCTGTCAGCTCACAGTCTATCTATCTGTTGCTTGCCTGCTTGCCATAATCTGTCACTCAGGAGAGGGACAAATACAGTATCATGGATAACTCCCCTGCGCATACTGTCTCTTAACATATGGGGATTAAATACCCCAGTGAAGAGGAAAATGGTACTTAAAGGAGAAGTACCGCCAAAGTTTGTTCGGGTGTACTTCTCTGCTGTCGGCTGACGTCACAGAGCCAGTCCAGGCTGGGGAAAGATTGCGACCATATGGTTGGACCGGCACCCAGCTCAGCCTTTCAGTGAGTCGCTGAGAGCCTGAACCAGCTGCTCCCACCCCCTCCACAGCTGAGTGCGGGGGTGGGGTGGCAGAACAGTGAGCCGTGATTGACAGTTACCAGAATATAAAAGAAAAATGCAGCGCGTAAATGTCCATAAAAGAAGAGTAAAAGTCTATGAATCCCAGGAAGCACGGGAAGCACCCGATGGGTGAGTGATCCTTGACTTATAGGTGAATAATAGTCTTCCACCAACACCACAATAAGCCAAGCCTCTTACTCTTAGGAATGAACCACTAGGTTATAGGTGGTCATTAGGGCCAAACTTAGCACCCACATTTTAAGTGGTTTGATATACTACACCATGAAGTGGTATTTGTTCTTACACCTTTTAACATGAGGAGAGGTGCCTGGATTCATGCTGGAGCAGTCTGTGGTGGATATGACTCAGAGGAGATTGGTGGGGAGTGTGAAGGGAGTCACTTTGGGTGGGGGGCCCACGGAACCCAGATTACTTTAGAGAGGTCAGGAAACTTCTTTGTCAGCCCAGGCCCCTCTTATGTGTAAGTTTCCCTGTGTCTATTAGGGGCACAGGGTGACTGAGAAGTCCAATCTGGTCTGCCCTAACCAGACTCCCAGTACAAGCACACCGGACTCATTTAATTTAACTTCTGTTATCTTGAGTCTTATATGTGTGGTTTATGTTGAAAGTTGGAGAGGCTCCTTCACTTGGGACAGTAATATTTATCAACAATATTCCTCAAGAAATATATGAAGATAAATGAATTCCACTGTATCAGACTACTGGGACATTGTATAAGCTTTGCCTCGTATACTGTTGTAGACCATTGCCATGTAGTCTGTGATTCATGATTATTCAAAGCATTGCTTAGATGGTTAATTGGGTTCCCTATTGTTTCTGTCTGTCTGCTAATATTAGGTCCACACCGCCTTGGTAGCAAACTTTTGGGGTGATGTTTAAGGTTTATGTGAATTAGCTTACAGGTTAACCTCTTAAGGACTGCCCCATGCAGATATAATGTGGCAGGGCGGCCCTCCTGCACATACCTGTACGTGATTTTGTGCACGGGATCTGGGGGGGGGCGCGTGCGTGCCGCCAGTGACCCGCTCCCGCTGTGATTGGACAGCAGGTTCTATGCATGAAGGTAAAAAATCTTCTGTGTGCAGCAGCCCCCCTAATACTTACCTGAGACCCATCGCGATCCAGGGATGTGCACGAGGGAAATTTCCCTCCTCATTGGCTCCCGTTGCCAGTGAGGAGAGAGGGGGTGGGGCTGAGCTGTGGCTCTGTGTGTGAATGGACACATAAAGCAGCAGCTCAGGAGCGAGTCTGCTTGGGTGCCCCCAGAGCAAGCTGCTTGCTCTGGGGGCAGAAAGGAAGGGCCAGGAATGCCAGCAGGGGACCTGAGAAGAGGAGGATCTGGGTTGTTCTGTGCAAAACCCCTGCACACAGCAGGTAAGACAAGTTTGTTATTTTTAACCAATAAATAAAACATTGCCTTTAATTTGGGGCAAGCTGGCCCAAATGAACTCTTTACTGCACTAACAGGTGTGCTTGCTGGGCATGCTGCATTAACTGTATGTACAGTGCCTTGAAAAAGTATTCATACCCCTTGAAATTTCCACATTATGTCATGTTACAACCAAAAACGTAAATGTATTTTATTGAAATTTTTGTGTAATAGACCAACACAAAGTGGCACATAATTGTGAAGTGGACGGAAAACGGTAAATGGTTTTCAAAATTTTTTTACAAATAAATCTCTAAACATAAAAAGAAAAAAAACTGCGCTAATCAAACATGCATCAACAGATACATTTTTAAAAAACTCTAACATTAGCTGCAATAATAATGGGATAAACACAAGAAAATATTAAGGGAAAAAAATCGCGCTCATAGAGTCTATGTATAGGATTGAGGATATAATTCACTCCAAAAAAGTATCTTTTAGTGGAAATATCTCTCAAACATTGGCTTGTTCTATGAAAAGTGACCTTCCACACGTTGCTTTATATACTCATGGAGGATATGCTTACCAGAAGTAAGCCATAGATCAGCATATGGCTTTAACCCAGCCTGGGTTGATGATTCGTTGGTTATGGATTGTGGCGAAGCAATACCAAATAACTCTTTCTCTTTCTCAGGTGTACTCATAGGGCATAATTAGTAATCACCGGAAAAACAAAAGATATCCATAGCATAATACTGATAGACTATATATGGTAAAAAACAGTGAGTGAAGGGTTAACGAGTGGGGAAAGTGTCCAATTAGGTATGAACAGACACCCGTGATCACAGATGAATTTGAGTGACCAAAAGACACCACCACCACATGAAAGACCTTATTACCAGATAATCAATTGTTATGCACACAGACAAGAAAATCCTTCTTTTGAATATTTCCACTTTTAAATAAACCGCCACAAGTGAAGTTGGATACGCAATATGTCCAGATCATAGGTAACCACCATAAGAAGTGCCTCCTTACCAAGCAGTGAAATGACAATCAGCAATGAGAATCAAACAGCAGGCAGTCAGATGCACACTCCTTATAAGATGTCCCCTTACCGCATAGCCCAGTTTCAAAAAGCCAGATACAGCAAACACAGATTCATGAGACCACGCACGGATCGATGGCAGCGATTTTTCAGCAGATACCCAAGAGAAAAAATATTCGTACCATAGCGTTATACTGCATTAAAAGTTTTATTCAAAACATAAAAAGTTTGCACTTACAAACTGACGAAATTAAAACAGCAGATTCCAAAAAGTTGTAGAGCCGGCCGGCTACAAACGAACAGACACTCCCGTCCTTCTTTGCGTGGTGACGTCAGCACGTGTACCCTCAGACGCGTTTCGTTATAATTAACATTATCAATGAGGAGCGGGCAGCGTGCTGTGTCACCACCTTATATAGAGCTACCCTTGATCTGAATCATGGATGTGAAGCTCCAAGCGCCATCTTAGTTATGGGCAATCATTATATGTTGTCTATGGAGGACCTCTGGCGGATGTCCCATTCTCACTGGGAACAAAAAACTCCATGTATATTGAGGTCAATAATTAACTTCCTGGGTGAATTGAGGCAACTTTATTGAGACTCAATGTCTACGGACATTCCTATATGTTATCTATGAGGGACTTCCAACGATCTTTTCGTTTACACCAGGAAGTTCCTGTTTAAAGGGGTCAGTGTCCAACTTCCCAAATTAGCTGGGCCAACTTTATTGAAACTCAACATTAATGACAAATTGGAAACCACCCCGTATATCTACTTAATAATCATTGTGATTAATACCTGTGAATTATAAGCCCGCAATCCTGCGGGAAAAATATAACAAAGAGAGTGAGGATAATTATTTTAAAAGTGAAAATCCTTATAAAAGGAGATTATTGAAATATGAGCTCGCGTTACTACAGTGCTGCGGGAAAATAGTGAAAAAGTGAAGTGAATAATTCAAAAGTGAAAAATCCTTATGTAAGGGAAATAAATTAAAAAAGGGGTTTTAAAAAGAAATTATTAATTTTCAAGTTAATCCCCTCTATATTGGTGAATTAATATTACTGTAAATATAGGGGCATAGTGATTAAACATATATGTCCACCTTATTGATATATTTATTTGTGTATATTAATTTTATTAAATATAATAAAATTGGAATTGAAAGTATATATAAAAATTAAAAATATATATGTGTTTACTCTAAACAATTATACCGTGTACGTGTATAAACAATTATATCGTGTGTGTGTGTATAAACACTTCACACTGTACTCGCTTAACAATGTGACTTATGTGATATTATATGTAAAATACACATGCTGGGCACCATAGAAAGGTTCCTATAGAATATTTCTATACTTTGCATTATATAAGCATATAGTTCGATCAAGTGTATATATGTGTATGCGTATGCATTATATAAGCATATATACATAATTCGGTCAAGTGTATATATGTGTATGGGGGATGGTTAGTTATAACCTGTGCCGATGTTATAAGAGATACACATACATGGCTCAGATCAAGTTTACAAATCAAAGGCAAAAAAAGCTTTACAGATTGTGGTTTACAACGCAAAACGACATATATCTAATCACTACAAGGTACACATCAAGAGTTGTCAATAAATGCGTTTATATCCACATCAATGTTAAGCCCATAAGGGGCATAAGTCCTGGCCTTATAGATCCATGACATTTCTAACTTGGAGATTTCTCTCACAAGTGAGCTCCCCCTCCAGTTTGTGCTAAATTTATCTATCCCCAAAAAAAGTGTGTTTGAGGGGTCTTTTTTGTGGACTAATAAGTAGTGTTTAGAAACTGAATGGTTTTTAAAACCAGTTATTATGTTTGTGATATGTTCGTTTAATCTGACTTGTAACGGTCGATTGGTTCTCCCTATATACTGTAATCCACACGGGCATTGCAGTAAATAAACTACACCCAATGTGGCACAGGTTATGAACGGTTTGATGTCGAATTGAATTGTCCGCCTGCGTCAAAAAATCGCTATCCTTAGAGCAATTTCTCTTGAGCCTGATGTACTGGCTCTTTGGAACCGAATCTAACCAGGGTTTGTGATGACATGAATTTGTGGGTATGAAGGAATTCCTGTCAGTGGACTTAAAATACGTAGAGGTAGTTAGAGTCCCACCATCAGCCTTTATAGTCAAATCGAGAAAATTAATTTCCGATCGACTAGTCTCATATTTCAGTTCTATGCCCCTCTGGTTGTCATTAAGGGAAGCCATAAATGATTGAAGTGATTGAGTGTCACCTTCCCATAGGAGGAGGATGTCATCAATAAATCTTATCCACAGAACCAGTTGGGGTATGTTCTGTGAATAGATGACATCCTCCTCCCATTTAGCCATAAATAAATTGGCTAGGCTAGGGACATATTTTGCCCCCATAGCCACGCCTCTACTTTGGATGTAAAATTGATCCCCAAACCAGAAATAATTGTGTGTTGCTGCAAATTCTAGCAGGTCCATAATGAATGAAACCTGCTGGAGTTGCAGACCAGAATCTCTGGCTAAAAAACCAGAAACAGCATCAAGACCCAGATTATGTGGGATAATGCTATAAAGGGATGTGACATCTGCAGTCACAAGCAAAGTGTCCATTTTAATCCTAGTATCAGACAAAATGCTAATAACATGCCTGGAGTCCTTAACATACGAAGGCATTTTGCGCACAAGTGGCTGAAGGTAGAAGTCAATATATCTGCCCACCCGGGACGTCAGGGAGTCAATCCCACTTACAATTGGACGTCCCGGGGAGCAGGTAGGATTCTTGTGTATCTTCGGAAGATAATATATTGTAGGGGTCCTTGGTATCAGGAATAAACTTTCCCTTTTACACAGAATCCCTGTTGACAGGCCCCTAGATACAATACGTGAAAGATCCCTTGAATAAATACCCTTGGGGTCTGAAGGTAGGGGGGTGTAAGTATTTCTATCATCAAGAATTTTATACATTTCTTTTAGATAGTCTTTTTTATCGAGTACTACAATACCCCCCCCCCCCCTTTGTCGGCAGGTCTTATTACGAGTTCTTTGTTATTACACAAAGATTCTAAACCCTCTTGCATCATTTTATTATTCTTGGCTTTTTTTATCTCCATGTTTTCCAAGTCCCTGAGGATAACATCCCTAAAAACTCTCAAAGACGGGGCTAACATCCCAGGGGGATTGAACAAGGAGGCATTTGCCAGCCCGGAGTGGAGAAACCCACTTACAGGTCTATTACTGATGCTGGTGATCGGATTAACTGTGAGGTATCTTTTAATGTTCAACTTCCTCACAAATTTATGCACATCCATGTAAGTCTGGAATTTATCCAGACTTCTAGGGGGTGCATATTTGAGGCCTTTGTCTAAAACAATCTTTTCTGATTCTGTGAGAGTTTTGGTACTCAGATTAAAGATGCCCATTCCTGTTACTTTTTTGGCTTCTTCGATTGCTCGCAGGCGCCTCCCCCCTTTAGTTCCTCGTTTCTTTCGACTGGCCTTTTGACGCCTTGATTTGGTCGGGAAAAACCCCAGCCCCCTGGTCTATTCATAGGTGGACGTCCACGTTTAGGTGTATCCATCCGTGGTGGCAAACTAGTGGAACCTTCCCCATATTGAGTATATTGGGAGCCACTATACATATAGTTATCATCAAAGGTATCCTTATCTCTCAAAGGAAAAAAGCTATTGTTGTTAAGGACTGAAGTTTCTAGGTCCCAGCCCGAACCCTGATATTCCGATACCCAACCTGGGTCCTGTTGTTCATTTATGTTAGGATTGCGCCACCAATCAGAACCCCCGTTGCGCTGTCCACGATTATAACTGGACATGCCTCTCCCTCTATGTGTGGGGGGGCCTCTATACCATGGTGGGGGGACCTGATGTTGTGATCCATATTCCTGTGTGTAAGCAGGTCTATTGTAACCCGAGGCTTGATGGGTATTATAAGGGGGATTATAGGGGGGATTCTGCCTGAACCCGGTAGGTCTGTGTGGAGACTGATAAGAGTTATACCCCCCTCCCCTCTGTTGTTTTATACTACTATTTTTCTTGGGATTGGGTATATGTGTTCTATTGGGGCGTGGTGTATTAGCAACCCCACTCTCTATTATTTGAGAGGACACCTCCATTTCCATATTATTCTGACCAGCTTGCTCGGCTAGCAGCTTTTTCTGCCATTCAAAGACAGAATTAGTCTGATAGTCCAGCAAATCTCGATTGTATTTTTTCTTTTTTTTGATCCTTTGGTCCTTGTCCTCCTTATCAAGGACTTTCAAAAGGTTTTGTGATTTTTCTCTATATTCCTCACTCTCTTTCATAGGGCATAGTTTGTCTTTAATGGATTTAATGTCATTATCCAATTTAACCAGTTTAAGATTCTTTCTATCTATTAGAAACTTTAAAAAGGAAACTCCAGCCTTGTTCAGATAGGCAAACCATTCTTCAAGGTCAGAATCTCCTTTTTGGGGGGAGATCTCACCACCTGAGGCTTCTGGGGACCATAGCGTGTGTTACATAGGTCTCCAGATAAGCTATATCCCACTTAGTGTGGGTTTCCGATATAAGTAGATTTTTTAATCTTACAAATAACCCCCCCGAGGTCTCCCTCTTCTTCTCTATATATTTCAAAGACTCCATCAATATTAACCACTTTGGTGGCTCTAAATTCAAAAATGTCCATTACTGAATGGATAGATCTTGATATCAGCAGCAGTAATAGTATCAGAAACTAAAAAGAAAAAGAAAAAAACTGCGCTAATCAAACATGCATCAACAGATAAATTTTTAAAAAACTCTAACATTAGCTGCAATAATAATGGGATAAACACAAGAAAATATTAAGGGAAAAAAATCGCGCTCATAGAGTCTATGTATAGGATTGAGGATATAATTCACTCCAAAAAAGTCTCTTTTAGTGGAAATATCTCTCAAACATTGGCTTGTTCTATGAAAAGTGACCTTCCACACGTTGCTTTATAAAATTCTTGATGATAGAAATACTTACACCCCCTACCTTCAGACCCCAAGGGTATTTATTCAAGGGGATTCTGTGTAAAAGGGAAAGTTTATTCCTGATACCCAGGGCCCCAAGGACCCCTACAATATATTATCTTCCGAAGATACACAAGAATCCTACCTGCCCCCCCGGGACGTCCAATTGTAAGTGTTATTGACTCCCTGACGTCCCGGGTGGGCAGATATATTGACTTCTACCTTCAGCCACTTGTGCGCAAAATGCCTTCGTATGTTAAGGACTCCAGGCATGTTATTAGCATTTTGTCTGATACTAGGATTAAAATGGACACTTTGCTTGTGACTGCAGATGTCACATCCCTTTATAGCATTATCCCACATAATCTGGGTCTTGATGCTGTTTCTGGTTTTTTAGCCAGAGATTCTGGTCTGCAACTCCAGCAGGTTTCATTCATTATGGACCTGCTGGAATTTGCAGCAACACACAATTATTTCTGGTTTGGGGATCAATTTTACATCCAAAGTAGAGGCGTGGCTATGGGGGCAAAATATGCCCCTAGCCTAGCCAATTTATTTATGGCTAAATGGGAGGAGGATGTCATCTATTCACAGAACATACCCCAACTGGTTCTGTGGATAAGATTTATTGATGACATCCTCCTCCTATGGGAAGGTGACACTCAATCACTTCAATCATTTATGGCTTCCCTTAATGACAACCAGAGGGGCATAGAACTGAAATATGAGACTAGTCGATCGGAAATTAATTTTCTCGATTTGACTATAAAGGCTGATGGTGGGACTCTAACTACCTCTACGTATTTTAAGTCCACTGACAGGAATTCCTTCATACCCACAAATTCATGTCATCACAAACCCTGGTTAGATTCGGTTCCAAAGAGCCAGTACATCAGGCTCAAGAGAAATTGCTCTAAGGATAGCGATTTTTTGACGCAGGCGGACAATTTAACTCAGAGGTTTCTGGAAAAGGGATACTCTAGAGAAAGTTTGGCATGTACGCTTGATAGTGTGAAATCTTTGAATAGGGGAGATCTCTTGAAAGAGAGAGAAGCACCAAGGTTGAATCCTTTTTCACAGGGGGTACCCTTTTTGACGACTTATTCGTTGCAACATAAGAAGATCAAACAGATGGTAGCCAAACATTGGCATATCATCTGCAATGACCGAATATTGGGTACCATTCTACCAGAAAGACCCCAGGTAATCTTTAGGGGTGCATCCTCTTTGAGAAATAGAATATCTCCTAACATCTTGGATCCCCCTAATAGGAGTAATTTAAGTTTTTTCCAGCTATCAGGATACTATAAGTGTGGTAGGTGTCGAGTTTGTTCCTTAAATAGCTGCACCCATAGACGGACTCAGAACTTCCGATCTACCAGTACACAGATTCAATTCGACATCAAACCGTTCATAACCTGTGCCACATTGGGTGTAGTTTATTTACTGCAATGCCCGTGTGGATTACAGTATATAGGGAGAATCAAACGACCGTTACAAGTCAGATTAAACGAACATATCACAAACATAATAACTGGTTTTGAGAGAAATCTCCAAGTTAGAAATGTCATGGATCTATAAGGCCAGGACTTATGCCCCTTATGGGCTTAACATTGATGTGGATGTAAACGCATTTATTGACAACTCTTGATGTGTACCTTGTAGTGATTAGATATATGTCGTTTTGCGTTGTAAACCACAATCTGTAAAGCTTTTTTTGCCTTTGATTTGTAAACTTGATCTGAGCCATGTATGTGTATCTCTTATAACATCGGCACAGGTTATAACTAACCATCCCCCATACACATATATACACTTGACCGAATTATGTATATATGCTTATATAATGCATACGCATACACATATATACACTTGATCGAACTAAATGCTTATATAATGCAAAGTATAGAAATATTCTATAGGAACCTATCTATGGTGCCCAGCATGTGTATTTTACATATAATATCACATAAGTCACATTGTTAAGCGAGTACAGTGTGAAGTGTTTATACACACACACGATATAATTGTTTATACACGTACACAGTATAATTGTTTTGAGTAAACACATATATATTTTTAATTTTTATATATACTTTCAATTCCAATTTTATTATATTTAATAAAATTAATATACACAAATAAATATATCAATAAGGTGGACATATATGTTTAATCACTATGCCCCTATATTTACAGTAATATTAATTCACCAATATAGAGGGGATTAACTTGAAAATTAATAATTTCTTTTTAAAACCCCTTTTTTAATTTATTTCCCTTACATAAGGATTTTTCACTTTTGAATTATTCACTTCACTTTTTCACTATTTTCCCGCAGCACTGTAGTAACGCGAGCTCATATTTCAATAATCTCCTTTTATAAGGATTTTCACTTTTAAAATAATTATCCTCACTCTCTTTGTTATATTTTTCCCGCAGGATTGCGGGCTTATAATTCACAGGTATTAATCACAATGATTATTAAGTAGATATACGGGGTGGTTTCCAATTTGTCATTAATGTTGAGTTTCAATAAAGTTGGCCCAGCTAATTTGGGAAGTTGGACACTGACCCCTTTAAACAGGAACTTCCTGGTGTAAACGAAAAGATCGTTGGAAGTCCCTCATAGATAACATATAGGAATGTCCGTAGACATTGAGTCTCAATAAAGTTGCCTCAATTCACCCAGGAAGTTAATTATTGACCTCAATATACATGGAGTTTTTTGTTCCCAGTGAGAATGGGACATCCGCCAGAGGTCCTCCATAGACAACATATAATGATTGCCCATAACTAAGATGGCGCTTGGAGCTTCACATCCATGATTCAGATCAAGGGTAGCTCTATATAAGGTGGTGACACAGCACGCTGCCCGCTCCTCATTGATAATGTTAATTATAACGAAACGCGTCTGAGGGTACACGTGCTGACGTCACCACGCAAAGAAGGACGGGAGTGTCTGTTCGTTTGTAGCCGGCCGGCTCTACAACTTTTTGGAATCTGCTGTTTTAATTTCGTCAGTTTGTAAGTGCAAACTTTTTATGTTTTGAATAAAACTTTTAATGCAGTATAACGCTATGGTACGAATATTTTTTCTCTTGGGTATCTGCTGAAAAATCGCTGCCATCGATCCGTGCGTGGTCTCATGAATCTGTGTTTGCTGTATCTGGCTTTTTGAAACTGGGCTATGCGGTAAGGGGACATCTTATAAGGAGTGTGCATCTGACTGCCTGCTGTTTGATTCTCATTGCTGATTGTCATTTCACTGCTTGGTAAGGAGGCACTTCTTATGGTGGTTACCTATGATCTGGACATATTGCGTATCCAACTTCACTTGTGGCGGTTTATTTAAAAGTGGAAATATTCAAAAGAAGGATTTTCTTGTCTGTGTGCATAACAATTGATTATCTGGTAATAAGGTCTTTCATGTGGTGGTGGTGTCTTTTGGTCACTCAAATTCATCTGTGATCACGGGTGTCTGTTCATACCTAATTGGACACTTTCCCCACTCGTTAACCCTTCACTCACTGGTTTTTACCATATATAGTCTATCAGTATTATGCTATGGATATCTTTTGTTTTTCCGGTGATTGCTAATTATGCCCTATGAGTACACCTGAGAAAGAGAAGGAGTTATTTGGTATTGCTTCGCCACAATCCATAACCAACGAATCATCAACCCAGGCTGGGTTAAAGCCATATGCTGATCTATGGCTTACTTCTGGTAAGCATATCCTCCATGAGTATATAAAGCAACGTGTGGAAGGTCACTTTTCATAGAACAAGCCAATGTTTGAGAGATATTTCCACTAAAAGAGACTTTTTTGGAGTGAATTATATCCTCAATCCTATACATAGACTCTATGAGCGCGATTTTTTTCCCTTAAAATCTCTCAACAGTGTGGCGTGCATTTCTATTCAGCCCCCTTTACTCTGATGCCCCTAACTAGAATCTAGTGGAACCAATTGCCTTCAGAAGTCACCTAATTGGTAAATAGAGTCTAATTTAATCTCAGTATAAATACTGCTGTTCTGTGAAGCCCTCATAGATTTGTTAGAAAACATTAGTGAACAAACAGCATCATGAAGGCCAAGGAACACACCACACAGGTCAGGGATAACGTTGTGGAGAAGTTTAAAGCAGGGCTAGATTATAAAAAAATATCCCAAGCTTTGAACATTTCACGGAGCACTGCTCAATCCATCATCCAGAAATGGAAAGAGTATGGCACAACTGCAAACCTACCAAGACATGGCCGTCCACCTAAACTGACAGGCCAGGCAAGAACAGCATTAATCAGAAAAGCAGCCAAGAGACCCATGGTAACTCTGGAGGAGCTGCAGAGATCCACAGCTCAGGTGGGAGAATCTGTCCACAGGAAAACTCTTATGCCGCGTACACACGGTCCGATGGAAACAGTCCGATGGGAGCTTTTCATCGGATTTTCCGACTGTGTGTATGCCCATTGGTCTTTTTCTGTCGGAATTTCCGACGGACTTTGGATTGAGAACCTGTTCTTAATTTTTCCGAGGGAAAACCTTTCTATCGGATTTTCCGATCGTGTGTATGCAATTCCGACGCGCAAAATTCCGACACATACTCGGAAACAATTTGACGCATGCTCAGAAGCATTAAACTTCCCTTTTATAGTGCAGTCGAACGTGTTGTATGCCGTGGTGTTATTGACCGTCGGAATTTGGTGTGACCGCGTGTAGGCAAGACAGTTTGAGCGAAATTCCGTCGGAATTCCGACTGGAAAACCATCAGAGCTTTTTCCGACGAGAATTCCGACCGTGTGTACGCGGCATTAGTCATGCACTCCACAAATCTGGCCTTTATAGAAAAGCGTCAAGAAGAAAGCCATTGTTGAAAGAAAGCCATAAGAAGTCCAGTTTGCAAGAACCCATGTGGGGGACACAGCAAACATGTGGAAGAAGGTGCTCTGGTCAGATAAACCCAAAATTGAATTTTTTGGCCTAAAAGCAAAACGCTATTTGTGACGGAAAACTAACATTGCACATCACCCTGAACACACCATCCCCACCGTGAAACATGGTGGTGACAGCATCATGTTGTGGCGATGCTTTTCTTCAGCAGGGTAGCTGGTCAGAGTTGATGGGAAGATGGATGGAGCCAAATACAGGGCAATCTTAGAAGAAAACCTGCCCCATACACACGAGTGGAAATTCCGCCAGCAAAAGTCTGATGAAAGCCCTAAGTCCTGTGTCTTTCTGCTCTTTCGTTCCTCTGTTACCAGCATGATAACTTCTGACAAGCTCTCCAACAACCGAGATAAAACCAGCCTGAAATTTGTGTCGGGGTGGGTGCTATAAACAGATTAGCAGAGAGCTAGTCTTGTCACAGCACAACTCTGCACATTCCTTCCTTCCTCTGCCTATGTGGAGGGGGGGGGGGGAGTGTGACTTTCCTCCAATCAGCTGTCACGCAGTGTATGCCAAGAATCTACTCCTACTGCTGAATGATGAAGTCAAAATTCTAACACAATGTTAGAGTTCTAAAGAATAAAGCAAGCTGAAGACAGCAGATATGCATGTAAAACATATGTAGGGAGATTTGTTTCATCTCTGTTTATCATCTGAGGCTTTTCACCTCACTGGGTATAGGAGAGGGTTTACATCCACTTTAAGTGACCCTTTAGGAATAAGATTTTTAGTTATACCTTTGACTGCTGGGTTAGGTAGCTTTGAATGAGAAAAGGACATCTGACAACCTCCTCAAAAACCTTCCTTCTCCATGCCCACTTGGTGTTCTTCACATCTAGCCATCTTGATGTGTTTGAGGGCCATTTTCTCTTTAGTCTTTTACCAAATACACCTACATTTGACAAAGAGAAACAGAGATATTATTTGATCTGAAATATAAGTAGAAGTTCCCTATGCTATGGTATGTAGATGATGACACATGAAGATGAATAGAGATGTTACCATATTAGGGATACGAATAGGGGTAGGGGTAGATGGTACTATAGTAGGAGTATGATGTCTTCTTATAATAATAATAACAACAACAGTGATACAGTATATAGGTGGTATTCTTTCCTAAATGCAGATTTTAGATATGATAACCTTCAAATTTTTTTGCCATGGAACAGTGGTCTCCAAGCTGTGGCCCTTTGCCAGCCTTTATCTGGCCTTTGGGGAGTTATTTCCCGGCTGAACACCAATGGTGGGGCATAATTCCTGCCACTGACACCAACGATGAGGCACTTTTCCTCCCATTTACACCAATGATGGGGCACTATTACTCCCAATGGAAACTAAAATGGGCAAAATTCCTGCGACCAACGCCAATACTGATAACGATGATGGTACACCATTCCTCCTACTAGATACCAACACTAGGGCATAATTTCTGCCACTGACACCAATGATGGGGCACTATTCCCTCCACTGACATGAACACTGGGGGGGGGGGGTAATTCTTGCTATGTACATCAACAATCACTTATACCAATAATGGGACACTATTCCTCCCACTACTAAAAAACACTATTCCTCCCACTGGACACCAACACTGGGGCATAATTCCTCCAACTGACACCAACGATGGGGCACTCTTCCTCCTACTGACACCATCAATGGGGCATAATGCCTCCGACTGACACCAATGATGGGATACTATACCTCTCATTGACACCAATGATGGTGAACTATTTCTCAGACTAATAACAATTACAATATAACAAATACAATAACAACTAATAACAATTCCTCCTCGGGGCAGCACACAGCTACACGGACGGTGGATACTTCCTCCCCTCCTTTCCCCACCTCCTACTCAGGACAACCCTTACGGGTACCATTACTAGTCTCTCCATTCCCCCGCTTTTGGACATTTATCCACTTGGTGGAACTCCCTGGTGAACTGTATTTAGACATTCACCTTGTATTCCCCCTGAGGGCTTTTTGGATGGATTTTCCTATTTAATGAGGGCCTGCCAGGGTGTCTTCCCCCATGTTCTTTGATCTCCATATCCACAGAAAATGATAGTGGACCTCTACGAGACACAGAGATACACATAATTTATTTACCATACATCTAAGATCCAACTTTGTGATTGCTATTGGTTCTAGGGGCCACGTGTCTCTCTCCTCTTTGAACTCCGACTCACATTGAGTGCCTGCTCCACCGCGAGCGTTAATTGTATTAGAAACTCAATTACTCTCCACTCCTGATGAAGGTTCTCCCATCTAAAGAACTGGAAACGCGTCGGGTATTTTTGGAGCTCACCTACCTCCACGGGAGCTCCAGTGCTACCTATCTGTTTTTTTGTATTGTGTCTTTTTTGGTTTGAGTATATTGTATTGTAAATTTTTGTATTGTTTTATACATATTGCATTGTGTATCCTGTTCTTGAAAATCAGGTGACCATTTTTATTATTCGAATTAAAATACTATTTTTTATATACTGTTGTCTAGTGTGGTGGTCTAAGTAAAGTCCCAAAGTAGGGGTTTTCTTCTTGGTCTAATGGAAACTAAAACGGGCAAAATTCCTTCGACCAACGCCAATACTGATACCGATGATGGGACACTATTCCTCCTACTGGATACCAACACTAGGGCATCATTTCTGACACTGACACCAATGATGGGGCACTATTCCCTCCACTGACATGAACACTGGGGGGTAATTCTTGCTATGTACATCAACAATCACTTATACCAATAATGGGACACTATTCCTCCCACTACTAAAAAACACTATTCCTCCCACTGGACACCAACACTGGGGCATAATTCCTCCAACTGACACCAACGATGGGGCACTCTTCCTCCTACTGTCACCATCAATGGGGCATAATGCCTCCGACTGACACCAATAATGGGATACTATACCTCTCATTGACACCAATGATGGTGAACTATTTCTCCGACTAATAACAATTACAATATAACAAAAACAATAACAACTAATAACAATTCCTCCTTAACTGACTACAGACATTTAGATTTTTTTTTTTTACTTCCACTGACCACCAAGCCTGAGGCATTGTTTACTTACCATTAATTGACATTTTCTACTCCCACTGGCCACAATCTGGCCCACCTAAAGTTTGAAGGACAGTATATTGGCCTTTTGCTTAGAAAACTTGGAGACTCCTACTATGGAAGATTGCTACTCTTTTCCTTCTATCGGTCTTTGGGGAACATATATCCTCAGTCATTGGGAACATATAGCCTCAGTACTGACAAGCAGGATCCACCAACTGCTGGACCAGGGTCACCTAGGTAAGTAACATTCTCTGCTCAATTCCCCCTATTCTTTACAGGTAATTGCTCTTACTGGAGTTCTCGTAATAAACATCCTCACTAGTATGTCACTAGGATCTGTGTTGCTCCTTGGTGAAACAATGGAAAAGCATCAATAATGTTGGAAGTGCAATTGCCCTAAGCAACCAATCAGATTTTATCTTTCACCAGCAGTGAGTGCAATGTTTAGGATGACTGCTGATTGATTACTTGCAGATCATTGCGCTGTCCACTTAGCTGTTTTTGTTAGCAATGGATATTTTGTACTTGTTAATGATCTACATATTAAAAAGACAAAATATAAAAACGTACACTTCCATAGCCTCCTGTCCTCCTGAGCATTGTCTCATGTTGAATTGAGATAAGAGTGAGTTATAAAACTCAGCCATATGAATGCTATTATGATTATGTCACGTATTGTTTTATATGAAAGCAGTATAGAAGAAGATCATGGCATTTTGATGGTTCTTAGAGTCCATTCATGCCATTGTGGTGTGGTGTTTTGCCTTAACATGTGTTATGCTGCGTGTTAAAGTGCATTGCATTAACTGGTTCCCGACCGGCTCACACAGATATACTGCGGCACAATGGCTCTCCTAGGTGAAATCCCGTATGGGTACATCCTTCCCTTTTTCGGCCACCAGAGGGCGCGCGCGCGCCGCCCGGCGGGGGACCCGATGCTGAGTAGGAGAGGAGACATATCGCTGTTCCTACTTACTAGGAACAAATGACATGTCTCCTCTCCTCTGACAGCATGGGGATTTGTGTGTGTAAACACAGTCCCTGTGCTGTCAGAGGAGAGGAGACATGTCATTTGTTCCTAGTAAGTAGGAACAGCGATATGTCTCCTCTCCTACTCAGTCCTTTCCCCATACAGTTAGAACACACTGAGGGAACACATATTTAACCCCTTGATCGCTCCCTAGTGTTAACCCTTTCACTACCAGTGACATTTATACAGTAATCAGTGCATTTTTATAGCACTGATCACTGTATAAATGTCAGTGTTCCCAAAAATATGTCAAAGGTGTCAAAAATTGCAGATTGACACAATTTTTTCAAAATTGTTGGCCTTTTTTTTGTTTATAGTGCAAAAAATAAAAAACGCAGAGGTGATCTAATACCACCAAAAGAAAGCTCTATTTGTGGGAAAAAATTACGCAAATTTCGTTTTGGTACAGCATTGCATGACCACGCAATTGTCAGTTAAAGCGACGCAGTGCCAAATTGTAAAAAGTGCTCTGGTCAGGAAGAGGGTAGTATGTTCCGGTGCTGAAGTGGTTAAGGAAGCCTATTTATTTGAAAAGGCATCCAAAGAATCAGATCGCACTACAATTGTGCTTGCTCCATTTTTTGCAATGCAAAGTACCCATGTATGGTAGGAAACTACCATGCGTTGCAGTGTACTTTAATGCAGGTGTGTTGTGGTACCATACAGCACATCAGCATGCATAACATACATTGCTGCAATGCAATAGTGTGAACGCACTGCTGCAACAGTAGAGTGTACAGCAATATTGTGCACAATGCCTTACTTTTGGCTAAGTTTAGTTGTGCAAACAGTAACACCACAATATCTGTGCTAAAAAAAACATCATAACAAACTTTACAAAATTTTAAAGTGTAAAGTTAGCTGAAAGTCAGCAGAAAGACCGACATAAAATTCCCTATAACATAATGCACAAAAAACTGCAGCACTATAAAAATGTCCTTAAGCAGAATATGTATAAAATTAGGGTTGCACTGATACCGATACTAGTAAGCCAAGGAAACACTTTCTAATGTAGGAGAGCCGAAAAGGAAAAAAAAACAAAGGGAAGGAAAAAAAAAGACAGCAAATGTTTAGGAAACAAAGGAGGAATTAAGAGGCTGTGCTCAATTACGTAATCTGAGAGACTGTCAGTTTTCTCCCACATCTACACTTAGTAATATCGTATATACTCGAGTATAAGCCAAGTTTTCCAGCACATTTTTTTGTGCTGAAAGTGCCCCCTTTGGCTTATACTTGAGTCAAGCACTTTTCTGCAGCAGAGAATGACATTTTCCAAACTGACTTTGGGGCCCCGTATCTCGGGCCACTCGGTGCTAGGAACCCCAAATTTGGTGTGCAAACCCAGTGGAACTAGCACTACAAGTGGCTCCAAGCACCAAGTGGCTCCGAGATACAGGGCCCCAAATTCAGTCAACTGTGTCCATCTGCAGCAATATCATTTCGGGCCCTTTGGGTCCAGAGACCCCACATTTTGATCCTTCTTTTTAGGATATCCCTAGGATCCCTAGGGTATCCCTCAGACAGGGGGCTTTCCTAAACAAAACTTGTGGACTATCTGGCAACAAGGGCAATAATACCTTGTCACCTTTTAAAAATAGGCCAATGTTTCCTAATAATCCTTTTAATCTCTTGGTGCTGCTTGGAGAAAGATGTAATAAAAGCGCAGCCAAAGTTTTCCACATTATGAAGCTTGTGTAACTGGTTCTGTGATTCAGGGTTTTTATCCATAAAATAAATATGCCTGATTATCTTAAATTGGACTTTATGTGGGAATCACTGCTGTAAAAGTATGCCAAGTGCTGTGCACTTGCCTCTCTGCAAACAGAACCCACCAGGCCCTAACATAGCCCTAACATTAGTATAACTTCATAAAATACATAAAGGTTGGCAGCATCACTCATTACTCATGTCAGCAGGGGGGAGAAAAAGCACAGCCGCACCGCCTAGTCTTGAAAAGTTCAGCCAAGCAGGTAAAGCAGCCGCTAACTTTTGTAGTATTCTACATATTCTTGTATGTACAGTATCTCACAAAAGTGAGTAGACCCCTCACATTTTTGTAAATATTTTATTATATCTTTTTATGTGACAACACTGAAGAAATTACACTTTATTATAATATATTCTGCTGTGCCCCATAATGTGCCCTCCTGCCCCATATAATGTTCTCTGCTGTGCCCCATAATGTGCTCAGCTAGCCCCCCATAATGTGCCCTACTGTGCCCTACAATGTTCCTTACTGCCCCCAATATAATGTGCCCTACTATGCCCCCCTGTAATGTGCATTATAATGTGCCCTGCTGCCCCCCATGTAATGTGCCCTCCTGCCCCCCCCCCCCACACACACATATTGTGCCCTCCTGACACCCTGTGCTCTGACCTGCTGACTCCTATACTTTGCCATGTGTAGATAATTTACTAATGCGCAAACCGCATAGGTACCTAAATAAATAAAATAAGAATGAGAAATAGTTGCTGCCAACAAGAAAGAGTGTTCACGCACTAAAAAAAATGAAAAAAAATTAAGAATTGTGGCACTTACTAAGAGCTAAGCAAATCCTAAATAGATAATTCTAAATAAATAATGACTAAATAAATAATCAATAAAAAATAGAAATATATATCTGTGCAAGCAGTGCAACAATAGCAGCTATATATTAAAGTGCAAGAAATAAACCAGTTGGTATGAATACCAATAATATAGTAAATGTGTAATAATATCCAAAAGTAAAGTGCATAGTGACAGTAAAAAACTTCCAAAAAGTGCAAATGCAATCAATTTTTAACAACACAGGCTTTATACGTGTAATAAGTCCAAAAAAGCGGTGCTGGATCCCAATAAACAGGACAGTTCATCCAATATACAGTGCATCCAGATATAAAGTGCATGTGCCACACTCTAATAAGGGTACTCCATCCGATGCGAGTGATACCGTTTCCCCCAGCCTCTCATCTTATATAGAAATCAATCAAGCTTAAATATTCCACACATAAAGTGCATGTGCCACACTCTAATAAGGGTACTCCATCCACTGTGAGTGATACTGTTTCCCCCAGCCTCTCACCTCATATAGAAATAAAGTAAGCTTGAGTATTCCACACTAGCCGATCGATATCTGGTAGATCGATTCCTCAGTAGGTCAGGAACAATCAGGCTCTCAGATTGGCAGCACTCAATGGTAAGGCATGGAAAGGCAAAGGCAAGAGGAGGACTCCATAGTGTAGTATTTATCAAATAGTTTTCATAATAATGTAGTAACAACTTACAATTGAAGAAACAAATGAACAGCATAAACAAAAGAACTTACGGTCTCGGCCACGACCGGAAGTGATGTCACCACGGCTCCTTTCCCTCACGCATATCGTCACTGACCACGTGACTTTTTCAAAGGGTGCATCCATGCAGTGCAAGCTGGGGGGGGCTTTGTGTGGGTGTGGCTTGAGTGTGGGTCGGGACACGGGGGCCATATGAACCCCTGTTGCCCCGGGGGGCCCGATGAGTTGTCAGTCCACCCCTACCAGGTAGGCAAACATGGCCTTTGCATGGGTGTATGATTGAGTATACCAGTGTGAACAAGGTCTAACAGTAACGTACAGACATACAAAAACACCGGCCGCTGATAGGCTGGGAAAGGCATTTATGACAGGGGGGCAATGTGTGCAGGGAGGGGGATAGTGTAAAAAAGGAATAATAGCAGTGTGTACTAGGGAAAAGAGGGTCAGTGTATACAGGGAGGCAGTGTGCAGAGAGAGCGGGACAGTGTGTACAGGGAGTGAATTTATTTTGGGATAGTTTCCTGGTTGTGTTTATTTGTTCTTTCTAATCGGACTTAAAAGCCATGGCCAATAGCATAATTTAGCCACACCCACATTTTGCCGTGGCACGCTAAGTGCCACAGGTCGGCATCTCTCTGGTAGGGGTCCCAGTGCATTACTTTTCCCAGGGAACCATGATGTTATTAAGATGGCCCTGCTTACAGGTACGTGTCGATGTTGAAAAAATGGTCCGGAGAGAGAAGACTACTCAGGTTGAAGCTCTGAGTAAGAACATATACAGAACTGTCCACATCATGTTAATCAAACTGGCAGTACTTGTCTCTCCTCTACTCAAATATAAGCTGCTCTCTGCAAGTCCTGAGAAAAATCACCCTCAAATCCACCAATTCAACATTTTTGGCCTCAGAAAGGGTTTTGTCAGGAATGAGATGTCATTAACCACTTACGGACTGCCCGCCGCCATTATACGGCGGCTCTTTGAAGAGGGATATCGTTGTTATGGCAGCAGCTAGCTGCCATAACCCTGGTATCCTCTTCTTCAGCGGGTGGCGCGCTTTCAGATAAAAGTGGTCTCTGTGGCAGATTTGCAGTGAGATCACTTTTATCGGAGGCGGGAGTCCCGCCACAAATAAAAGTGATCTCATGGCGCTTCGGGGGTCTCTGCCGCTTACTGGACCCGCAGTGTGAGGGGTGAGGGGAAGATGCCACACCCCCCCCCCCCTGCTCGGCTCCATAGCATTGACTGGCGGAAGCAACGTCAAAACTCACTTCCGCCCAATGCTCTTAAAGGAGAATTTTTTTTATATATTTTTTTTCAAATGACTTTTCTTTCGTTATTTTGTTTTTATTGCATTTTAATGTAAATATGAGATCTGAGGTCTTTTTGACCCCAGATCTCATATTTAAGAGGTCCTGTCATGCTTTTTTTCTATTACAAGGGATGTTTACATTCCTTGCAATAGGAATAAAAGTGACCCAAATTTTTTTTTTAAAGCATAATGTAAAAAAAAAAAAAAAAGTTAAATAAGAAAAAATAAAAAAATAAATGTAAAGCGCCCCATCCCACCGAGCTCGTGTGCAGATGCGGCATATGAAAAACGTGTTCAAACCACACATGTGAGGCATCACTGTGATCTTTAGAGCGAGAGCAATAATTCTAGTCCTAGACCTCCTCTGTAACTCAAAACTGGTAACCTGTAGACATTTTTAAACATGGCCTATGGAGATTTTTAAGGGTAAAAGTTTGTCCCCATTCCACGAGCGGGCGCAATTTTGAAGTGTGAAATGTTGGGTATCAATTTACTCGGCATAACATTATCTTTCACAGTATAAAAAAATTCATTCATTTCAATGGGCAGGGCATTTTGGGAGCGCTAAATACAGCGTTCCCAAACCGCCCCAAAGATGCTGCATGCAGGACTTTTCCTAACGTCCCGCAAAACGCACCGCCCCAGTGAGAAAAGTCACAATGAAATGAATGGGATGCAGTTTTCAAGCTCTTTACAGGCGCTATTTCTAGCACTAAAATGCCTGAAAACCGCCTCAGTGTGAAACGGATCTAATTGGTGATGAATTGGTGGCGTTAATGTTTTTTTTTTTTGTGCTACATTTTATTAGGACTTGCAGGGAACAGCTTATATTTGATGAGGGGAGAAACAAACACTGCTAGTAAACTGCACTAATATATATTTTTTGTTTTAAACCCTTCAGAGTAAAGGCATACTTACATGAACTTATATACTTACCTTGGAACGAAGCCCTCCAGTGGCGCACTCTAACCGATAAAGGCGCTTCCATCTTCACCCGGTCTTCCTTCCAGGTTTGCCTCCTCCGGTCGCCTGATTGGCCACACCGCAATGACGTCACGCCCACGTATGTGTGCGGGAGCCAAGGACCGCGGCATGGAGCTCTGAAGGGATAACACGGGTATTCCGTCCCTTAAAGCCCCATACACACGCGCGGATTATCCGAGGACCAGGATCATGTCCGTCGTACTTTGTCCGATGTTGGTTTTGCGTACACACGGTCGGACAAAGTTGTCGGAAAATCCGATCATTCTGAACGTGGTGACGTTTGTTGCCTACGACGGGACTACGTAGAGGCTAGTAGCCAATAGCTTTGGTCTTGTAATGTGATCTGAGCATGCGTAGCACTTTGTCCGTCGGAATTCGCTACACACGATCGGATTTGGTGTGATCGGACTTTGTTGTCAAAAAATCTATCCAGCAGGAGATAGGACTTTGTCCGTCGGACAATCCGATGGAAACTGTCCGATGGTGCCTACACACGGTCGGAATTTCCGACAACATTGTCTGATAGGACAGAATCCATCGGAAAATCCGACCGTGTGTATGGGGCATTAGAGTGCATGCGCCGATGACGTCACCGGCTGCATGCAGTGTGAAAATCTTCTAAACGGTGCACATTTAGGAGATATTCACTGTACCTACTGTACAGGTAAGCCTTATTATAGACTTACCTGTAGGTACAAGTGCCAAAAATGGTTTACTTCCACCTTAACATGATATGGACAGTTCTGTATATGTTCTTGCTTGGATCTTTAGCCTGAGTAGACTTCTCTCCGCCACCATTTTTCAACACCTACACGTACCTGTGGGAATTAAATCGTTTTCTCTTTGTTAATCTTATCTATGTACTTTATGACATTATAATAAAAATTATGTTTTAAAGCCCAGAGGGTATTGTACACAGAGAGAGACGCACACAGCTCATGGGTAATTTTTCAGTTTTTATCCATAAATTATATTCAGCACCCCCGTCTTTTCCTGAAAATGAGTGATCTTTGCAAATTTTTTTTAATGCAAACAAATTGGTCTTTGGGCACAGCTGTTGTGGACTAGTTAATATTTGATATGGCCACTAGATGGCACTTTGTCTTTTGGTATTTGTTATGTAATTATGTTAACCACTTTAAGACCTGGCCTATTTTTCAGACTTGTTTACAAGTTAAAATCATTTTTCTTTGCAGGAAAATTACTTAGAACCCCCAAACATTATATATATATATATATATATATATATATATATATATATATATATATATATTTTCCCCTAACATCTCATTAAATGGCGATTGTTGCAATACTTTTTGTTACACTGTATTTGCGCAGCGGTCTTACAAGCGCACTTTTTTTAAAAAAAATACACAGTTTTGAGTTAAAAAATAAGTAAAACAGTAAACAGTAAAGTTAGCCCAATTTTTTTTTATATTGTGAAAGATGATGTTATGCCGAGTACATTGATACCCACTCGTGGGATGGCGACAAACTTTTATCCTGAAAAATCTCCATATGCAACATTTAAAAATGTTTACAGGTTGCATGTTTTGAGTTAAAGAGGAGGTATAGGGCTAGAAGTATTGCTCTCGCTCTAATGATTGTGGCGATACCTCACATGTGTGGTTTGAACACCGTTTTCATGTGCGGGTGCTACTCGCGTATGCGTTCGCTTCTGCACGCAAGCTCGACGGGACGGGGCGCGTTAAAAAAAATGTATTTTTTTTCTTATTTATTTAACTTTTTTTTTTTTTACACTGTTCTTTTTAAAAATAATAAAAAATAATAGAAAAAAAACATGACAGGATCTCTTAAGTATGAGATCTGGGGTCAAAACGACATCAGATCTCATATTTACAGAAGAATGCAATATAAAAAACGTAAAAAAGTTGTTTAAAAAAAAAAAAAGAATTAGTATAACATTTCAGTTATTTTTAGCCTCTTCCTATTACTCTGAATGTTCTTGAAGATTATAAAATTACTTTGTGAAGATCCTCACACATTTACTTCTTTGAATTCTGTGACACATATTCACTATGCCCTGTGAGTAGGCACTGATATGTCACATATTTCACAGAGCCTGCCTTCTGACCTACAGAGGTGCTGAAAGGAAGAATTTCAGAAGGTGGAGTCAGTACAGGAATCCACTGCTTGCAGGCAGCAAAGTAGCATGTAGCATGTAGTCCTTACAAATTGAAATTAAACACTTCCGTCCATCATACGTTTTTGAACGTCCTTGGACGTGAAGGGTGATATCTTGGTCATTGCTGCAGCAATGATCGAGATATCATTCTTTAGGGCCAGGAATTCTGCACAAAAAACAAGCCACTGGATTACTTTTACAGGTGCCCCCCTCCTGTTGCTGTCTTTATTAGGCTTTCCCGTGTGATCGGAGAGCCTAGGAAGGATACGAACAGCGGCATCCAGCTTTGGGCACACAGTGAGAGATACAAATGGGGTATTTTCTGGCCTGTTGATTAATTTAAAAAAAAAACAGCAGCTACAGAAAAGGGAAATACGTTGCAGAACAATAACTATGTATGGCATTGAGCAACTCTGTGCTGAACTCCTTTGTGACCTGCAATATGCCTTTTTAAAGTGACACTAAACAATATCATTATGTGTCAAAAATAATCCATACACAAGCACTGCTTAGTGGCACTGTAATCTATTTTTCATGAAATCCTTTCTAACTGTTTTTCTGCCACCTGGTTAGGAATGGGCGAACTAATGCTTCGGCTGGAGCATTCGTTTGGGCCAAACTTTGGCTGTTCGGATGTTCTCTGACAACCGAATTATAGGGTCGTTCGACCATTTGTTTGGCCCGCCGAACGACCAGAATGCACTTCACCGCCGCACAGTGCATTGAAAGCCCTGATTGGCTGAAGCAATGAAAGCTTTGCCCAATCAGGGCACAGAGCACTGTCAGAGCCATGATTGGATGCTGTCATGATGGCTGTATCCAATCATGGCTCATTGCTCTTAATCCCGCCCCACACTATAAAATTATTCTTTCCATAGCGGCCATTTGTAGTGTGATAGCAGCATGGAGAGAGATAGAACAGGGCTCTGTTCAGTGCTATTAGACAGTTAGTGTGCCGTAGTGTGCTATTCTGATTCTTTTGTCAGTGTAGAATATCAGTGTAGTGTGCATCTAGGGATAGTTCAGTGTAAGTGTAGTGCGACCATTCATCTTTTTTTTTTTTAACAAATGGTTCGACCATTCATCTTTACATTAGTGTGAACGTAGGGATGGTACAGTCAGTGTGAGTGTAGTGACCGTTTAACACAGTATATTTTATTGCGTTACTGCAAGTTTAACGCTGTATATTTCAGTGCATTTTGTGCCATTTAACACAGTACATTTCTGTACATTTCTAGTGCAAGTTTAACGCAGTGTATTTCATTGCATTACTGCAAGTTTAACACAGTATATTTCATTGCGTTACTGCAAGTTTAACGCCATGTAGTTCTGTGCGTTACTGCAAGTTTAACGCTTTATATTTGATTGCAATACTGCAAGTTTAAAGCTGTATATTTCCTTGCATTACTGCAAGTTTAAGCCATATAGTTCTGTGCATTACTGCAAGTTTAACGCCATATTGTTCTGTGCGTTACTGCAAGTTTAACGCTGTATAGTTCTGTGTATTACTGCAAGTTTAACGCCGTATAGTTCTGTGCGTTACTGCAAGTTTAACGCTGTATATTTCATTGCGTTATTGCAAGTTTAAAGTGGTGTTCCCCCCAAATAAAAAAAAATTCATGAATGTGCCTAAAAAAAAACATTTGGAATTTTTTTTTTACTCACCTCTAAATGGCTGTTGCTAGGGCGTCCCTCGTAGTCTGCCTCCTCCAGTGCCTGGGCTCTTGACATCACTTCCCCTCAGCGCAGGAAGGGCTCAGCTCTGCCCCCTCCCTCTTGTCAATCATCTGGGACACTTGAAAGGTCCCAGATGATTGTGCAGCCAATCACGGCACACGACGCTGCTCGCGCATGCGCAGTGGGTGCCCGGCTGTGAAGCCACAGCTGGGCGCCCACAGTTACAATGCCGGCGCCGCCGAATGGAGGGGGAGACGAGCGGGGCTTCGATCCCCCACATCGCTGGACCTTGGGACAGGTATTTGTCCGATTATTAAAAGTCAGCAGCTGCAGTATTTGTAGCTGCTGACTTAAAAAATTTTTTATAATGGGAACACCACTTTAACATCATATTTTCATTGCGTTACTGCAAGTTTAACGCCATATATTTCATTGCATTACTGCAAGTTTAACGCCATATAGTTCTGTGCGTTACTGCACGTTTGACGCAGTATATTGCAGTATATTATAGTGTATCTGTGGAGTGTGTCTGTGTAGCGAATACTCAAATTAAAGTGCACCAAACATCACTTTCCATTGATTAAAGTGCATCCACGTACACATTTACACATCTTTATTACATTTTGTTAATAAGCACCCCCCATCATGTCTGGGAGGACAGCAAGGAGAGGCAGATGTTCCCATGGCACTGTAAGGGGGCCATCATTTCCTCTGTTTAGTGATGTTGCCCCTACTATCCAGCCACAGCATTCAGAGGAGGTGGTGGACTGGCTTACTAAACTGTCCTCATCCTCCTCATCACCCGCCACCCAAGCAGAGACTAGTGCACAGTCCCCTGCAGCTACCAGAGTGGCAAAACCTGCCTCCTTGTCCACAGCTATTCCTGCTATAGCCCCAGCATCAGGCATGGATGAGTCAGCGGCGTTATTTGAACACAGCGTCAGCCACTTGCTCCTTGACGGTGCACAGCCATTACTCGATTCAGACATTGGTTCTGAGGTTGAGGAAGACAGGAACATGAGCCTACAGAGAGGGGAGAACACTGGTACACAAATTGGCATTCATGTTCCGGCAGCCTCAGCGTATTGCCAAGTTGTCTCCAGTCGTAATGAGGATGAAGGATATGATAATGATGAGGTCACTGACTCGACTTGGGTGCCAGATAGAGCAGAGGAGGAAAGTGAGGGTGAGGCACAACCCCAACGAGGCAGCCATCACGGAAGAGTAGAAAGCAGCCACCCTATTCCATCACATTGTGGAGCTGTTATCTCCCAGTCCACTTCCCACAGCTCAGCTGTCTGGGCCTTTTTTAGTACATGTGCAGCCGATCGCACTGTTGCTATTTGCAAACTTTTGGGTACCACATGCTTGACAAGGCATTTAACCTCCCACCACTCATTGTCAAGAACACCTAAAAGCCACACAAAAGGGGCACAAATCTGTCCCTCCTTCTAACTCACCTCAGTCTGTCCTTGCTATACCTCATGACCTCCACTGACAAGGGTGATGGTATATCGCAGGGTATCCCTGGTCCTTGCAGCACATCTGGTGCGGAAAAATTGTTCTTTGGATGTTAATTGTGCCCATGAAACCTACACCAAAAACATTCTTCCAGATTAAATTAACACCCACAACACTAGGCAGAGTAGAAGTTCTGCAGAGATTCCACATCCCAAAAATACTCAGCGACATCGGCATCAGGGGCTTCATAGCTGTTGGTAATACAGGACTGATTTATTTTGTTCAAAGTCAGACGGCCCAGGCGAGGACTAAAAAAATTGAGAAATGCATCACTTTCTCCACCGTTCCTCTCTTGACCAACAGAAGCCTCAAAACTACGTTTTCCATGACACTGTATCATATCCTCAGAAAAGCGTTTTATAAACTCCTCTTTAAGGTGTCCTCAAGAGATTTCATCTTCTGCACTCTCTGTGGGGACGGGATGAGTTCTAAAACTTTCCCCTTACAACGGTGGTCCAGGAGGGTTGCCAACAAATAGTGATCCTTTCCCTTTATGCCACAGATTCTTGGGTCCTTTCGCAGGCTTTGAAACATGAGGGAGCCCATGCACCGCAAATTTTACACCTCAGATTCCTTGGGGTCACTGAGGATTACAGTATCTGGAACTGCCTCCTCACAGCCATGTACTACTCCCACAGGATTCTGGGGATGGAAAACCATATCTTACTGTTTGACGTATGTCTTCCGCTGCTTCAATTCCTCCGAAACTGCCAGAACCCTCCTCCTCTCTCTCCGCATGTGTGTTCTATGGCATAGGAACAATGGTGTCTGCATAAAGTGGGCCTTGAGAGGAAAGGAAGTCCTCCTCTTCGTCCCGCTGCTCCGCCTCGAGTGCCCTGTCCATAATGCCACGCAGAGTCTGCTCCAGCAGGAACACAACAGTAATTGTGTCACTGATGCATGCATGGTCACGGCTCACCATTCTTGTGGCCTCCTCAAATGGTGACAGTACAGTGCATGCATCCATTATGAGTAGCCATTGGTGTGCGAAAAAAAAGGCGAGCCAGCCTGAGCCTGTCATTGTGCCATACTCACACAGGTACTCGTTGACAGCCCTCTGCTGCATGTGTAGCCACTGCAGCATTGCCAAAGTCGAGTTCCACCTGGTGGGCATGTCACAAATCAGGTGGTTTACGGGCAGGTGGAATTCCTGCTGAATTTCAGCCAACCGAGCACTGGCTATGTATGATCATCTAAAATGGTTACAGACTCTTCTGGCCTGCTTTAGTAGATCTTCCAACCGTGGGTACCTATTTAGGAAATGCTGCCCCACCAAATTGAGGACATGTGCCAGGCATGGCACATGTGTCAACTTTCCCTGTCTAAGGGTGGGCAAGAGGTTTGTGCCATTATAACACACCACCATTCCTGGCTGCAGCTGGCGTGGCATGAACCACCTCTGGGTCTGTCCCTGCAGAGCTGCAAGAATCTCTGCTTCGGTGTGGTTCCTGTCTCCTAGACACACCAGCTGAAGCACTGCATGGCACCTTTTAGCCTGACTCATTGAATAGCCCTTTGAATGATTAGCGGATACTTGAGGTTCATAAGACAATTCAGCAGAGGAAGGCATGGAGGAGGAGAACGAGGGGGTAGAGCTGACAAATCTTGCATCATCACCAGCTCTATGGAGATGTGGGGGCACAACAAGATGCAGCACAGAGCCCTGCATCTTTCTGAGTTGCAAGCAAAGTTACCAAGTGTGCTGTGAACAAAATATATCATCCCTGCCCATGCTTGCTGGACCACATGTCAGCAGTAATGTGGACTTTGCAGCTGACTGCCTTGCCCGACGATGCCACAACATTGCCTTCCACGTGATGGTAGAGAGCTGGAATGGCCTTACGTGAACCGAAATAGCGACTGGGAACCTGCCATTGTGGTACAGCACATTCTGTAAACTCACAGAAGGGGGCAGAATCCACCAGGCGGAAAGGCAGAAGTTGTAGAACCAGCAGCTTTGACAAGCTTGCATTTAGACGCTGGGCATGTACTGTCAAACAATTTTTACGCACCTGTTCATCAATTTATGACAGCAAGGCCAATTTTGGCTTTCATCAAGAGTACCTCTATAGGGTTACGGTGTGAAGGTACCACCAACACCCAAAGAACTATTTTTCCGCACCTGTTTGACTGGTGCATATTACAATTTTTTGACAGCAAGGCCAATTCTTGCTTTCATCAAGCATACCTCTATAGGGTTACGGTGTGGAGATGCCACCGACACCCAAAGATCAATTTTTCCACACCCGTTACTTCTATCCAAAGTCTGTGGTAGAGACACCAGAGTTTATCCAAAAAAGCGCTAATCTTGTTTCCAGTGCACTACATTGTGGCCTCATCATACAGACTGGCTCCGCAAGCTGTTGCTTACAAAATCTTACAAAAAGCTTGCAGGGAAAATTTTATGGGCTTTATATTATTATTATTATTATTATTATTCAATTATTGCTGCAGCAGCTTCTATACACATTACAGATGTGCCACTTTACAGGTAGACTAAGGGGACCCCAGGCACTATATTGAAAGGATTTTTTAATTTTTATGCTTTCACTTTAATGCCGTGTACACACGACCGTTTTTTCCATCAGAATAAACTCTGACGGTTTTTCCGACAGAGTTCTGACGGAGTTCCGCTGAAACCATCTTGCCTACACACAATCACACCAAAGTCCGACCGTCTAGAACGCAGTGATGTACAACACGTACGACGGGACTAGAAAAAGGAAGTTCAATAGCCAGTAGCTGCCATCTCGTACTTGCTTCAGAGCATGCGTAATTTTTGGTCCATTGGAACAGCATACAGATGAGCAGTTTTCCCGATAGGAATTGATTCCATCGGAAATATTTAAAATATGTTCTATTTCTAGGTCCGTCACAATTTTAGAGAAAAAAATCAGATGAGGCCCACACACGATCGGAATATCCAATGAAAAGATTCCGTCTGACTTTTTCTGCCGGAAAGTCCGACCGTGTGTACGCGGCATAAAGAAGAAGTCCAGCCTGGGCTCGTTTGCCCAGGCTTCTCCTATGGGTCACACAGGAGTGCAAAACATTTTTGCACTCCTGTGACCAGTTTTCAATGGAGAGCGGTCTGAAGTCCGCTCTCCGATGACGTCACTGGAATCAGTCCGGGCAGTGCATCATCCCTTAGGAAGTCTGGATCCGCCAGCTGCCTGGACTGATGGCAGTCTCAGCCTCTCAGCGAGCCGCTGAGGCACTGAAACAGTCGCTCCCCGCCCCTCCACAGCTCAGCGCTCCAGTGAGCGTGGAGGAGCAGAGCAGGAGAGCTACTGATTGACAGGCAGCAGCTCTCCGCTCTGGTAGGTGAGAGAACTAGGCCATCGGCCTGATCGTAAAATTATACAAAATGCTGCGGCCTGATCGGTCTGATGCTGCATCCACCTAGGTAAGTATAAATATACAAAAAAAAACATACTTCTCTTTTAAGCATCAATAAATCACTGCTCATTTAAAAATGACACCTTTTACAAACTTTTATTTCATTGATACGTGTCCCCCAGGGCAGTACCCGAACCCCCATAACCATTGTATGCCCAATTACTTGCATATAAGCCTTCAAAATGGGCGTTTGGGCCCCATAGACTTCAATGGGGTTCGTTATTCAGATCTGAAAGTTTGCGTTATTCGGATCCGTAAGTTCTAGTGCGAACCAAACAGGTGGTCGTTCGGCCCATCCCTACTCCTGGTATTATCCTCTGTGAGCTGCCTAAATTGCCTTTTTCTCCCTCAATTCAATTTATTTAAAATGAGCAGTGCATGATAGTTTTGGTCATGTGCACTGCTCTATCCACACTACACATCCCAGTGTTCATAGTCCATAGCTCCTAGTTCATCTCGGGAGCAAGCTAGAGAGAATGGCTACATTCCTACATCCATTAGTACCATGGAGAACAAAAGTAGCCACCCTCTAATAGGAAGTCAGATCACAGCAGCAAAGAAAAAAAAATGGTGAAGGCTGAGAGCAACATAAGGTACGTTTTTGAATCAGGAATACATACTTGAATGTAATTTTTCTTATAAGCCAGAGTTTTGCGTCACTTTAAGTCCACATAAAAAATGTTCCTTGCCATGAGAACATTAATAAACCTTGTAGAAGATAACTAGGAACATGGGTGTTCCTAGTCCTAAGGTATAACGTCAAACTTAAAAATTTGTCATAGAGTCTAAATAAGTGACCCTAAAACACTGCTAAACTTGGTCTAGGCATCTGCTGTAAGCGTTAAAGTGATTGTAAACCCTCACTTTTAAAAAAACAAAAAAAACAAACATGTCTATACTTACCTGTTCTGTGCAATGTTTTTGCACAGAGCTGCCCCAATCCTCTTCTTCTGGGGTGCCCCGCCGGCGCTCCAAGCCCCTCATCTTCATTGGGTGCCCCCACAGAAAGCCGCTTTCCATGAGGGCACCCGTGCGGGCTCACGCCCAAGTCCCACTGCTGCTACTATTGACACAGACAATAGGACTTGGCCCCGCCCGCCGCTCTCGTGTCACAGCTTTTGATTGACAGCTGCGGGAGAAAATGGCTCCTGCTGCTATCAATCTGTCCAATGAGGAGATGGACAGCAGATGAAGCCGCTGTGCTCGTGCACATGGCTGGGTACATGGCTGGGTTCGGATCGGGCTCAGGTAAGAAAAAACGGGGGGGGGGGGTCTGGGGGCAGCTGTATCACAGAAGGTTTTTCACCTTAGTACATAGAATGCATTAAGGTGAAAAGCCTTGAGACTTTACAACCACTTTACAAAAAACTCTGGTCACGGAAAGGAGTAAACAATAATGTAATAGAGCCACTAGATGGCAGTAAGAAATAAAAGAATGAATTAATAAGCTTTTCTCACGTTCGTCAAGCCAAGCACCTGCAAATATTCTGGTAGGAACTGAGTGAAAAACATATGAGATGATTACAGGGGATAATATTATTGACCACATTTTGAACATGCTAGGTGCCTGGCTGTGCTTAGAGCTAAACTCTGGGAAAACCAGTTTTGGGCCATTTGCTGTGTAAAAACAAATTACCTCTATTAATGCCTGTCCCTCATTTGTCAGCTGCTCCGTCCAGTAAAATTATTACTTTCATTCAGCCCCCACACAACTGTAAAGTTTTGTAGTTCTAGCTGCAGTACACTGATCATATCAAGTAGAATTGGGCGAACAGATCGGACCGAGCAAAAGTTTGGCCTGAAAATCATCTGTTCACCCAAAAAAAAAAAACAATGCCTTCAAAAAAGTGAAGAAAAAAAAACGGCGTGGGGTCCCTGCCCAAGCCATGCCAGGCCCTTCTGGTCTGGTATGGATTTTAACTACTTAAGGACCGAGCCTCTTTCTGAGATTTGGTGTTTACAAGTTAAAAACTATTTTTTTTGCTAGAAAATTACTTAGAACCCCCAAACATTATATGTATTTTTTTCTAACAACCTAGAGAATAAAATGGCGGTCGTTGCAATACTTTCTGTCACACCGTATTTGCGCAGCGGTCTTACAAGCGCACTTTTTTTTAGACAGACAATAGTAAAGTTATGACAATTTGTTTTTATATTGTGAAAGATAATGTTATGCCGAGTAAATTGATACCCAACACGTCATGCTTCAAAATTGGGCCGCTTGTGGAATGGTGACAAATGTTCACCATTAAAAACCTCCATAGGCGACGTTTAAAAGATTCTACAGGTTGCATTTTTTGAGTTACAAAGGAGGTCTAGGGCTAGGATTATTGCTCTCACTCTACCAATTGCGGCGATACCTCACATGTGTGGTTTTAACACCATTTTCATATGCGGGTGCTACTCACGTTTGCCTTTGCTTCTGCACGCGAGCTCGGCAAGACGGGCACGTTTTAAAAAAAAAAATTCTTATTTATTTTAACTTTAATTTTTTTATTTTTACACTGTTCTTTTAAAAAAAAAAATTGTGTCACTTTTATTCCTATTACAAGGGAAGTAAACATCCCTTGTAATAGAGAAGAAGCATGAAAGGACCTCTTAAATATGATATCTGGGGTCAAAAAGACCTCAGATCTCATATTACACAAAAATGCAAAAAAAAATAAAATAATTAAATATCATTTGAAAAAATAAATTTGCCTTTAAGAGCTATGGGCGGAAGTGACATTTTGATGCAATGCAATGATATGGAGATGGGTGGGGGCCATCTTCCCCTCACTCATCTCCATACCACACAGGGAGAAGAACCTGATCGCCTCCGCCGCTACCAATGGCTCCAGTAAGCAGGGGAGGGCACCGGAGGGGTGGGGCCCTCTCCCGCCGCCGATAAAAGTGATCTTGCGGCGAATCTGCTGCAGAGACCACTGTTATCTGAAAGCGGACCGCCCACTGAAGAAGAGGATACCGGGGTTATAACAGCTAGCTGCTGCCATAACAACGATACTCCTCTTCAAACTAGCGACGTAAAACGATGGCAGGCGGTCCGTAAGTGGTTAAGGGGAACCCCACGCCAATTTTTTTTTTAAGAAATGGGGTGGGGTCCTCCCCAAAATCCATTCAAGATCCTTAACTGAGTATGCAGCCCGGAAGGCCAGGAAAGGGGGGGGGGGCAAGGGAGCCTGGTATGGATTGGGGGGGAACCCCACACCGTTTTTTCCAAATTTTTCTCTTGTAATTTCTATATGTAATTTTATAATAGGGACTGCAATAATATTAAAGAATATAAGGTAGCATAAGTTTATCTAAGAGACAGGGAATCTTTGTCTTTAATAAAGCCCTGTGGGAGAGGCGAAACGCGTTGACCTAGATTTTGGTTCCTTAGTGACGTCACATCAGCCAGTGGTGGAACGCACACGAGGTTGTGCAAACTAAGCGGGTTTCGGGAGCGAGCCGACTGCCTTACAATTTTATGTACAAGCGTGTATTCTCTGGAACACTGTAAGTGTGATTTTAAACTTTTTATGTAGTAAACAAGAACATACTACACTATACAGATACTCTTTCCTTCATGTATGAGAGGTGTTACCATAGGAAGAAACAGAGGACTGGTGGTTACATCTCTCTCTCACCAGTTTAAGCCTAATAGACCCACATGCAGTATTCTTAAGGTGTCCATATTATCTGGTGAGTAAAAGCACAAAGGTGTTGTGTGGAGCACAGTTCACTGTGTGACCGTTTGGAGCACTACAGCACTTTAGGATTCTCTGCACACCAGCACTTTAGAAGTAAGCTTTTGGGGACTTTTTAGTCTATATCTTGGACTTTACAAATACAGTACTTGTTTGGAATATATAATTTGTTATATTATATATATTGTGTATGCACAGTTGTGGCACTTTAATTTGTTTGATGTAAGCACATTGAAATATTTACAATGTTTGTGCTGTGGTTTGCTGTGTATTATTGATTAGAAAATGAACAGCAGCAACATGAACAGTGTATAGGCACCGGCACACTTTTAGCACGGGATTGATTGTATTTATATTACAGATCAGGTACTGCCCGCAGCTCTGGCACTCACGCCACTCCCTGCCCCCACACTTTGGGGTTGATTTACTAAAGGCAAATCCACTCTGCACTACAAGTGTATTTGTAAGTGCAGTCGCTGTAGATCGCTGTAGACCCGAGGGGAAGCTCTGAAATTAGGGGAAGCTCTGCTGATTTATTATCATCCAATCATGTGCAAGCAAAAATGCTGTTTTTTATTTTCCTTGCATGTCTCCTCAGATCTACAACGACTGTACTTACAAGTGCACTTGTAGTGCAAAGTGCATTTGCCTTTAGTAAATAACCCCCCTTTCTGTCACTGCATCCAGGTGTGTTGAGCAGGAGGAGCCCCCTTTTCTACTCAGTCTCTACCAGGTAGATGATATAATGTCATTAGTGTTGAACTAATGAGTGGCAACAGGATGTGTGGATGGATGTGTGCTGAGCCTTCAATGTGGAAGTGCTATGGATTTGAATATGTTTCCACTAGATCCAAACTTTTATTAACATCAACAACGTTTTTCTCAACATGCTTTGGAGTCTACCACTGCTTCTTCGGGATCGGGTAGTTGACAGTATGCATGTATTATTTCAATTGGTCTAAAAACTAAATGAATAACATTCAGGTAGGTAGTACTTGTAATTAAACAAGTCCCAAACAGCCATAAAAAGGTTCCAGGGAAATTAAAGTGTAAAACAAAAAAAACACCATTCACAAAGTGCGACACAGTCTCACTTCCCCAGTATCAGAAACGGGCGCCCCCCAAAAGGGATGTTATAACCAATGTGCATCTAGACTTATGTCAAATTTTACATTTTCAAGATTTTATGTATTTGATAGGTGTTTTATGGAATTGATTATTATCTTATTGAGAAATAATAAAAGAGTATGCTATGTTATTTTAAGAATATACAGTACATACAGTGCATCCGGAAAGTATTCACAGCGCCTCACTTTTTCCATATTTGTTATGTTACAGCCTTATTCCAAAATGGATTCAATTCATTCTTTTCCTCAAAATTCTACAAACAATACCTCAACATGACAACATAAAAGAAGTTTGTTTGAAATCTTTGCAAATTTATTCAAAATAAAAAATCCCATGTACAAAGTATTCACAGCCTTTGCCATGACACTCAAAATTGAGCTCAGGTGCATCCTGTTTCCACTGATCATCCTTAAGATGTTTCTACAACTTGGTTGGAGTCCACCTGTGGTAAATTCAGTTGATTGGACATGATTTAGAAAGGCACACACCTGTCTATATAAGGTCCCACAGTTAACAGTGCATGTCAGAGCACCAACCAAGCCATGAAGTCCATGGAATTGTCTGTAGACCTCTGAGACAAGCTTATATCGAGGCACAGATCTGGGGAAGGGTACAGAAACATTTCTGCAACATTGAAGGTCCCAATGAGCACAGTGGCCTCCATCATCCATAAATGGAAGAAGTTTGGAACCACCAGGACTATTCCTAGAGCTGGCTGCCTGTCCAAACTGGGCAATTGGGGGAGAAGAGCCTAAATCAGGGAGGTGACCAAGAACCCGACTGTCACTCTGACAGAGCTCCAGTGTTTCTCTGTGGAGCGAAGAGAACCTTCCAGAAGAACAACCATCTCTGCAGCACTCAGCAATCAGGCCTGTATGGTAGAATGGCCAGACAGAAGCCACTCCTCAGTAAAAGGCATGACAGTCCTCCTGGAGTTTGCCAAAAGGCACCTGAAGGACTCTCAGACCATGAGAAACCAAATTCTCTGGTCTCATGAAACAAAGGTTGAACCCTTTGGCCTGAATGGCAAACGTCATCTCTGTAGGAAACAAGCCACCGCTCATCACCTGGCCAATACCATCCCTACAGTAAAGCATGGTGTGGCAGCATTATGCTGTGGAGATGTTTTTCAGTGGCGGGAACTGGGAGACTAGTCAGGATCGAGGGAAAGATAAATGCAGCAATGTACAGAGACATCCTTGATGAAAACCTGCTCCAGAACGCTCTGGACCTCAGACTGGGCGAAGGTTCACCGTTCAACATTACAACGACCCTAAGCACACAGCCAAAATAACAAAGGAGTGGCTACGGGACAACTCTGTGAATGTCCTTAAGTGGCCCAGCTAGAGCCCAAATTTTAACCTGATTGAACATCCGTGGAGAGATCTGAAAATGGCTGTGCATTGATGCTCCCCATCCAACCTGATGGAGCTTGAGAGGTCCTGCAAAGAAGAATGGGAGAAACTGTCCAAAAATAGGTGTGCCAAGTTTGTAGCATCATACTCAAAAAGACTTGAGGCTGTAATTGGTGCCAAAGGTTCTTCAACAAAGTATTGAGCAAAGGTTGTGACTACTTATGTACATGGGATTTTGTTTTATTTTTAATAAATTTGCAAAGATTTCAAACACACTTCGTTCATGTTGTCATTATGGGGTATTGTTGGTAGAATTTTCTGTAAAATAATAAATTTAATCCATTTTGGAATAAGGCTGTAACATAACAATATTTGGAAAAAGTGAAGCACTGTGAATACTTTCCGGATGCACTGTATGGTGTTTTAACCTTGGATCATTGTTATATTAAGAATATACATGTAATGTTGTAATCTTGGATCTCTGTCCTCCTCTTGGGTTCATTTAAAGTCCAGTTATATGTGATTGGTATTTTTTATCATACTATTTACCAATGGCGGGAGAGTTCTTGCTTTTAATGTTTTTATATATGTATTATATTTTTAAACAAACCTAGTGATAATACCCTCTGGTGCTCTATTTATTTGTTGCTGGCCTTAGTGTTAAAGGTTTTTTTCTTGAGTGCTAGTTTAAACTTAAAGCGGTATTTTAGCTAAAAAAAATTATTTTTAAAAGTCAGCAGCTAAAAAAAAAGTAGCTGCTGACTTTTAATAAGTACACTCCCAGGGCGCCCGCGATGTCAGTCGTGGAGGCCGAGATGTCCCTTGGCGCTCCGGTCCCAGCGCCGCCATCCTCAGTAAGGGAAACGGGCAGCGATCGCTGCCCGTTTTCTTCTGGGCATGCGCGAGTCGTCGCGCGGCCTACTGCGCATGTGCGAGTCGTCGCGTGGCGCTTTGTGAATGGGGAACGAGATGTTCCCCATTCGCGCCCCATTCACTAGAAGGCGGCGCTAGGAGCAGAAGAAAGAACAGCTTCGAGGAACAGGAAGAGGCAGATTAGGACGATCTGCCTAGCAACAGACATTTCTGGTAAGTAAAAAAAAAATAAAATTTTTTTTTTTTTTTTCATTTTAAATTTTTATTAACATTTTTATCAAGTTTTGTTTTTCAGGGTCGCCCTCCACTTTAAGAAGGGTCAAGCACACCCAATACAGTAATTATTTTTTGAAATGTAGTGTCATTTCTGCCTTTGGAGCACAATAACTATTATGAAACCCAGAACAGCTTGATAAAAACAGATACATTTTTCAACAGCTTGATCCCATACATCCCTTCATGATCATCTTGTATCCATTACTGAAGTATTTTCTCTGACAGTGAAGCATGAGGGCACGTACCGTCAGATAAAAAGATCCAGATTCCAAAAACACTGGAAGAAATGCTAAAAAATGATGGTTGGCCCAACCAGTAATGCGTGGCATGAAATTACCTTTAATTTTGCCTGTATGATCCAGATGAAAAATGTTCCTTCTCCATTTAACTTTCATTAACTTTCATTAGTCAAATAATGGAATCAACTCCAAATAAAATTTTCATGTCTTTTTTTAATTATTTTTAACCTTTTTGATTTTCTTTTTGTTAAACAAAGAGTTGTAAATGAGAAATGTTCAGAGTAGGGATAAAGCGAGGGAAGGGGATAGCACTGTCACAGGGCAGAGTCTGTATATTTCAGGTAATTGTTCCAGTTCCATGACATCTCCACACAGAAAAATATCTTACTGTATCCTGGAGAGCCTGATCAGTGCAAGACCCTCATCTCCACATCAAAGAGGGTCACAGAGGATGCCCAATCTCCTTCATGTGAAGCAAGAAAGAGACCAACATTTGCCCCATGATCTTGGTCCTAGAGAGGACAGACTGTTCCCCTCAGTAGCAGCTATAATCCTGAGGTTAATATCCCTCATCCGCTGTACACCTGGGTTCCAATCACTCTCATGATCTCCTTTTGGATCTTGGGGTCCTGAGTGTTAATGTTGGCATCCCCCACCTGGCCATCTTCATACCTATAATGAGAAAGGCATTTTTAGAAATGGAACAGTAACTTGAGTACAGCACAAATAGTAATCATATATTATACAGCACAGTTTGCATATTCAGGAGGACAGTGCAAGGGGCAATGGTAATATATAAATAAAACAAACCTGTAACAGCCAATCAGAATTCATCTTTAAAGCCATCTGACAACAGTAATCTGATAGCTGCCTGCTTGCTGTGGGATACGAATTTTGGAATTTCTAATGAGAAAAATTCTTAGATCAGAATATTAACTGCTAAACGCAAATGATGAGCAGTTAAGCCCCTTGTTCCTATACCCTTATTGACATAACACTTTTTTTAATTTAAAGGGAGAGTTCAAGAGTTGTACAATTGTGAGAATTAAAAAACAGTTGTACATAGACTTTAAAAGTCATAGTGGGCAGGTCTTTTCTAGAATCTTCATCTCAGCTGACACAGTGATTACTTTTACAGTCAAGATCATGGTCAAACCCTTTCAGGTAATCTGTAAACAAAAATGCACATTTATGCATAATGTACTATAGGACCAGTCTTCTACAGCTTAAAGCGGTTGTATTGCTCGCTTGGTGATTTTTACCTACAGGTAAGCCTATAATGAGGCTTACCTGCAGGTAAAATTAATATCTCCTAAACCTACACGGTTTAGGAGATAATCACCCTGCATGCAGCCGCTGATATCAGCGGCACATGCGGTCTGAAGGTCCGGCGTGTCGTGCCAAAACTTTAGAGCTCCTTGCCTGAACAGACGGCTCCCACGAGCAATCGCTGGAGTAACGTCATTGCGGCTCAGGCCACTCACAGCGCTGGAGCCCAGGAAGAGATGCAGAGGGAACATGTCAGCCCCCTCAGCGGTGACTGGGCGTTGCTGCGGGGGCTTTGCTCTAAGGTTAGTATTTCATAATGTGCTAGTATGCAATGCAGTATGCTATTGCCTTGCAGGTTTTTTTTTCAGCAGTTTACTACCGCTTTAATAACTGAACCTCATTTAGGCAGGCCATAGATGATGCGATTTTCTTTCCTGCAACCACATGAAGGGATGTTGTGCTGGAAGTCTCCACCACTATACATTTTGTCATCAACCAGAAGCCTCCTAAGGACATCTGTTGATGAAATGCATAGGGGCGGAGACTTCCGGCACAACATCACTTCCATGAGTTGGAGCGCACGCCGACTCTGTATTGTACCAAAGTGGTGGCGCTGCATTACGAGCACTGCTGCAATATCCTTGATGCTGGGCAAGCACATTTGTTTGTGAGTGAAATATTTTTTATGTTTTTAATGGGTTTTAATAAACTAGTGGACTTATGCCATGATCTTTCCTATGGTTCTTTCTCTTATTATATGGGTGAGTGGACCGGGGATATCTGAACAGCGGTAAAGTGTATACTTATATGACAAACCTTTGCGTAAGCTCAGGGGGTGAACATTTGCGGGTGAGTGCATACGCTGATGGGGGCACAGAAGGTGGAGTGTGGTGGTGATTTATTGAACACACAAGGCACTTTATTTTAGAAAACGTATTGTGGAGAGTCAGCCTGGGGCAGGGTTTAGAAGGGGTTAATTGAAGAGGGCAGGTACTTCCACTTCAGACCTGCTTATTGCCAACAGTTTTTGTGCCTTAATTGTATATATCACTATTGGCTTCTCTCTATATTATACCTTTGTTACACATACTGAATTTTTATACTTGGTATACCCAATTGTTCGTATGCATTCTGTACTTTTCTGTATTGAGACTTATTTTTCAATAAACCGTTTGTAAACAAAAAAAAAAAAAAGAAAATGTCAGAGGGGAGAAGTGTGTTTGGAGAGAGATGGCTGTTGAGCTATCAAAGCTAAGAGACGCTTGAAGCTGGAAGGACCCCTATTACCTGGGACTTTGCTGTTATATGCTGTGGCTGGGATGCTGAACATTATTTAAAAGGACTGTCTTATACTGCTAAGAAGAGTTTTTGTGTTGTTTGAACTGCCTATAAAGACAAAGCTTGTCAATTTTCTGTTGCTTTTTGCTGAATAAAGCCTTTTAAGTTGACTGAACTGTCTGAGCCGGCTTGTCACCCCCTGATCCCTTACAGAATTTAAAAGAACAGTCACCGGTTTATATCTATGCACAGAAGCACTTTGAATATCTGGATGGACTTTTGTATATGCAGTTTTTTTTATATGCAACTTTTATGACGCACTTTATGATAGCACATGTAAATGATTGTGTGGTTTATGACTAGGCACTTATAACTCATAATAATTTATGATTTACACTTGTTACAGTACTTGATAGTTTTAGGGGTAAGCGCAACCCTTTTTTTTTACTGATTTACTGTATGGTGTATACAGTCAGGTCCATAAATATTGGGACATCGACACAATTCTAATCTTTTTGGCTCTATACACCACCACAATGGATTTGAAATGAAACAAAGATGTGCTTTAACTGCAGACTTTCAGCTTTAATTTGAGGGTATTAACATCCAAATCAGGTGAACGGTGTAGGAATTACAACAGTTTGTATATGTGCCTCCCACTTTTTAAGGGACCAAAAGTAATGGGACAATTGGCTGCTCAGCTGTTCCATGGCCAGGTGTGTGTTATTCCCTCATTATCCCATTTACAAGGAGCAGATAAAAGGTCCAGAGTTAATTTCAAGTGTGCTATTTGCAGTTGGAATCTGTTGCTTTCAACTCTCAATATGAGATCCAAAGAGCTGTCACTACCAGTGAAGCAAGCCATCATTAGGCTGAAAAAACAAAACAAACCCATCAGAGAGATAGCAAAAACATTAGGTGTGGCCAAATCAACTGTTTGGAACATCCTTGAAAAGAAAGAACACACCGGTGAGCTCAGCAACACCAAAAGACGCTGAAAACATATTCATATACCATATTCATTTGTTGGAGCAAGATTAAAATTGAAAAGTCACCTTTCTGAAACCTTTATGATCCAAAATGGGACTTGTCTGGGGTGCCCGCTATTTCCAAAAATATATATAATTACTTCGGAGTCGTTCCTTAGGCATCTAAATGCCAACCCCAACATTAAAAGACTTCACCATGGTCCAGGCAGAATATACTGTAAACTTGATGTTTTTCTATTTCTTATTAATTCCTACATCACACAATCCAATCTAATTTTGGGTATTTTTGGAAGGACACCATAATATATCTGATTAACTCCCTTCATGACCAAGCCATTTTTTTTGCTCTTTGGCACTGCGTTGCTTTAACTGACAACTGCGCATTCATGTAATGCTGTACACAAATTAAATATATATATTTTTTCCCAAAAAATTGTTTTTTTTTGGTGGTATGTGAATACCACTGGGTTTTTTATTTTTTGCATTATAAACAAAAAAGACCAACAATTTTGAAAAAAAAACCCGCTATTTTTTACATTATGTTATAAAACATATCCAGTACAAAATTTAAAAAAATCAAACTTCTTCATAAATTAGGGTCAATATGTATTTTGCAACAAATTTTTGGTAAAAAAAATCCAAATAAGCGTAAATTGGAATGTTATAGCGTCTACAAATTATATTTATATATGCTTTTTTTTTTTTTAACATACTAGTAATGGTGGCAATCAGTGACATATAGCGGGAATGGAATAGTATGGTGGGCAGTCTGACACTAACTGATACTTTGTGGTACAGTGATCACTGCTATAACTATGCACTGTAACTATACTAAATCTTTTCCGCTTAACATAACCCTACCCCAAGAAATGATACCCCTAGATTAAACCTTGCCCTCCTGACATTACCAAAACATGAAGGGGGAAGTGGTTTTCTAGAGAATCATGCAATTAATATTGGGAGAGTCAGCAGCAGCATTCATTCCGCATAAAAAGACTGGGTAGGTCTGGAACAAATCCATGTTCTGGGTTCACACCAAACAGTCCCACTGGTAAACGTAATGCAAGACCGCCTCATAGATTCTACTTTAAAATGCTTATCTAGCATTCTTAAGTCCCTTACTATCTCCAGGCCCTCTCACACCTATATGCACAAGCCCAGGTTTTGGACTGGGCACATCCCCAAACTTCTTAAAGGCCTACTAGCCACACATAAATTCTAGCATACCAATCTTCTGTGACAGAGCTACCTTGACCTTTTGTACACATGTTTAGCCGCGTTTAGGAGTGTTTAGCATTTTTTCTGCCAAAAAAGCTCCAGTCAAAAACGCAAACCAAATTTTTTTTTTCCTGCCTGAACGCTGAGCTTAAAATATGCCTTTAAACGTCCTAAAGTGCATGGAAACATAGGAAAACATTGAGCTGCTTCTACAGGCAAAACACAAAACTCCTGTAGCAGCAGCGTTTTTTAAGCCAGTGTGCATGGATCCTTAATCTCCACCCTGTATTCTAACATATTTGCTGTGCATAACCCCTTCCCCTGGGACAACCTATGGAGCATGGGAAAAAGGCCAGCTCCCGTGCTAACATAAATGGACAAGGGTAACATTAACCTCACCATCCATAAAAGCTCTAAATGCTACCCAGACTAATGGCTACAAGTTACAGTGCCTTGAAAAAGTATACATACCCCTAGAAATGTTCCACATTTTGTCATGTTACAACCAAAAAAGTAAATATATTTTATTGGAATTTTATGTGATGGACCAACACAAAGTGGCACATAATTGTGAAGTGGAAGGAAAATGATAAATGGTTTTCCAAACTTTTTACAAATAAATATCTGAAAAGTGTGGTGTGCATTTGTATTCAGCCCCCTTAACTCCGATACCCCTAACTAAAATCTAGTGGAACCAATTGCCTTCAGAAGTCACCTAATTAGTAAATAGAGTCCACCTGTGTGTAATTTAAGCTCAGTAGAAATAGAGCTGTTCTGTAAAGCCCTCAGAGGTTGTTTAGAGAACCTTAGTGAACAAACAGCATCGTGAAGGCCAAGGAACACACCAGACAGGTCAGGGATAAAGGTGCAGAGAAGTTTAAAGCAGGGTTAGATTATAAAATAATATCCCATGCTTTAAACTCATGGAGCACTGTTCAAATCCATCATCCGAAAATGGAAAGAGTATGGCACAACTGCAAACCAATCAAGACAGCTGTAATTGCAGTGAAAGGTGGTTCTACAAAGTATTGATTCCAAGGGGGCTGAATAAAAAATGCACGCCATACTTTTCACATATTTATTTGTCAAAAAATGTGAACACTATTTATTATTTTCCTTCCACGTCACAATTTTTACGTTTTACAAATGCGTTTTTGGTTGTAACATGACAAAATGTGGAACATTTCAAGGGGTATGAATACTTTTTCAAGGCACTGTATGCTCTTGATGGCACAGAACCCATCTGTTGTACACACATTCTTACCCTCACTTTCTGAATGATGCGTGTTCTGCACAAAAGTAGAATGCACTTTGTTGCTGATATAGTGGCACTGCCCAAATATCCACAACATTATTTCAACAACCATAACCAGCAACAGCCCAGACTTCACTCCAGCACAGTACTTGCTCCACTTACTCCACCATGCCACTGCTCTAAAATCTCTGACCCTGCACATGAATAATGTTGAAAATGTGTATACTCTTGTACTGGTTAGGGAGATTCACCTTCTCTAATTATCCTGTTTACTGTTATCACTGAGAGTAAAAGACTTCACTTGTGATATGGCTAAATAAATGTAGGTAAGGCAATGTTGGAATCTGATTTATCAACAAGTCTGTATAATTTCATATGTAAAGCCTAGTACACACAGGCCTAATGTCAGCCAGCATCTGCCTGTTCAATAGATGCCGGTGACATTCTGCCCGTGTGTATTGCAGCAGGTCCAACTGAAGCCGGCCGTTTGGCCAGCTTCTGTCGAAAGGCTACTGACTGAAAAAGGTCTGCCAACCAGCTCCCAATCAGCACTCTCAGCCACGGAGTGTTCTGGTGGGGGGGGGGGGGGGGGGGGCTATATGTATGAGGCTTAAGTTTCTAAAGGGGTGACATGTTGCAAAGAAATCTTTGTATTCTACCAAATATATTCACCTAAAATACCAAAGTTCTAGCAAAGGACACATGCATCATTCACAACATTTATATTTAGTTTTGTACATGGCATTGATATAGCTACTTACACAAAGAAAAACCGTGTACAGACATGGTCAGACACCGGGCACACCCAAATATTCCCATGCTTCTGCAGATCCTTTGATGTTATTACTATGAAGAAGCATAATAATGTTATGATCAGAATAAATCAAGAAACTTAGTAACATCTGAAAGAATGTTTAACTAGACAGGCTGTCGTGAACATCAGAAAGGTAATTTGGACATGTGACAGAGAATCTGACATACAGACAATGAGAATACAAAGATGCAAGCCTTGCCAGAATCCCTTTATTAAAGAGGAAACAGACTTAAAATGGAAAGTATATAAAATGATCAATTACTGCACACTTTGCATTATCATTGTATCACATCAAGTGTATCTATTGCCAACATATAAAATCATAGATACATTTCCATATTGTATTTTGATTATTTCTAGCCTATTCCTATTAATCTAAATAATCTTGAAGTTTGAGAACGTACTTTTGGAACATCCCCACACATTTATTTCTGTGAAGTCAGTGACCTAGTCACTATGCCCTCTGAATAGGCACTGTTGTGTCACACATTTCACAGAGGCTGCCTTCTAAACTACAGAGGCAGAGGTGCCAAGAGGAATAGGCAGAGTCAGTACAGGAAGTACTGCTTGCAGGCAGCAAGGTACCATGGGAGGTAAGGTAAATGACAGATTGCCAAAGGCACCAACATCCTAATAATATAGTTAAAATTTAAAAAAATAAAAAAAGATGGACTTTTGAGGTACCAACACAACACAACAATAGATATATAATAAATACACATTTTATTTCAAACACCTTAAAATTGCACTCTTAAAAACATATTGTGCATAACGAACCTCGCTTAAATGCCTCCCATAGAGTAAATGACACCAACCCATAATCACACATATTTCTACAACTAATTAATTATTTCTTAATTCAGAGTGATGGGTAGGTGTCCTCTGTGGGTAGGCTGTTGCTCAATTCCTCAACACGTTTTGCGGGAATAACCTTCTTCTTCAGATGGTGAGGGGGGCAAGTCAAAAAAGTCCAGCATCAAACAAGGGAGGGCACAAAAGTTTGGTCAGATGTGTGTATCAAAAGCACCTCGGGGGCAGGTGTGGGAGTAAAACAAGGCGGCAACAAACTACACTTATATACTGGATGGGCTTACAAAAATTATTCCAAATGTAAATAGAAAAAGGGAACCATAATATGTAAATATAACCAAGGGTACTAAAACAAAAGGCTCGATAGTAGAGGCCATTAAAATCTAAAATCTTACCTTTCTGTTAAAAAAAAAAAAAATCTAAAATCTTAACCAGCAACCAGTGCAGGAGTCACTAAGCCTCCCAGCACCTGCATTTTCACACGACAAACTGCTATGCAATTATTTTTATAAATTCACATTATACTGTGCCCTAATTGGATTTTGTGCAAAACACCCTGATTGGTCTAGATAATTAATTAATAAGTTTTACTTGAATTTTTTTTTTAATTTAGAATTTTAGTATTTAGAAAAACAGAGAAATAAGCGTCAGTAAAACAAAACAAAAGATACCCAAATAAACTTGAGTTCCCATCAGACCCCCCTTACATCAGAGTCTTCATCAAAGTCCCCCTTACATCAGAGTTCCCTTTACATGATAGCCCCCATTGAGTCCCCTCTTACATCAGAGGGCAGGTTAAAGTAATTCTAAAGTCAGAAGGTTTTTTATCTTAATGCATCCTATACATTAAGATAAAAAAAACTTCTGTGTGCAGCAGCTTATCTTAGCCCAATCTCAATCCAGCGATGTTGCACGAGCATCTCGGCTGTCTGGGACTCCCCTCCTCATTGGCTGAGACAGCAGTGGGGGGCTCCCCCTGCTGTCAATCAAAGTCAGTGAGCTAATGAGGAGAGAGAGGGAGCAGGGCCAAGCTGTGGCTCTGTGTCTGAATGGACACACAAAGCTGCGGCTCGGGTGCCCCCATAGCAAGGTGCTTGCTGTGGGACACTTGGCAAGAGGGAGGGGCCAGGGGCACTGACAAGGGACCTGAGAAGAGGAGCAGTGGGGCTGCTTTGTGCTAAACCACTGCACAGATAACATGTTTGTTATTTTTTGAAGAAGACAGAAATGAGACTTTAGTGTCACATTAAAATCTTGCAGTGGGAAGAATTTGGTCCTAGTTTGGAGACCCCTAATCTAGAGGGAAAATCTAATCATAGATATATCAGTAGAATAATTAAGTATATGGCACATCAATTTATGTTTTCAATCGTATTATTCTTCCAGACAATAAATCAATTGACAATACAATTGAATATAAAATTTTCCATGTATGGCCACCATTATCAAGACCACCTCACTTTCTTTCCTGCTCACAACAGTCACCAAGCAGGAACTGAGGCAAAGTCTGCAAATGGGACAAAGACAGAAAAAAATAAATCTGACAGGGCTTCTATTCTTCCCCTATTTTAAAGTTAACTAAAGGCAAAACGTTTTTATTTTGGATAAAGGGAGTATAGAATGGTTCTATGTCCCAAAGGGAAGATTTTCCTTTACTTCTTGTCCCATAGCCAGAACAGGAAGGAATCCTGGGGTGTTACTAGAACTAGTGACCCCATTGAAAGATTCCCCCTCTATTACTGCTCTGGTGTCAACCCAAAAATTTGATGGTAACAGTAAACAAGACAAATAGAGAGGGTAAATCTCCTTAACGGGGGCACAGACAGTTATGAAGACTTACAGGTGTTCTAATCTCTCTCTACTCTATCCACTACTCTATTTTTTTTTAACCCATTGGCGCCAGCAGTACGCAAATATACGGTCTCTCAGAGCCTGGTCCTTGGTGCAGAGGGGGCGCATATTTGAGTTCAATTGCCCCCAATACACCTGTCCCGAGAGCATGCCCGCTGCGCACTCCCAGCACAGTTACCCGATCACTCCCTGCAATCAGGAGTTCTCGGAACCATGTGACCGCCGTGACAGACAATCACAGCAGTCATGCAATCTTAAGACGCCTCCTGGCGTCATAAACCTTTTGAAGGGTTGGGAGGCGCCGGTGCTGAGAGGTTAATTCAATTTTTTTAAACAAATTCTTTATCGGAAAGGTGGCATCCAGTACTTGCTTTAATTCAATTTTAAGAAAAACATTTTATTGCTGTCTATTTTGGGTGTTTGGAGAGTTCATCTGATTTCATGTCTGGTAAAACATAATTAGTACAGGAAGTGAGGAAAAGTCTCTATGATGGTGTTGTGGAAAGCAGTAAAAACCTGACAGGTGTTCTCTTTCCCACTCTATCCAAAACTACGACATAAAAGTTTTGGGTAGACACACACTTTATGGTGTAACAGCTGTGGTAGGAAAATCTTAAAATGGTAAGATCAACTTTGTACACTTTTTTATTTCTAAATTCCAGCTCCCCTATGCACCAATATTGCATTCATGTAATATTTTTGCAAAAATATCAAAGCTTTCCATTAAATCTACAAACACTTATTTTTCTTGTCCTAATCCACGTTTCCAGACGTTTCCATTAGTAATGTCTTCTTCCTGATCAGACTTTATGTCATAACACAGCAAGGAGTTGACCAGCTGACCTCATTAGCAGAACACCCTGCATCATCCACCCACCCATTGCCAGGTGCACGTTTTTTAAATGAAATGATCAATCAGTGATCACCATTCTCACTAAATACACAATATACAATCAGATTGCATAGTGTATGGCCATGTTTATACACCTAAAATTACTAGTTGCACTTTCAGTGCCATTAATTGTTAACGGCACACCAAACACAGAAGCAAACACACATTTTGCCATGTGAAAAAATGAGGGGCAAATGCTGCAAAAAACACACAACCCACAAAATGCCAAAATGTCCCATAAGCCACATGTAGTGCAGCCAATTTAAATCAACAGGCTGCCCTATGCGTGTCACATGAAAAACGAGACACAAAATGTGCGTTCCCACTATGCTAGATGTGAATGGGGCTTGAAAGTGAAATTAGTGCAGTAACACAAGAACAACAAGGCTCCAATCACATCTGTGCGTTCCCTTGCATTTCAGAAATGCGCTGCAACAAAAATCGCGCCAAGCTCCACTTTAAAAAAGAAATCTGAAGCTTCTTTGGGGCGATTGTTGTGTGTAGGGCAGCCCATTCAGGTGGATGGGCTGCCCTATGTGTGACGAGTGAAAATTCTCCAAAACGCCTTCCCCCCTCGCTAAAAAAAAACGCATGTGGGAATGTGAGTTCCCGCTATGCAGAGTTGTGAACGGGGCTTGACAGCTGAGTGTTTCTGTCCACTCCCCTTTATGTACTTGTATAAAGATGGCAATACACTATGCAATCTGATTGTGTATTTAGTGAGAAGGGTGATCACTGATTGATTGCATTTCATTTAAAAAACGTGCAACTGGGAGTAGGTGGATGCAGGGTGTGTGCTAATGAGATCAGCTGGTCAACCCCTTCCTGTGTCATGACCTAAAGTCTGATCAGGAAGAAAGAAAGACATTACTAATGAAACATGGATTAAGACAAGAAAAGTCACTGTAGATTTAATAGAAAGCTTTGATATTTTTGCAAAAAAAGTACATAATATATTGGTGCATAGGGGAGCTGGAATTTGGAAGAAAAAAAAATGCACTAAGTTGACTAGCTGCCTATGAAACTTCTTGTGCCTTTTTCCTGTGGAATGAATAATAGAACCTGGTGGTGGCTTTAAGGCCCCTTTCACACCGGGGCGTTTTTCATGCGGTGCAGCGCTAAAAATAGCGCCTATTCACCGCATGAAAAAATCCTGCCCCTTTAACTCCAGTGTGAAAGCTGGCGGGCTTTCACACTGGAGCGGTGCGCTAGCAGGATGACAAAAAAAGTCCTGCTAGCAGCATCTTTGGAGCGGGATAGGAGCGGTGTGTTCACCGCTCCTATTCCGCTCCTTCCCATTGATTAGAATGGGACACCGCGGTGAAACCGCGGCAATACCGCCGCAAAGCGCTGCTACGTCGGCGCTCTGCGGGGGGTGTTTAACCCTTTTTCGGCCGCTTGCGGGGGGTAAAACCGCACCGCGAGCGGCCGAAAACCGCGGTGAAAACGACGGTAAAGCAGCGCTAAATATTTAGCGCTGCTTTACTGTCACCGCGGCTCACCGCCCCAGTGTGAAAGGGGCCTAAGCAAATGCAGCACCTTTCTTCAGACCTTTGTTTAGTTTCTATGCATCAACCACTATGTACATAGTAACACTGATTTCAAACATTTTTCCTATTTCACTTATACACCTAATTTGAACACTAAGAATACAATTAAATAGAGCCAGTTACCTTCACACAGTGCAATACAATTGAGATTCCGACTCTGCAAAAAACGGGACTGGAGACATCGAGTCTAATAGAGAAAGCAGAAAGATAGAATGACTGATGTCAGAAATGGTAAACATCATGGCAAGGGATTGTGAGAGTGCTATGGGCATACCAGCTTGCATGCCTGCTGTGCCAGGATTTTTATATTTTTATTAAGAGTTAAAAATAAATAAATAAATTAACTCTCCAAGTGCTGACAGTTAATTTTTGTTTTATTTCTTTCACCTCCAAGTGCTGAAACTGTGTACAAAACACACAATTGTCACCGTTTCATAGACAATGGGCCAGTTCACACTGGGATCACACAGGAACACGTGGCGCGTTGCTGTGCCATTCCTGCGTGTTCCTGTGCACTGAGATTTTGCATCCCATTTATTTGAATGGGCTGCAGAATACACCAAAGCATGGAAAAAAATTGTGCATGCACTATTTTTAAAAACATGCTGAATCAAATCGCATGGTACTATGGTAGCATGCAATTAGGTGCTCGCAAACACACTGCATTTGCGATCAGCATTTGGGGTGTTGTTAACATTACACTGGCACCTACATGCACATCGCAAGGGAGGTGCATCTGAAGCAACTTTCCTGCACTGCATTCTGGTGTAAACTGCTGTGGTAACATTTTCATTACAAAATGGAGGTCTTCACCAATTAATCCTGACAAATACGAATATATAAATGTGCATAAAATGTAACACTTATCTTGTTTTAAGCAGGACTAATGGTAAAGTACTTAAAGGACTAATTCTAAAGTTACCACTGAAGGGCAGATGGTAATGAATGTCTCTTGATGTATAGTGAACAACTTTAGAAACATACCCGTATCCTCACCCATATATACCAAAATGAAGAAATAATCTACTTCCATACACACTACTTTTATCTACCAATAAAATCATTTTATAAATATAAATTTACAGTTCCACACATTTGTATACATACTTATACAGCCATCCAGTCACTCTTTTTTGTAATCAGATCCGTTTTTATCTTTATATGCAAACAACATTAAGACAATACAAATACATTGTACAAACAAAATCACATTAAACCAAACACAACCCCAAAAAAAGAGAAGAAACATAAATAAATAAATAAATGAACCCCAGACCACCCCACCCCTCACCCCGCTCTTGGAGTATATATGAAAAAAAAAAAGAAAAGAAAAGGACAAAAAACAGTATCCAATATTAAAAAGTACATAGTACCTATTGGTTTACATGGCACCTAGGTCATGGACTGAAGCCATCTTGACCAGGTAGCATCAAACTTACTCATGGAATTCCTTAAGGAGTATGTATGTTTTTCTAAAAGTATAATCCTATTGAGATCTAAAATCCACTTGGGTACAGTCGGTGGATAGGGAGAGGTCCACTTAAGAGCAATCTGTCTACGAGCTACAAAAAGTACACGTCTTATTGTGTTACAGATAGAGGAGGTATAAATGGACGTATCGCAATAACCCAGAAGACATATAAGTGGTTCAATTGGAATGTTAATATCCAATAGCCCGTTTAAGGTACCAATCACCTCCGCTCAATATCTTTGGAGTTTCGGACACCGCCATAAAAGATGTATTAGCGTACCTGTATTACCACATCTAGCATAGGCTGGCTCAGATTTCAGTCCGATTGCATATATAAATTGGGGAGTTCTATGGACTATGGAGGATAAAAATCTGTGTCAGTCTGTGTGATGGAGAAAGAGACACCCGGGGCGAGTAACAGAGAATATCGTCCCAAACCTCCTCGGGAATAGAGCCGATATTTTTTTCCCAGCCGGCCCTAGAGTGGATGGGAAAGTTCAGTAGGAACCTGACAAAACCCTATATGTAGAAGAGGTGAGACCTTTTGTTGACCCCGCCTGTACTATTCTATCAAGAACAAGGATAGGCGGGAAAAAATATCTTAGCAGAAGAGAACTGGGCATGTAAAGCGTGTCTTAGTTGAAGGAATTGATAGAACCAATTAGATTGTAGAGACAACTCTCCGAAAAATCTCTGAGCTAGAGTTGTTATTCCTAATTTCCCCCATCTCTGAAAGCCCCTAAGAGCCAACATTGGAGGAAGTCTATCATTTTCCCATATGGGAGTGTATCTGGTAAGATAGGAAACCCAATATTTTTTTTAACTGTATCCCATATTTTACACATTAACGTGCAGGCAAGCGAGACACCCCCTCTTGCACCATCTCGATGTCTTCAACTTTGGAGATAGTAGTAATTAACTTGCGGGTAGCTGCTTTCATCTCTGTTACCATGGGAGGAAAAGTGTCCTCTATGCCTCTAAACCCTGTTTTCTAGCCGTCCAGTCACTTGCTTTATATATACAGTATATTATAGCAATACAACTGAAAGCCACAATAAAATCATATTTAATACTTTTCTTGACCATATTATCAGGGTATGAACATCCAAAAACCAACATGTCATATATATTGCAGCCTATTAGTCCTTAGATGTGGTGACTGCTTTAGTTCCTTTTATTTATAGTTTTTTTTTTTTTTTTTTTTTTGCTTTATTCTAGTGACCCTGCCAGTTATACACTTCTTGTCACAGCTAAAATACAATATATTTTTGTTAATGTTTTTGTTTGCTTTAGTGACAGAAAGTCTTCTGTTTTAGGGCCGGTTCACAGTTGGAATTGCACAGTAATGCTGCGTTCCTGTGTGATTCACATGCGGTTCAGTGTGGTGTGATTTGAGCCCATTGCATGCACTCCTTTTAGAAACACACTGAAACCGGATTGCATTGTACTTCTGTACCATGCGATCCGATGCAGGAAAACACACTGCGTTTGCGACCTGTGTTTGGGGTGTAGTAAACTTAACATAACACTCGCTGCAGATTGCAACTGCTGTGGTTTTGAACACAGTGTGGGAAACGCACACGGAATGCGGGTTTCCCACACTGCGTTCTGGTGTGAAGGGGTCCTAAATCGGTTTTCTAAGTTCTTCTATATGTGTTGAATGTGTGAATACATGTCAATGAATTTTCCAGAACACCAAGCAAACGTAGCTTCAGTTAAAGTAACACCTGAGGAATAGTGTTCATCCTATTGTATCTCTGCACCAGCTCATCCTTGGATGGCATCCGATGTTGCCCCTTCCCCATACCTATTGGGATAAAAAAAAAGAAGAAAACTTTATGACCTAATACATAATACATATGGGGATAAATATTGGTATGGTCTGACATAGTAACGATTTCAGAGTTTACACAGCTGATTTTATTAATAGGAAACCACATCAAATTGTACTTAGAGTATTTACTAATTTAGTTTTTGACTTAGTTTGCTGTACTCAGTGGAGAAGCAGTCTAGTTTTTAGGTCTGCTCAGGTTTACCTAAGCTTGGGGGTTGATTGCTCATGTCTGCCGCTGGAAGAGGCATCCAGAGATAGAGTAGAAGGGTCAGCCACTAAAGTTATGAATATTTATCTGACCTCAGCTAATCCCTGGGAAGAGAGTGGGCACCCAGCAGGTGGCTGGGGAGAAAATAAATGTTTGGCAGACTTGTTCAGCAGTGTTCTTCTCCCTAAGGGAAAAAAGTTGCTGTTAGGCCTCAGTATGTGCTTGGCTGAGGGCCAAAAAGAAAATTTAATAAAGGATATTTGTTGGAGGGTATCACCTGTGGAGGCTGGTCTGAAAAAGGATCCTTTTTCTCCCTCACTAGAGAGTGTCTCATGGAGGCTGTGTGGCAGACAGCTGACCTTGGACATTGTAAGTAGGACTAGAGCTCCAGGTGTGCTTGTGCTTTGGGGAGTGAATGCTACATGGACTGGGACTGCTCATTTAAAGTCTCAGATTAGCTGGCTATTCCCTCTACCTCCAACAAAGGCTGCTGCTAAAGGATCTGTGCTTGAGAACCTGTCCTCCTGTATCTGTTCTGTATTTTGGAGTATCCTGTAGCCTCACCCCTGTCTCCTGTTTAAAACACTGCAATAAAGCTACAAAAGACATTCCTAGACAGAGACTGTGTTTGTTGGCATGCTAGGAGCTAGTTACTGGGCCTGGCAGCTTCTGGATAGGTAAGGGAGACTTGGGTTATTTCCAGTGGCCGCTCCAGGGGGGGCCCTACTTATTCATTAGGTCTGGAAAAAACATATATCTTATATGGCTTGTTGGTAGACTTCAGATACTTACCTGAGTATCCAAAAGAAATACTGGAGATGGGACTAAGGTAGATTCCTTTCCCATATGCTGCTCCATGCAACTATAGAGACAAATTATAACATAGTCAGAGGCCACTAAAGAGCATGCATGGTAGCACATTTTTTACTTATTTATTGTGTTTAAATAGTCTCCTTGTATAAACAGAAAAATACACCACTGAAAAATCCTTGGGCCCCATTCAGTATAAGTGATTTAAGTGATTTTAAAAACGTAACTTATAGTTTCTATGATGCCTTCTGTTGACCCAAAATAATTGAACCCTATTACTGTTCCGGAGTGTTCATGAAATAATGGCCCACATGAGAGATCACTTTTTAGGGAAACTTACCTGCAGTTTAGTGTAGGATGCATTTACTAGCCCATTCCTCAGAATAGAGTGCCAGTTCTCAATATGAGAGCCGCTGGTGGAAAAGATAGAGTTCCAGTTATCTTTCCAACACAAATAGTAAATTAAATTGAAAAATTTCCATATTTTTTATGTCGGCTGCCATCACTTTCCCCAATACATACATACACACACACACACACACACACATCAATATTGCTGTGAAGTTCAGGGGGACACTACAGTACACCACTGTGCCATTATAACTGCAGCATTAAAAAGGAAAAAGGCTGACAAGTAAGTTCATATTAACACTCCTCCACAAATGCTCTCACATACTGCATCAGTTGTTGAAAAACGAAATCATTCCCATACTGCCTATCTGGAGCTAGGGTGTTTTTTAGATGACCATACATACACTAAGTGCTTTATCTTTTTAACCATTTTAGGTGGGAAGTAGGTGAAGCAGTGTCTTTAAATTACATTAAAAAGTTGACAGAAAGTCATGTGTGTAGGAAAATATCCAATGCAATTAATTTTCAAACACAAAAGTTCACCTTTTAGCAAAAAATTATAAATGCATATTTTTTTTGCAGGTAAAAAAAATGTCCATTTACTATTTTTTGTTTTGGGAGCCTGTAAAGCATTGCACCAGCGATCAGCAGATTGATGGTACCAAGCAGGACTCCTGCAGACCTGTCAGTGTATATGTGTGCTTGTACCTCATATGGGCAAGCAGATACTCACTGACAGGAAGAATGAATCAACAACCACAGCGCTCAACAGCGCTTTGATAATTAAGTGAGAGCTACAAGCCGATAGCCGTAAAGCCTGTCAGGACTTGTAGTTTCCCACATTCACTGTGGGCTGTGAATAATTGATGTGAATGGACGTCAGACAGTGTCAGAGAATGCCTATCAGACGTTTGGCTAATAGAAATGTGCATGCACAAATAATGGCTAATAGAAATGCGCATGGGCGCAGAATTCTCGGCAGAATGGTGAGCAGGGGCACGCACTTAATGCATGTTGGCACCAGACTGACTATTTAAAGGGGCTCCTGCTTATGCTCCAGTGCTGACTGGTCTTTCAGCTGTTCCCTGTGTCCTGCTATTACTCTGCTTGTTCCCTTGTTGCTGACTCTGCTTGCCTCTGACCTGAACTTAGATCCTGCCTCTGCTCTGTCACCAGTTCCTGACCCCGGCTTCATTCTTGACCATGTCTCTGTCTTATGTCTCAGTACCTTGCTGCCCACCAACTGCTGACCTCAGCTTTCCCTGTGACCATGCTGCTGTTCCCAGCCCTGCTCTCACATCTGGTTTTAGTGCCTATCCGGCTGTCATCTGTATCAGCTCTGCTCATCACAGCGAGGTCCTGTCTCAAGCCTGCTGGGAGCTCTGGCAAGTCTTGCATCTGAAATCCACAGCCTGTGTCGAGTGCCCCTTTAAGTTTGGCTGGATCAGCTACTGTTCCTAACCTGATGTGCTGCCAGGGTCTGCATCTCCTGCTGCAAGCACTCCTATCAACACCTGCTTGCGCTAGTGTTCCTCCTGTCCCTTGGTACCCTCTGTTCCACCTTCAGTGGGACCTAGGCTGGAGATACAAGAGAGGCCAACCTCCTCTTTTCAGCCTCCAATCAGGTACGTGACAGATGGAGCCCCGCATGGCCACATTAGTTTCAAAAATTGACAACGGGCACCCGGGGAAGATGTCTGTCTGCTATCACTGGGGAGGGGGAGTCTGAGAGGGCTAATGGCTGCAGCTGCTGGAATATGTAGCATGTTCCAAAAGGTGAACTTATCCTTTAAAGGTACATGTGATCACTTCCATCCTAAATGTATCATTTCGTTTTACTTTAATGGCAGTGGGCAGACCCATGCAAATAATGACATTATATGATGTCCTAGTTGTGAACTGTGCATCTAAAATCACTGGGTTATAATAGGAAGTCAGTAATATGGAGATGCATGCAGTCTGAAGCTATATGAAAGTTGAATAAAACATTCTCCATTTAGCTGGCTGTTTGCTTTCAATCTGTTGGACATAAGGGTATAAAGCAAACATTTGCATAACCCCTCCTACTATCCTTAAAGCGGTATTAAGCACCAAAAGCAAACATTTATTATTTTGCAGCTTACCATTTTTTAGATGTGATGGCTGCATTCGTTTTCTTTTCTTTATTTTCACCTGGTGATCTGGCTAGAAAGTCTGTTGTTTTTCAAAAGAACAAGCTGTTTTGCAAATGTAGCAGCTACAGAGTTGAGATAAACCGTTTAGCACTGACAGGCGTGCTTTCAATGATTAGCTTTTATTTATTTATGTAAAACCTTTCCCCCCCCCCCCCCCCAAAAAAAACTTAACTGCATGTTGTAACTGCTTAGAAACTGTTAGCTAGAGTTCAGCTTCAATATGTTAGTGTATCTAAAACTGTTAGTGCATCTACCACTCCCCTCCCCTAGATTAACAATGCTGCTGTCCAAAGGTACCCCCCTGTGCGCCTTCCTCTAGAGTGGGGGGCACCCTAATACAGAAGGTGTGTTACTGGTCAGATACCAAGGTTAAAACAGAAGGATAAAAAGATAGAAAGCTAATGCAGCCACCACATCTAATGATTGGTAAGCTTTAATATATTACATTTTTGGTTTGGGGTTTAATCCAGCTTTAAATGAAAAATAAATTCTGAATTTGTGGTGACATTATTGGCATATGAATGCACTTAAAAAATGCAATGTTTCTTAACATATTTTGGTTTATTTTGTCCACCTCGCTATAACTTTTCATAGTTATTTTTTGCTATCTACATGTCTGTTTTGGTGTGTTTTAAAGCAACTTTTTTTTAGGACTCATTGGTGTTCCTTTCCATAGTCATAAGCTGTTCTGTCACTCACTTTTACTTTGCTAGCAACCTTTCATTGCACCCACTCTACTTTTTATACTTCAGTGGAGCTATCATGTCTGGTATCCACCAAATTTACTTGTGTTCTTCCTTCTCATCCCAATGTGCTACACACACTCATAATCTCTTTGTGTGACACATATCTAACAATTTCAGCCCTCATCCCCTTCCAATCCAATCATTCTTGCCCCCACCACATGCCCCAATTTTTCTCTCACTGAAAGGCGAATGTGCTTCCGTAGAGTTTCTTGGCAGTTCGGAATCGGGCCTCCTTGGCTGGGGGGCTACTGAGCAGCAAAAACTGATGAGAGGTGTGCATGAACTTCAGCTGCTATCACGGGATTGAGGCAGAGAAAATGGATATGAGGGGAAGAAGATAAGATACACAGGTGTAAAAAGAGGGTGTTTGTAATAAATGTGAGCAAAGAAAAGAGCAGAAAAACAGCAACAATAGCGAGGAAGAAAATCAAGATGATCCAATTATAAAAAATGAAGAAAAAAAGATAGAAGGCAGGTTCATATGGGATAGGAAAACAATGATTAAAATTACATTGTAATTTTGCACATGGGGATGGTTTAAAGAAATAAAAAAAAAGAAATGTAATAATTGATGAGAAATGAAACATAATACAGAAGGTGAAAAAGGGAGAGAAAAGGGAGAGAAGAAAATCTATGCAGCATATGATGTAAAAAACATATAAAAAACCATAATTTCATAAATAATGAGATGCTTTTATCATCTTTATGCCTTAGTAGGCATTTTCGTTAAATAAACATTTTACTGTAAATTTCACTTTATATATGTATATGTATAGCTTAGGTGCCACAGTGCCTTAGGAGTTTGCATTTACAATACTGGGGTCCTTGGTTCAAATTTTGGCAAGGACACTATTTTGCCGCGTACACACGAGCGGAATTTCCGTCGGAAAAATCTTGGATGGATTTTCCGACGGAATTCCGCTCAAGCTTGGCTTGCATACACACGGTCACACAACACAAAAGTTTGCTGAACTTTCGACCGTCAAAAACGCGGTGACGTACAACACTACGACAAGCCGAGAAAATGAAGTTCAATGCTTCCGAGCATGTGTCGAATTGTTTCCGAGCATGCGTAGGAATTTTGCTCGTCGGAATTGCATACAGACAAACGCATTTTCGGATAGGAACTTTTTCCGACCGAAAAATAAAGAACCTGCTCTCAATCTTTAGCTGGCGGCAATTTGCCCAGCAAAAGTCCGATGGAGCATACACACGGTCGCATTTTCCGACAAACAGCTCTAATCGGTCTTTTGCTGGCCGAATTTCCGATCGTGTGTACGGGGCATTAGCGTTGAGTTTGTAAGTTTTCTTGGTGTTCGCATGCGTTTTCTTCCATACTACAAAGACAAGCTGGTAGGTTAGTTGGCTCCTGCCCAAATTGGATTTTGCATGTGTGTACAAATTGGCTATACCGATATGTATCACATTCTGCATGCCAGTCCAAGCTGAGCATTTGGAGAGTGTTGCCAAGAAAATTCTTTGGAAAAAGGCTTTAATGTGTATCAGACATGGTGCCCAGGGCACTGGTCCACAGAGTAGCTAAGAGTCAGATACGACTGAACAGATGTATACACACATATAGTTCACTATAAAAATGTACAGATTATATTATCTACTTTCCAATTTTCATTTGTTACTCTCCATAACTCCACTCTTCTCTATTACCCAATATTGCAGCTTACAACTATGCCCTCATTTGTCACATAAACCACAGTGATCTTCTTTAAACTCTAGAGACCTGGATTCTGATATATCTCAAAAAAATCTATAGAAGGACTAAGGACTAAGCTGACTTAATCTTCTAAGCATCATCACGCATATTTGATTAAGCCAACTTTGTTGCCTTATTATCACTTAGATCTCTATTATATGGGAAGGATAGAAAATCTGGTCACTCTATGAATGCATCTACCTGTGTATACATTCACCTTTTTACAGCTCCTATTGCCATTCTACCCTCTTGGCACAAAATGGAAGTTTAGCTTTTAGAAGCTTGAGTTTACCATGTATATACAACTTAAGGCCTCATTCACACGAGGCGGATCCGCTCAGCGGAGTCCGCCAGCTCAGCAAGAGATCGCTCCGTTGATCTCTGCTGAGCCGACGGATGACAGGTCTGTCTCTTCTCACTGAGCAGGGAGGGTCCTGTCAGAGCTCCGCTGATTCCTATGGAGAGATCGAACGAAAACGGACAGGATGTCTGTTTTAATCAGATCTCATCTGATCCGCCAAGATGGATGGCGAACGTATCGCCATACGTCTCATTTTAATGGATCCGATTGCAGACGGGTGTCAGCGGACACATCTCCGCTGACATCCGTCTCCCCATAGGAGTCAATGAATGGCCCGCTCAGATTCGCCTGAAAAACGGACAGGCGAATCTGAGCGGGCTTGCCATGTGAAAGAGGCCTTATACCTATGTTATCTCCTTTATATTATAAATGTACTTGCAACATCTTGTATACTTTTGGTTAAGCACAATTAATATGGTGAAACACTCACCCTGCTAAGGGGCAGCTTTACAATATGGGATCTGTTACTGGAAATGATCCTGCAATAAGAAAGATACATTTATTTGGCAATTTAGGTAGAATAATTTATTCAAAAGTACTCTGATTTTACGGAACAGGTTTATATGCTATGTATGGTATGTGATGCTTATCCCAATGGCCATAGCTCTCTGTCTCTCTATTTTTCTGTCTGTCTTATAGCATGTATGTATGTCCAATAGAATACCTGTTTTTATGGAAATATGCCTCTAGCATTAGGATGACTGGCTGTGTTTTATGTAATATACAGTATTTCACAAAAGTGAGTACTCCCCTCACATTTTTGTAAATATTTTCTTATATATTTTCATGTGACAACACTGAAGAAATTACACTTTGCTACAATGTAAAGTAGTGAGTGTACAGCTTGTATAACAGTGTAAATTTGCTGTCCCCTCAAAATAACTCAACACAGTCATTAATGTCTAAACCGCTGGCAACAAAAGTGAGTACACCCCAAAGTGAAAATGTCCAAATTGGGCCCAATTACATATTTTCTCTCCTCGGTGTCATCTGACTTGTTAGTATTACAAGGTCTCAGGTGTGTTAAATTTGGTGCTATCGCTCTCACTCTCTCATATTGGTCACTGGAAGTTCAGCATGGCACCTCATGGCAAAGAACTCTCTGAGGATCTGAAAAAAAGAATTGTTGCTCTACATAAAGATGGCCTAGGCTATAAGAAGATTGCTAAGACCCTGAAACTGAGCTGCAGCATGTTGGCCAATCCATAGAGCGGTTTAACAGGACAGGTTCCACTCAGAACAGGCCTTGCCATGGTTGACCAAAGAAGTTGAGTTCACGTGCTCAGCATCATATCCAGAGGTTGTCTTTGGGAAATAGACATATGAGTGCTGCCATTGCTGCAGAGGTTGAAGGGGTGTGGGGTCAGCCTGACAATGCTCAGACCATACCCCGCACACTGCATCAAATTGGTCTGCATGGCTGTCATCCCAAAAGGAAGCCTCTTCTAAAGATGATGCACAAGAAAACCTGCAAACAGTTTGCTGAAGACAAGCAGACTAAGGGCATGGATTACTGGAACCATGTCCTGTGGTCTGATGAGACCAAGATAAACTTATTTGGTTCAGATGGTGTCAAGCGTGTGGTGGCAACCCGGTGAGGAGTATAAAGACAAGTGTGTCTTGCCTACAGTCAAGCATGGTGGTGGGAGTGTCATGTTCTGGGGCTGCATGAGTGCTGCCGACACTGGGGAGCTACAGTTCATTGAGGGAACTATGAATGCCAACATGTACTGTGACATACCGAAGCAGAGCATGATCCCCTCCCTTCTGAGACTGGGCCGCAGGGCAGTATTCCAACATGATAACGACCCCCAAACACACCTCCAAGACAACCACTGCCTTGCTAAAGAAGGTGATGGACTGGCCAAGCATGTCTCCAGACCTAAACCCTATTGAGCATCTGTGGGGCATCCTCAAATGGAAGGTGGAGGAGCGCAAGGTCTCTAACATCCACCAGCTCTGTGATGTCATCATGGAGGAGTGAAAGAGGACTCCAGTGGCACCTGAGAAGCTCTGGTGAATGCCAAAGTGGGTTAAGGCAGTGCTGGAAAATAATGGTGGCCACACAAAATATTGACACTTTGGGCCTTATTTGGACATTTTCACTTAGGGGTGTACTCACTTTTGTCACCAGCGATTTAGACATAATTGGCTGTGTGAGTTATTTTGAGGGGACAGCAAATTTACACTATTATACAAGCTGTACACTCACTACCTTATATTGTAGCAAAGTGTCATTTCTTTAGTGTTGTCACATGAAAAGATATAATAAAATATTTTTTCAAAAATGTGAGGGGTGTACTTCACTTTTGTGAGATACTGTATATAAAAAAAATTTATTATAAGAAGTGTTGCCAACTGTCAGTATTTTTACTGGCAGCCAGTAAAAAACGCGCACGTTTCTCCTGCCAGTAAATGCCAGTGACAGGAAAAGGTTGCCAGTTAAAAATATGGCTGTGTGACACTTGGCTCGGAACTGCACATGTGCAGTTCCGGTCCGAAGCTGGCCGAGACCATCCGAATGCCTTCTACAATGTGTTTGGGTGGTGCCAGTGGGGGCCAGGTCTGGCGGAGGATGTGACTGAGCATGCTGTGTAGTGTCATGATGCAAGGGAGCTGAGCGGAGTGGCTGGAGCCTCATATGCAGGTCTGCAGGACGGGAGCAAGGCAAACTTGGAGCGGGACTGTCAGTGCTGTTTGGACTGAAGTGGAATAAAGGGGAGACCTAGCGTAGAGAGAGACTGTCACTGTGACTGAGGAGGGGACATGTTGTGTCGGTGAAGTGTCATCATCATCTGTGCTGCTGTCAGTCTAACTGTGAGATTCAATTTTAAGTGTGTGTATGCCTATCCATTCTAATTTCTTGACCTCTTGATTCCTGTCCCTGAGCTACTTACTTATTATAAATACTGACATTTGTACTTAAAACTGTCATTTTGTAACTTTTGGAAATGCAAGTAAAAACTTTGCTGTGCCAGTAAATCTTGGGTGTCATGTCAGTAAATTTCAATCTGGTAGGTTCTTTTGTGATACAGTTTTAAATATTTGTAACAGAATATTCTTATATGCAGTACCATTGCAATAATGGGTGAGCCAATGGGTCAAGGCGGTCCATTTGTTTTTTGATTTCCAAGTATGACCCCTAGAAGACAGTATATCATTATTAGCATGTTATTGCTTAAATTAGAACTATAAGCAAAACTTTTTTTTTTTCATTTTGGATAGAGCAAGGGAGGGTTATAACCCCTGTCACTTTTTTATTTTTACCATGCATGTCCGATTGCAGAGATTTCCCTTAACTTCCTGTCCCATAGCCAAACAAGAAGTGAGAGGAAATCTCTGCAAATCAAGTGAATTCCTTGGGGGCCGCCAGATCACTAGAACTAGTGTTCTCAAAGATTTCCCCTCCTATTACTTTTCTAGGGACAACCCAAAATTTGGGATTTTCTTTTACTTTCACTTTCAATGATAATGGTAAGCAGGCCAAATAGAGAGGGCGAATCTAGCTAACGGGGCAGAGACAGCAGTAAAAACTGACAAGCATTCTAATCCCTCTGCACTCTACGCAAAACGTAAAAATTAGTTTTGGCTTTAGTTATACTTTAAGCCTTCAGACAGGCATACATACCACTCTTAAGTTTACCTGGGTCATCTCTCGGATGGACATGACACTGTCTAAGGCTTTTTGGAGACGTTCATAGTTCTTTTTCTGAAGTGAAAAACATAAGAACAAGATAATTCAGTGTGTATCCTGTGTGTGTGTGTGTGTGTGTGTGTGTGTGTGTGTGTGTATACAGTGTTGGTCATCTTACTTTAAAAAAGTAATTAGTTAAGTTACAAATTACTTCTCCCAAAAAGTAACTGCGTTAGTAACTCAGTTACTACATTGGAAAAGTAATTAGTTACTCAGCAAAGTAACTGACTTTTTTTAAAAATATTCTATACATGTAACTAAGGGGCGGGTCTAGTATTACTGTAACCAAGGGGCACATTTATTATTATTGTTATATATCGTGTAACCAAGGGGCAGCTCTATTATTACTCTAACCAAGGGGCAGATCTGTTATAGCGTGTAAGCAAGGGGCGGGTCTATTATTATTATATCGTGTAAGGGGCGGATGGCTACAGAAGAGGGCGAATGTTAAATTAATGGGCAGCGCTCGATATATAACAAAAATAATAAATGCGCCCCTTGGTTACAGTAATACTAGACCCACCCCTTAGACGCTCCTTGCAGAGTAGCACGAGCATCAGGAGGGTGCGGCATCGCCTCATACAATTACATGTTAACTGCACCAGCGCGGTATGAGTTCACTCAGAGCTGTTTAGGTTCGGCAATTTTCGGAAGCTCCGTAGTCCTTCGTACTGCGCAAGCCCTGCGCCTGCGCAGTACAGGGGGTCCTTATCCTGCGGGGGAACTTTTTCGGCAGGACACCGGAATTACACTACTGTCATCTAGTGGCGGTAGATGTAATTGGGGTAACTAAGCCAAAGTAATGGGAACTGAGTTACCATGAGGGGAAAAGTAATCAGTTAGATTACTCGTTACCCTCTAAAGTAACTGCGTTACGTAACTCAGTTTATTTTAACTCAGTTACTTACATCACTGTATATATATATATATATATATATATATATATCGTATATACTCAAGTATAAGCTGAGCCGAATATCACCCTAGGGCACCTAATTTTACCACAAAAAACTTGGAAAACGTATTGACTCTAGTATAAGCCTAGGGTGAGAAATGCGCAGCTACTGTAAGTGGAAAAGAGGGTCAACAATGCCCATTTGCATGCCTCACTGTGCCAATTTGCAGCCATAGGTCCCCCGAACTTCAAACTTGGTAGTTAAGGGTTCCTAGATGCCCCCTAGCTGCAGCCAAAATTTGGGGTCTCTGGAAATGACATTGCTGCAGATGGACACAGTTGACTGACTTTGGCCCTGTATCTCGGAACCACTTGGTGCTAGGAACTTTTTGGATATGTTGTAGTGTTGGTTCCACTGGGTTTGCACACCAAATTTGGGGTTCATAGCACCAAGTGGCCCAGAGATACCGGGCCCCAAAGTCGGGTCGGAAAATGTCATTCTCTGCTGCAGAAAAGTGCTTGACTCGAGTATAAGCCGAGGGGGGCACTTTCAGCACAAAAAAATGTGCTGAAAAACTCGGCTTATACTCGAGTATACACAGTATATAAAATCATGTTTTCCTTTATAACACAGCCTTTGTCCCACAGCACTGACAGCGTCTGATTCAATAAATATGTACCTGCTGTATATTCGTTTATTTGCAGTATACTTTATAAATATTTCTATGCAAACTTTTTAAACGTTTTAAATCTTTTTGTGCAAAATATTTTTAGCAGACCAGTTTTATTCTATAGAAATTCCCCTGCACTTGGTGGCATTATGTGACCATGTCACAATCAATTTGGCATGATTTTTGGAATCCAAAACAAATATATCTGCCTTTTTGGTAAACCCCAAACCGTGAAATGTTTAAAATTACATTTAGGGCAAGAAAAGTGTACCAAAGTTAGAGGACAACATTAATAAATTTTGCCTACTTGGTATGGTAAGGTCACCTTAAGTTTTAACTCTGAAGGGCATATCAAGATTCACTAGGTCAAACTCTTTGACATGGGTAACTCTGGATAATACTGTGCTGACATTTTGTGGCTCATTTTAGCTACATGCCAAGAACCGTAGTACTGCTCAAGCACTTGCAGAGTGAAAGGTCAACATTTCTGAGCTCGGCTTTGGAAGTAAACTTCTGTTCCATGTGCTGAGTGCACATTTGAGGTCACTAAAGATAACATTTTACATTCGCCCCCAAGAGGAACGTTCCAGCTTGTGAAATACGTCCAATCCATTTTTACAAAATTTTCTTTAAAATATGATTGGCTTTATGTATCTTTATCTTTTGTTGTAAAGTTGATTGATCATTCCTTTATATTGGCAAACGATGCAGAATTACAGTACAGAATTCATCCATTTTATCATATCTCTAAACTTTGACAGCATTGATTATTTTAGTTTTAATTCTGATTGATGGCATGACTATGAGAACATTTTAGGGCCTAATTATAAAGAAGAAGTGATGCTATTGAAAAGTAGCATAAAGAAATTGTGAAAAATAACCAAAAATTATTTGTAGATCATGGAATATATGAAAAGTTAGGGTGGCAAAAAGTTGGAAGGGAGCCTTTTCAAATTTGCACGGTTTATCTAAGGATTATATTAACGTATTAACTTTGTTGATTACGAAATTTGTGAAAACGTAGTGCTGAAACAGTGTCATGCAAATTTACTAATATCATAGTGGATATTTTCCTTTAACCGTTTGCGAACCGCCATAGCTCCCAACTGTCCCTGATTTTGAGGGACTGTCCCTGATTTGGAGCAATTTTCCTCTGTCCCTCTTTCCTCTCCATTTGTCCCTCATTTTGGTCTGATCTATATAGTTGTATATAAAATGCACTTTTTATCTTTCAACATTTTTTTCCCAGTGCTAAACCTTTCCTGCTGCATTTATAAATTCCAAAAGCCAATATAAAGGAATATAGTAATGGTAAATAGTAATGGTAAAAAAGTACTTGTGGGTTTAATCAATCTAGTTTTTTTTTGTACAATTCTCCTTTAAGGAGGCGTGGCAGGGGGTGTGTCCTATGCCTGCATATTTTCGCTGATTCCCATCTCAAAATATTGGGAGGTATGCGAACCGCCCTATAGCAAATTCACTGCTACAGGGCAGCCACGCTGTGCAGAATAACGTATATATACGTGATTCTGCTCTTCTGGGTGGGGGGAACACTGGTGTGCCACTTCTGCTGTGATTTGTCACAGCAGAGACACAGTACGGGGATCTGCCTATGTAAACAAGGCAGAGAACCATTTTGACGGGGGACATGATGGATTCTTTTTCTCTGCAAAGCAAAATAAATCCATTACTTTCCTTAGTAAAAGCTCCACATATACTGTACACAAACATTGGCTAGGCACACATTTAACCCTTTGATCTTCCTAGCTTTTTAACCCCCTTTCCAGAAAGCGTCATTAGTACAGTGACAGTGCACATTTTTAGCACTGTTCACTGTAGCACTGTTCACTGTATTAGTGTCACTAGTTCCCACAAAGTGTTAAAAGTGTCAGTTAGTGTCAGATTGTTGGCCGCAATATCGCAGTCTTGCTATAAGTCGCTGATCGCAGCCATAGTATAACAAAAAAAATCCCAGTATATATTCCATAGTTTGTAGACGCTATAACTTTTGTGCAAAACAGTCAAAATATGCTTATTGGGATTTTTTTTACCAAAAATATGTAGCAGAATACATATTGCCTTCAATTTATGAAGAAATAAGATTTTTTTATATTGTTTTTCTTTTTAAAATTGTCATTCTTTTTTGTTTATAGAGCAAAAAATAAAAGCCACAGTGGTGATTAAATACCACCAAAAAGAAAGCTCTATTTGTGGGGGAAAAAATGACATACATTTTACTTGGGTACAGCTCTGCATGACTGCTCAATTGTCAGGTAAAGTAACGCAATGCCGTATCGCAAAAAATGGCCTGGTTTCGAAGGGGGGTAAATCTTTCAGAGCTCCACGAGTTAAAAGTACTATGAATTCTGATTCTAGTTTATATATTTTTTATATTTACCAACAACCCTTGTGATGTCAGTTGAAGAATACCATTGTTCCCCATTAGCTACGTATTACTTCTGGAAATGATTCCATAGTGCTGGAATAAAGTCTTCTGGCAGATTTATTATTGAGTAGTGATTGGTCACTGGAAGGCCTGCAGCAGCCAATCACATACCTTATTTTTGGTATGCATGCAAATATTTCAATGCTATACAGGCATACCCCACTTTTAAGTACACAATGGGGTTTATTTATGTATATAAAGGTTAGCTGTAAGGGTCATCGTTTGTAAAAACCTCTAGGTCACCTTAGGGTTAAAGGCCAGTGTTTTAGGGTCATTCGGGTCCACTACTGAAGGGTATGGCTCAAATATGATACTTTTCCGCGGTGACTCCAAGGCCGCTCGACACATGGCAACCAGCAGACCTACAACCTGCAAGGTAAACCAAAATCACTGTTTAGCACAGGGCTGCACAAGGACCTGAACACATGCTAAGAGGAGGCAACAACTCAAGAAGGACTACTACCTCAGCTCCTGTAGCCACTTCTTCAGCAGCCCCAGACATCACTCCCAGAGTGTAAAATGAGAAAACACAAAGCTCTCTAGTACACACTGCTGGCTGCAAGAGACAAGATGTTGGTCATGGAAAGGAGAGTGAATTAAAGGAAGGCGCAATCATTAACAATAGCCAATGCTGAGAATTTGCATAATATTACAGTAACATGGTCAAAGACCTACCTTGAGCATGGATGCATTCTGGAAGACATGCTGCTCATCACATACTACACAATACTCATTTAAAGTGGGGAGACGCTGTTCTGCATACTTCATTATCTAAACGTGAAAACCAAATAAAGAGATGTCATGATTGATAAATAAATAAAAATGAAATAACTGAGATGCAGAGGAAGAGTGGGCACGAATACACAAAAGGTTCTGAGAAAAAACAATTCTTGTTGAATTCAAAACAGATGGACTAAGAAACTCGCAGGTAACTCACCTGTACCAAAAAGCCATATTCTAGAGTAGGAACTGTCTTACAGTGTCCACTGACCTGCACAGAGAAAAATATGTACAGACTTTATATGAATCTATGTATGATTCTACAAGGGACAGCAGTACAAAACAAAAGGTAATAAATGAGGCATCCATTTTGAGCCTGAACTTGCATCCTAGCATCCATATTTCTTATTTTATTTTCGATATCGTAAGTAGCTCAGGGACAGGACTCAGGAGGGCAAGAAATTAGAATAGGAAGGCACACACACACATAAGGTTGACTCTTGGTCCCTTCAGTCCACTTCAGTCTAAACAGCACTGACAGTCCGGCTCCCGACCTGCCCTGCTCCTGTCCTGCAGACCAATACACGAGGCTCTGGCCGCTCTGCTTGGCTCCCTTGCACCATGACATCACATGACACGCTCGGGCACCGCCTTGACCAGAGCTGCCCGAATTGTAGCAGGCACTCGGATGGTCTCGGCTGTCTCTAGACTGAGCCGAACATCACAGCCATATTTTTTACTGGCAACTTTTTCCTTTTACTGGCAGGGGAAAATTGCCTGTTTTTTACTGGCTGCCAGTAAAAATACTGACAGTTGGCAGCACTGCATGTGAGCGTTCAGATGCCTGTAGCTTAAAGCATACTGCTCTAAAAGCTACATGAACTTTTGAGCCAGAATTGTAAATTTTTGGCCCCACAGAATTAAATGTGAATTTTTTCGCTTAATAGTCGCAAGTCGAAAAATTGAACAGGTAACTAAAGTAATGAAAATTCTCATACGACAGAAAACAAAATCGGAAGTGATGTCATGTGTTGTAATGTATTTGTATTGTATTTTCGGACGACAACTATACTGACTAAATGAAAATCGTATGATATGGCATAGTACGAGGAATATTTTCATGCTTGTCCAATCGAATAATGTCGGATGGACTGTCGTGATCGGCTCTCGAAAGTAGCGTACACACGATCTGAAAATCGTACGATTCTTCCTCGGACATCAGTTTTCGTACAATATTCGGATTGTGTGTACGGGCCATAAGACTTTGTATACCTTTTAATGCACCTGGATTATTATTAGTGGATTTGGAAAGAAAGTTCAATTGCCTTAGTTTCTACAGCAAGCTTATATACATACAGGGCTTATTTTGAGCTTTTGCCTTTTGACCTTTTGTGTAATACCCCCTTCTCACTAAACATTGTACTGTGCAAGTGCCTGTGTCTGTTTCTTTAGTCTGTTCAACGGTCTTGCTATTTAAAGTTCTTTATTTTCTCAATGACACATACATCAGCTGCTGCAATGACCTTGTGTCTCTGCTGCAAACAGATAAAATATCTGCCAATTGCTTGCAACCCCAGTATATTACCGAATTTTGCAATCACTGTATATTGGCAATAATGTAAAATATCAAATTTGCTCTTTCAGTACTAAATATTAAAACAAAATGTAATATATTGCAGCGAATCCTTAAATGTCATGGTTGCATTCATTTTTTTTTTTTAGCCTTTTTTTAAATTATTTTCACCCAGTGATCCAGCCAGTAACTCACTTCCTGTCTTTGGGTGTCTCCACCGTAGATGGAGGAGCAAGGAGACACATTTGGACAGCAGCATTGTCAGTTTGGGGAGAGGGTAGTGTTAATGCACTAGCAGATTTACTGTAGATGGACTTGCCTAACAAGTTAAAGTGGAATTCCAGCTAACACTTTATAAGCAGTATCCTTTTGGGATAATGGTTTTGCATAAATGAAAACTGAAAGCACCCTGTCAGTGTTAAATGGTTTGTCTCATCACTCCAATTACTACTTTTGCTGGATCGCTTGGCCTGATAAAGGAAGTTGGACTTACTGACCAGATCACCAGGTTAAAATAAAGGAAGGAGGCATGGAACCTTCGGCAATGACATGATCATGCACGGCTGCAGATCTGAGTGGCGTGCCATTGTTATGTGTTTTGCTTGTCGCTACCTTAACTGGAGTTCTTGTGAGTTATGTCTTTTAATAAAGCAGCCTTTTAATTCCTGGTAATGCACTATAGTGTGCTTTATTCTCTCTTATACTAGGTGGCTTGCGACTGTTCCTGTGTTTGGTGGAGCAGCGAGCTGTCACCATACTGAGAAGGTTGCCACATAAGGAGGGACGTAGCCTCTGAAGCTCTTTAGGATTGGAGTGCCTGAAGGACTGAAGTTGGTATAAACTGTCTGCAGTGGATCCGCAATTTTCTGGTATGACACAGTTTTTGATGGACTTTTAAGATGAAATTGATGTGTAGCACCCTGGTGTTTAGACAGGGTTGCTAAAAAATTTAGTTTGCCAGGAAGTAATTGTTCTAAGTGATTGATAGAAGATCCACTGATTCCTCCCTAAATTCTGGAATTGCTGCACCTTTTCTCTTCTGTCACTAGGTGGCACTGTGGCTGGTGACATTAGATTGACAGGGGTTAGCAAGGTCAGATCATGAATGGATGGGGTGTCTCAGCCAACTGGCAGGGGTTTATTTTAGTCCCTTGGCCTGCTGGGAGAGCCTATTTACTTGGGTGAAGTCAGGTGATCGGGGTGCTGTGCCACCTGGATGGCTGTCTGGGTGGATGTGTGTTATGTGGCCCCCGGCTGCTAGGCCGGAAGCCTGAGGCCTATCCTGGGGACACCTGGATTCTAGGTTCAGCCGGACAGGGAACCAGTTGTGGTCGGAGGTAGAGGGGAAGCTGTTGCCACTAAGGGACCATCCACCTTGTTACTGGAGACTACTGTGAGTAAGCTGAAGCAAGCACCTGAGCAGTCTTCTCACCAGCTGGGGACGGTGAAGAAGTGGGAAAGCATCAGCAAGTGCCAAGCCAGGGACCTAGCAGGAAGGTGACGCTTGAGGAGTATACAGTGGGATAGCTGTGAAAGAGGTCAGGGGATCCAGACTGGGAGCTCAGCGAGTGAAGATCTACAGTGGTATACTGTGAGATAAGTAAATGACTGTTCTGTGTTATCAAGCATTATGTACAAATACCGTTAGTGACTGTTGCCAGATTAGTTGCCATAGGAGACAGCAGTCCTTCCTATACAGAAGTGTTATCCAGCTGGAGGCCTTCCACTGTATAGCTGTCTACCTACAGAAGTCTCGGAGTCTGCCAATTACCATTGCATCTACTCAAGGGTGTCCTGGCCCTAACCCTCTCTCCCCCAGTTCTGTTAGGGACAATAAATCTCTTGTTTGCATTCAAAAAAGTGACTGGCGCCCATCATTTCTTCTTGCATCACACCCACCATGCCTGGTTACCCACTCTACAAGGAAGGATGTAAGCTCTCCCTAACCCTTGAGATCACCATTATGCCTCTGGGGCCCGAGTCCTTACTACAGATTTTTTTAATTCCTGCACCGACACTTTATTGTTTTAATTATTGGCTTTATTGTACTCAACACAATTGTTTATTTTGCACTTGTATAAATGTTGTATTTATGAATTTGGATTTCCACTTTTGCATGTGCTGTGGTGCACTCTTGCATGCCCACCAATTTTATTTCACTAGCCTAAAGTTACACTTTAAAGGGATAGCCCATCTAAATTTGGATATAGTATCTGTCTTGGTGTTTTTGTATTCAAACACTGTTTAGTGTGCAGTTTTCCCTAAGTTTAAAGAGTTACTAAACCCACACCAGTAAAATCAGTCTGTATATGCAGTAAAGCATGCTTGTTATACCCACTGTGGAACCTAAGGGGTTAATCCTCTGCATTGTGTAAAAAGGCTGTTTGATCCTGGCTTCTCTGATCCTCCCCTCCTTCCACTGTCCCTTAATCATTTTCTGATAACGCAGAGTCTATGGAGACTCTGCACATGCTCAGTTTGGTGTGTATTGCTAGAGAGGTTTTTTATGTCTTGGGAGGGTGCATGGGATCAGCACTGTCCAGACAGAGGGTCAGGGGTCCTGCAGTCACATAGGACAGTCAGAAAACTCTTCCCACAAGCTTTAACCACTTCAGCCCTGGAAGAATTTACCCCCTTCCTGACCAGAGCACTTTTTGCGATTTGGCACTGCGTCGCTTTAACTGACAATTGCGCAGTCGTGCGACGTGGCTCCCAAACAAAATGTACGTTCTTTTTTCCCCACAAATAGAGCTTTCTTTTGGTGGTATTTGATCATCCCTGAGGTTTTTATTTTTTTGCACTATAAAAAAAAAAGAGCGTAAATTTTGGAAAAAATGCATTATTTTTAACTTTTTGCTATAATAAATATCCCCAAAAATATCTAAAAAAACATTTTTTTTCCTCAGTTTAGGCCGATACCTATTCTTCTACATATTTGTATCTATAGTGTTTACAAAATAGGGGATAGTTTTATGGCATTTGTATTAATAATAATTATTTTTTTTTAAAAAGACGGCGATCAGCGATTTTTATCGTGACTGCGGCATTATGGTGGACACATCGGACATTTTTGACACATTTTTGGAACCATTGTCATTTATACAGCAATCAGTGCTATACAAATGCACCGATTCCTGTGTAAACCACTAGGTGGCAGTGTAGGGGTTAAGTGTATCCTAGGGGCGTGATTCTAACTGTGGGGGGCGTGGCTGTGTATGACACATCACTGAGCTCTGCTCCGATCACACGGAGCAGAGATCAGTGACACTGTCACTAGGCAGAACGGGGAGATGCTTGGTTACATTAGCATCTCCCCGTTCTTCCTCTCCGTGAGGCGATCGCGGGTATCCCTGCGGCGTTCGAGTCCGCGGGACCCGCAACCCAACTCACGGAGCTTCTGGAGATTCTGCCTGTACGTGCACTTCTGCTGCAGTATATCTGCGTGAGGCGGTCGGGAAGCGGTTAACCAATACTTGGCCAGACACTAATAGAAGTCACAAGCCTACTCTAACCTCTGATGGGAAAAGGTAGTTAGCAGTTTATATTTACTAAAATAATAAAATGTCCATGTTCTGTGTAGTGTGGGAGACCAGATATAGTAAATGCAGGGTCCGGGGTTTAGTAACACTTTAATTTAGATTTTCACATGAGAATTACAGTAAGCGCAGAGGTACACTGTACACAGAAATAAAATAAAGGAAACGAATGCAGCCACCACATCTAAGAAATAAGAAGCTGCGATATAATGGGATTTTTGTACATTTTCTCTGAAGTTCGTTGACGAACATAGCTCCTTTAATTCTTGAACTTAGGGTTATATCGCCACCTTCAAGAGCGGACTAGGCAGAACATGTAGACAATGTAGGTAATTAGAGGACTCTGGACGGCCGCACTCAGGAACACTACAAATAACATCACAGCAAGAAGCGACAACAGCTGACGCGTTTCAAACTACAGGGAGTGCTTATTCATAGCTATGACTACCGAGAAATGGTGGAGGACGAGACGGCTAGACCTTTTTTCGGACCAGCCACCGAGACAAACAGAGAGTCTGACTTCTGGAAGGGAGCCGTAGCAGACAGATACACCCGTAGAGCCCGGACCACGTCCAGGGAATGTAAGGCAACTTCTTTCAGGTGTGTCGGCTTCGGACATAGGGATGGTAACACGATGTCCTCATTGAGATGGAATGCCAAAACCACCTTTGGAAGGAAGGAGGGCCGCGGATGTAGCACCGCCTTATCCCTGTGGATGACCAGGTAGGGAGACTTGCATGACAAGGCTGTTAACTCAGAAACCCTCCTGGCAGATGTAATAACCACTAGAAAGACTACTTTCCGAGAAAGAGTTAACAAGGAAATCTCCATAATGCTTTAATCAAGCACCGATAACACCAGATTCAGATCCCACGGAGGTAGTGGTGGTTGAACCGGAGGGACTACATGTCGAACCCCTTGCACAAAAGTACCCACCAATGAATCAGTCACCAAGGGACATTGTAAAAAGACAGCTAAGGCTGATATGTGCCCCTTGATGGTGCGCAAAGCAAGTTTCTGATCCACTCCTCGCTGCAAAAACAGCAGGATCCTGGAAACTGAATATGTGCACGGACGCCACCCCATCTCCTCACACATGGAGATGTAAGCCTTCCACGAACAATGGTAAATCTTTCGAGAAGACGACTTCTGTGCTCTCAGCACAGTGGAAATCACAGAGTCTGACAGACCTCATTCCCTTAGTACCTGGTTTTCAACAGCCATGCCGTTAAAACCAGTGATGATAAAGCAGGATGAAGTGTCGGACCCTGCCATAGAAGGTCCTCTCGCATCGGCAGCCGCAAAGGAACATCAGCCACCAGTCGTACCAGGTCGGCGTACCAAGGACGTCAAGGCCAATCTGGGGCAATCAGAATCATCGGAATCCCTTCGGCCTCCACTCTGCGCAGTAGACGAGGTAGAAGTTTGAGGGGGGAAAGGCATGAATCAGCCGATAATGCCCCCATGGAGCTACCAACTCATCCGCCCAGGGGTCTGTTGTCCTGGACACACCTCTGTACCTTTCGATTGAGCCGAGAGGCCAGGAGGTCCACATCTGGTGTGCCCCACCTTAGGCAAAGGAGCCGGAATACCTCCGGATGCAACAACCATTCCCCTGGATCCAGCATCTGACGACTTAGGTAGTCTGCCTGCCAGTTTTCTACACCCGGAATGTATATGGCTGACAGGGCCGGCACATGCTGCTCTGCCCACTGGAGGATGTGAGCGACCCGAGCCAAGCTCCTTGTCCCTCCTTGATGGTTGACATATGCCACCGCCGTGGCGTTGTCCGACTGGATCCTGACTGGACGCCCCTGTAGCCTCCTGGACCATGTGGAGAGGCACCGTCTGATCGCCCGAAGCTCGAGCACATTGATCGGCAGTTGGGATTCTTCGACCAGAGGCCCTGGGCTGACAGTACGCCCAAAACTCCCCCCCCAACCCTTCAGGCTGGCATCCGTTGTGATCACCGTCCAATGGAGAGGAAGGAACGATCTCCCTGACCAAAGGGCAGGAGACCTCAGCCACCAGAGAAGGGAATCTCTGACTAACTGGCTCACCCGAATTTGGCAATCCAGGGATAATGGAGATTTGTTCCATTTTGACAAAATCTCCTTCTGCAGGACTCGAGTGTGAAATTGAGCGTACGGTACCGCTTTGAAAGTGGCTACCCTGAGGCCCAGAACTCGCATGCAGAAGCGCATCGATGACCACCTGCGGTTCACCAACAAACTTCACTGCAGCTTGAAGAGTCTGCAGTTTGTCTGAAGGGAGAAAAACTCTTGCTTCTGAGGAGTCCAACAGCAAGCCCAGGTATTCCAGGGGTTGAGTCAGCACTAACACCGACTTCTTCAGGTTCAACACCCAACCAAACTCCCGGAGAGTATGCATGGTGATCGCTACATCCTCCCTTAATTCTGAGGCAGAAGCTGCTCTCAGAAAGAGGCTGTCTAGCTAACCCACAATTGCGACCCCACGTTGCCTTAACAGCGCCAAAATTGGAGCTAACACTTTGGTAAAGACTCGGGGCGCTGACGCCAGGCCAAAAGGGAGAGCCACAAACTGGTAGGGCTCTTCCCCGACTGCAAATCACAGAAGCCTCTGATGCCTGAGGCATATGGGTACATGTAAGTACGCGTCCTGGATATCCAGGGATGCCAGGAAGTCCCCTTGATGGAGTGCAGCGACCACGGAGCAAACTGATTCCATCCTGAACCTTTGTACCTTCACAAAGCTGTTGAGGGCCTTCAAGTCCAGGATTGGACGTACCCCTTCCTTTTTGGGGACTACAAACAGATTGGAGTAGAATCCCTGAAACCTTTCCAGCATCGGTACAGGTACTATCACCCCACGCAGCAGCAGGTCCGTACTGCCCCAAACAGGGTTTTCCGACGAGCCGGAAGTAGAGGTAGGTTGGAGGGAAAAAATCTGTTTGGTGGACAAGAAAGAAGCTCTATCTTGTATCCCGATGAAACCAGTTCACAAACCCATTGGTCGGACAGTAGGGAGGTCCACAGAGCTGCAAACTCCCGAAGATGACCCCCCACGAGAGTTGGGCAGGGGCAAACTTTCATGCGGTAACATTTTTGATCACAGACTTGTTTGGCTTGCAAAACCAGGGACGCTTCTGTCCTTCAGCAGGTACCTTGTCGGGCTGGCTTACCTGCCGTCCCGGGCAGGCGAAAAAGCCGTTTTTGAGTGGAAAAAGAGGGCCCTTGCCTACGGCATGGCTCCTTACCCTTCCTGGACTGTGGGAGCAATGTGCTCTTCCCACCGGTAACATTTTTAATAATGTCATCCAGAGAAGCTCCAAATAGCCTCTCACCTTGGAAGGGCAAATCCACCAGTGCTTTTTTAGATGCCTGGTCCGCAGACCAGCATTTCAGCCAAATCAGGCGCCGTAGCACCACTGCTGATACTGATGCTCTAGAGAGCAGGGGGGCCGTATCCAGGGCCGCATCACAGACATATTAAGGCCATGCACTAACTGATCTGCCAGTTCTACGCAGACTGGGGAAGACTGTTGCTTCTCCAATTCACAGTGCAAAAACTTTGCCCATTCAGTAAGCTTCTGCAACACCAAGGCCTTGGCCAGCACAGGTCGTAACGCTGACCCCACCACCGTAAACATAGACTGGGCCACTGCCTCGACCCTATCTTCAGGGTATCCCGCACTGCAGTGATAAGTGCTCCTACTAGCGCTTTTTCCTGCGCTAACCCGGACACAGAGTCATTCTCACTGTCCGAACGGTCCTGGTCCGCATCCTCTGACACGTCAGAACAGATGCCGCCAGTCACCGCAGGGCCGAGTCTGAATCAGAGCTCTCCCCAGAAGACGGGGGGCAGAGGGTGTTTTTTGCCCCCCTTGCGCCCACACACCGCTTCCCCCCTGGCAACAAAGGTCTCCAGGACCGCCGACAAAGCGTCCATAGGCACCGCATTTTTAGCAGGTGAGCCGGTTGCAATAGCAGGGATGTCTGGGGAAGAAGCGCCTGTTTCTGCCGCCATGCTGACCCTCACTCGCCTGCCACAACTTAGGGACTTAAGGCAAGGTACACAAATCCCACCCTCCTAGCTGCTCGCAGACTGAGGGACCCCTCCGCAGGACTCACCACCCTGACTGAGTGCTGCGCTGTGCTGCCGCTGCCCTGTGTCAGTCACAAAGTGCCCAGAGTAAAAACCACGCTGTTCTGAGGTAAACAGTCCCAGCACTAGAAGCAAAAACGCGATGAGGCTTCAGGAAAATGGCCGCCAGCCGTCCTAGTAAAAAATCACCAAGAAAATGGCCACCGAACTTTCTAGAAAAGGCTGACAGCACATACACTGCAGAAGACTACAGTAAAATGGCCGCGGCCCACGCGGTGGCCTCTCCTCATGTAAAAACAGCCCAAGCACCTCACAGTGAAGAAAAAAAGGCAGTAAAGAAAAAACTGACCCTAACAGCCCGCACAGCCCCCTGCCAAAGTCAGGAGCCCCCCCCAGAGGACCCCCGGCCAGGTACATACACCGCACCTAATGCCCAGTCACACAGCAGCCCCAGCAGAGGAAGGAGGGAATGAGGGATAGGGAGAGAGGAAAGGGAGAGAGGAAAGGGAGAGTGAGAGACCCCCTAGTTGACCTCCCAGGGAATGCCCAGCTGCTCCATCCTGCCAAGGCAGGGAGAGCCGTACTTACCCCTCCTGTCGGGATTGCTGGACGCATTCCACTACAGACCCATGACCCGAGCAGTACGGGGTGGCTGCTGGCCACGGCACACTATGACACGGACAGCAGTAGCCCGGTCATTTGTGTGCCCCGGAGCATATAGCTCACCGGCCGCCACTGGAGCAGAAGGGGCATGTCATAGCTGACCCAGCGCGAATCTAGGGTCTGCTCACGCTCGATAGCCAGGCTGGGGAGACTACAAGGATCTATATTATCCAGCTTGTCACCCAGCCCGGCTGTTGATTGTAGATCACAGGATCAAAATTGTAGAAAAAAATGAAAAAATTCCCAGGACCAATCGTCCCCTCAGAGAGCTAGGTCCTTCTCCTACACTAGGCAGAAAAAAACTGAGCTGCAGGAAGCAGGGTGAGGGGTTATAGCCAGAGGGACCACCCCCTGGGTGGTGCTGTGCAGTCTTGCTGTTTTTACATGTGTTACATGTTCTGCCTAGTCCTCTCCTGAAGGTGGCGATATAACCCTAAGGTCAAGAATTAAAAGAGCTGTGTCCGTCAATGAACGAAAGAGAAAATACATTTTTGCTCTTGAGTTTAATGTATGCCTGTCTTTAGTCAATAGATGACCAGTGTATTTGCTGAATTTGATCATCTCTCTGTTTGTTCACTTAATTGCATATTATCTGTGCTGTTTATCACATGGGTTTTACAAGGCTGTCTGTTAAAAAAATAATTGTAGGTTCCTGTTCAAGAGTAACTTCACTGTCTGTTTAGTGCTTTGTTTTCTTTTGCATTCTGCTACATGCACTATACTGTAGTTCAACTGAATATACATTTTATTCATAGTGTAATCTGGAAAGCACAAGTATACTAGCCATCCGTTTGTAAAGGAAAAGGTCTTTATTGGACATTCAAAAGAAGCAAACAAAAGAGCATCTTTCTTCAACAGAAAAAAAGCAAATAGTCCAAATTCCTGGTATAATCAAAACATTATAACAGCTCGCCTGCAATATACTAGTCCCACACTAGGGTTCAGGGTTCCTGTCTGCTTCAGGGTACAGAAAAACCTGCAGGAGCTCAACAAAACAGGGTCTCAGTCTCCAGATAGTCCACATTACCTCACAAACACATGCTGACTCCCTCCTGCTATTTTTCTAGCCTCCCTTGCAGGTGGATAAACCCTTTCAGGACCAAATCCAGAGTCTCTGCAATCAGGGTTTGGAGGCTCTTACCCACAAAAAGTCTCTTCAAGTCTCCCAGTTCCAGTTCTCACATAAGGATTTACCAATCCAGAGAGTACTGATATCGGTCCTTTCCAACTGAACTACCCCGGAACCCCTGACCCTGCATGGGTAAGAACCCTCAAGTACTAAAACAAGTCCCTCGAACTCCCTCTTAAAAATGACCATAACCCAAATAGCGGGCTTTCCAGTCCAGGAAAAATCCCTGTCATCCTGTATAGTAGTATTGTAAAGTCTAAATTAAATTCTGGTGTGAAGTTTGCACTTTTTACATGGTTATTCTATATTTTCATGATGGTATTTCATATACAGTTTTATAGATTTGCACTTTACTGGCCTTTACTTGTATGTCTAATGCCCCGTACACACGATCAGACTTTCCGGCAGACTTGGTCTGGCGGACATTCCGATCGTGTGTGGGCTCCAGCGGACTTTTTCTTTCCAAAAGTCTGACGGCAGAAAAACTGGAGAGCGGGAGAAGATACCAGAGAGCGCGGAGAAGAACCGGAGAGCAGCAGAAGAGGCGGGAGAAGTCGGAAGAGACCCCAGAAGTCAGAAGAAGACCCCCGGAGCTGACAAAAAAATTACTTTAAAAACCTGTCTAGTGGGTTTTTTTATTGACACTTTTTTCCCTCAGGTGAATGGGTACCCCATACTCATTCACATAGGGTGGGGGCCAGGATCTGGGGGCCCCCTTTTTAAAGGGGGCTCCCAGATTCCGATAAGCCCCCTGCCTGCAGACCCCGACAACCAACGGCCAGGGTTGTCGGGAAGAGGCCCTTGTCCTCATCAACATGGGGAAAAGGTGCTTTGGGGTGGGGGGGGCGCAGCGAGCCCCCCTTCCCCAAAGCACCCACCCCCCCATGTCGGTTCAGGAGGGGCGTTCGCTCGTCCCCACATCCTTTCCTGACCGGCCGGGCTGCGTGCTCGTATAAGGGTCTGGTATGGACTTTGGGGGGACCCCCACGCCGTTTTTTCGGCATTGGGGGTTACCCTTAAAATCCATACCAGGCGATGGGGCTCGCAAGGTGTCAACCTCGCCGATGAAATCGGCGAGATTGACTTCTTTCTCTAGTCCCATCGTACCTGGAGTCACGTTCAAAATGAATGGACTTTAGTCCGTGTGTGGGCAAGTCCGTTCATTTGGAAAGTCTGTCAGACCTCTGCCGAAAGTCTGTCGGAAAGTCAGTCGGACCTAGTCTGCCGGAAAGTCCATTCGTGTGTGCACAAGTCCACTCGTTCGGAAAGTCCGGCGGACCTCCGCTGCAAAGTCCGGCGGATAGTCCGCTGGACCAAGTCTGCCGGAAAGTCTGATCGCGTGTACGTGGCATAAGTAGTTCAATTAGAATAAGTTACCAACAGAGCATTTTGTATTTTGCTAGTCCAAGGATAGCAACAGACCTGTCCTGAAAAAAGAACAAGGAAGCAGTCACTGTGCAGCAATACTAAGCATCGAGCACAGCCTGGGTGTGTAATGAGCAAGTATGGCTTTTTCCACATATAGAGACAAGTTATTTAACACTTCAACAAGTTTGCATCCAGATTACATTTTTTTTTTTTTCAAATCCTGACTCGCTTTGCGAGCATTGTCTCGCAAGACGAGCAGGATTTAAGCCTCTGGGGTGTGCAGTACCGCATTTGGCCAGAGGTTCGGGCGCTGGTGACGTTCAGGGACACTCAGAGACACTCATTCTCGAGTGTCTCTGAGCGTCTCTGAGCGGTCTCCGAGGGTTTCTGAGTGTCTCTGGCGCCCCTGCACCTCTGGCCACATGCAGTACCGCATAGACGAGCAGTGGCTGTGGAACAAATTATCAGAGTTTCCATTAATTCCTATGGGGAAACTCGCTTTGATATACGAGTAATTTGGATTACAAGAATTCTTCTGGAACGAATTATACTAGTAATCTAAGGTATTACTGTATAACGTCTTATCAAGCTACTATTTTTTTGGTATTTCCTGTCTGCATGTAGATGGATGAAAAACTGTGGCTCACCTGTGTTGTGGTATGACTGCCATATAGCTCAGACTTAGGGTTTCTTAGAGTGCAGGACACTGATCTGTTCATGAGACGGGGACCACGGAGGTCTGTTCCTGCAAGACCACTTCTGAGATCTGATCCTGTGAGACTACTCCGCACAGCAGAGTCCTGAACTCCGGGGAAACTGGGAGACCTGTAATACAGTGAATCAGGGGTGATATCTACATTTATCAAATACATCTGATATGAATACTGAAATGTCCAGAGCATTTTAAAACATCTGATATCTATAAAGTACCTACATGGATCAATTATGTTGAGTTACATTCCTTAAAGCTTATTACTAGCCAATTTTGTTTATGTTTTGGATAGAGTAGGTAACAGTTTGAACCACTGTCAGGTTGATATTGTTGTTACTCCACCCATCTGAAAGATTTATCCTCTCTATTTGTCCTAGTGACCATGGTTACTGGGATAGAAAGTGATGTGAGGTCCACCAAAACAGGACGTAAGCAGATATATCGTCCACTGTGAGCACTTAATGCAGGTACAACTGTTTAAGAGGAAATTTCTCCTCACTTGGAGACATTTTATTTTGTATCTCATTTTGGAAATCTTCCAAATGAGATACAAAGCTAACGTTTTTTTTAACAGTTCTCCACTTTAATCAAAACTAAAGAAAAAGGTTTTGGTCCTGGATACACTTTAATGATAACACATTAGGTAGAGTGTGTATCATGTCCAGGGCTCACATCAATGAATTGAGCTCAATCAACATGCATTATACTTTTCTCTTAACTCTTACTAGTTTTTGTAAGACATCCACCGATGGTGATTAAAGTACAATGGCCCAGGAAAAAGTAATGACAGCTGTTATGAAGCCTCTTACACACAAGTGGTGAATGGCTTAAGCTGTAGTTCATTCAAATCTGAATTTCAGACACACATCTGCAATACATACTAGAAAATACAGAATATATTTTACCCCCTAACCCTGGAGTACAGTTTTAAATTCAGGAGGCAGTAACTGAGAGACAGCAGTGACTAAGAAAATGGGTGTGAAAAGACATGAACAACTCTGAAGATGCTCACTTAGGGACTGGAGAGAAGATGCTCAACCCAGCTCGAAACCTTTTAATACTACCACTGACTCTAAGCCAACGTAGCCTTCTCTCCTGCTGTGAGCGCAAGACCTCATTACTGAGATACCGCCACTGGTGAGACGAGAAGAGGGACAAGATCCTGAGGAAACAGAAAAAGGGGATAGAGAGGAAAATAAAGAAGAGGGAGAAGGACAGAGAGTGTACTGTTAGAAAAATAAAAGGAGACAGCGTAATAATGTTATCCAGGACTAAAAGAATATGTTGACTCAGTAAAGTTTGGATCAAGGTAAAAGAAAAGTTCCAAAAACGATTAAAGAAAAGGCACCAAGATAGGTAAAAGCTGTGGGGTGGTTAATTTGGCAAATGGAAAAACCATAGCATGCAGCAACATGAAAGACATTAGAAAATAGACACAATATATAACATGGGAGGAAACTATCATATTTTGTATATAGTACATTATCATTATATTGTATTAATAATATAACTAGCCCTGAATATACACTCTAGGGAAGGCTAAAAATAAAAGCAAGCATCTAACTGGAGATGAAGGCAGCACCACCACCACTTGCCTCCAGCATTCAAACATGTAGTTCAACATCAGAAAACTAAAGATCAATTCTGATTTAATTTATATGAAATCGCCTATAAATATTCTTCATCAAACTTACTTCTTTAGCTGTATTCCCAGTCCAAAGTCATCTCTGTTTGATGGCTGAAAGACATCAATGGTAGGCTCTACAACAAAAGAGAATGCAAGATATTAAGCATTTGAATATTATCCTTATTTAGGATGATTGACCTATTCCAGCAGTCAAGACACCAATCAATAAACATGTTTTCACCATTACAAAATACATATTTGAACATCCTGGTTACATTGTCTTCTCTGCATTTATATACTTGTGAAGAAGGCAAAAACGATCTCATGCAAGCATAGCTCCCAACTGTCCCTGATTTGGAGCAATGCCTCTCTGTCCCTCTTTTCTCCTCATCTGTTACTCATTTTGGTCAGATCTATATAGTTGCAAATAAAATGCACTTTTTATCTTTCAAAAAGTGTTTCCCAGAGCTAAACCTTTTATCCAAATTATAAATTGCTGCATTTGTAACTTTTAAAAGTCAATATAAAGGAATATTAGTGGTAAAAAAAAAAGCCCTTTAAGGGTGTGTGGCATGGGGCGTGTCCTATGCCTACCTACATTTGCCAGTAGGTGTCCCTCATTACCATCTCAAAATGTTGGGAGATATGTGCAAGGGTACTAAATAATGCATGGTATATGCTTTCATGGTTCCTTATTTTATATAAAGCTGTATGTATTAGGTTTTAAAACTGTATGCATACTGTATGCATATGTTAATATTTTCTAACACTGTAAATAAATGTAGAGATAGAGCAAAATAAATGATACAATGTAGAGATCAGCGTGTGACAGACAGCACTTACCAGGACCATCCAGATACTGAGAAAGTGAAAAACGCAAGCGAAGGACTATAGGCTCTGTGCGTATTACTTTCCACGCAGTGGCTACCTCTTCCTGCAGGCAAGGGAAAAGAAAGGAATGTAATCAGAAGTAAAGAAAAATAAGCAAGTATATAGTTAGTGATCAGAAAAAAGAATGAACAGTCATTATTTTATATAAAATGTAATATAAAGGTTTCCCCATGTGTACATCTTTCCCCTAAACCCCATACACATGGGCCGAATATCGGGCGGTATCAGCCAGTTCAATAGAAACCAGCCAACATTCATTCCGTGTCTACAGCAGCCGGTCTGACAGAAGCAGGCCGAACGTCCAGCTATTATTGAAGCGGCATGACCGAAAAAGGTCCCCCTGTCAGAACACAATGAGGTTCAATGTAGAAACATGTAAAATAATGCATTTGGGTGGCAAAAAATATGAATGCAATCTATACACTGGGGGGAGAACCTATGGGGGAATCTAGGATGGAAAAGGACCTGGGGGTCCTAGTAGATGATAGGCTCAGCAATGGCATGCAATGCCAAGCTGCTGCTAACAAAGCAAACAGAATATTGGCATGAATTAAAAAGGGGATTATTAATTCCAGAGATAGAACGATAATTCTCCCGATCTACAAGACCCTGGTCCGGCCGCACCTGGAGTATGCTGTCCAGTTCCAGGCACCAGTCCTCAGGAAGGATGTACTGGAAATGGAGCGAGTACAAAGAAAGGCAACAAAGCTAATAAAGGGTCTGGAGGACATTAGTTATGAGGAAAGGTTGCGAGCACTGATCTTATTCTCTCTGGAGAAGACACGCTTGAGAGGGGATATGATTTCAATTTACAAATACCATACCATACCATACACACAATAGGGATAAAACTTTTTTGTGGAAGGGAGTTTAACAAGACTCGTGACCACTCATTCAAATTAGAAGAAAAGAGGTTTAACCTTAAACTACGTAGAGGGTTTTTTACTGTAAGGATGTGGAATTCCCTTCCACAGGCGGTGGTCTCAGCGGGGGGCATCGATAGTTTCAAGAAACTATTAGATAAGCACCTGAACGACTGCAACATACAGGGATATACAATGTAATACTGACATATAATCAAACACATAGGTTGGACTTGACGAACTTGTGTCTTTTTTAAACCTCACCTACTATGTAACTATGTAACAATAGCTCAGCAAAGAGATCGCTGTACTAACATCGGGTTGTTAGTACAGGATCACCTCCCGAGCTCTTCAGTTTTTTTTCATTCAGCCCTCTGGGTTGAACAAAATAAAAAAAACTGATAGTACATGGATATGCAATTAGCGGACCTCCAGCTGTTGCAAAACTACAAGTCCCATCATGCCTCTGCCTCTGGGTGCCATGCTTGTGGCTGTCAGAGTCTTGCTATGCATCATGGGACTTGTAGTTCTGCAACAGCTGGAGGTCCACTAATTGCATATCCCTTTGATAGTATGTAGCAGGCTTTACTATAGGCATGTACTTATGGCTTGTTAGCTCCCATCATTAGATCCATCTCTTTATTCCCTTAAAGCACAATCTCGTTTCAGGGCTTTTGTATAAACAGAGAATACCCTGGTCTTTGTTGTTTAAAGTACAATGTATAAACATGAAGCCTGAAGTACATAAAAAAACATCTGAAATATATTTTGGAAAAAAATGGAACTTAAGGCAAATATTAAAAAATATTGGTCTTATGATTTGCCTGAATTGTTGTGAATTGTCGATGTGCATTGTAGCAGGATAAGACCCACAAGAGTGGCGGGACAGAATCACAAATTTATTGTTGCATAAAAAAGCATAATAGTGGAGAAGCACAGTGGCTTACTGGTTAGGATGATTGGTCTGAATACAGTGCCGACTGGTGATTTTTTTTTGGGGGGGGGGGGGGGGGGGGGATCCATGGATAGGGTGGGTGGCACCTGTGCACCCCTGGTGGACAAGCTGCCACTGTCTGAATCCCAACCACAACACTACCTGTATGGCATTTGCATGTTGTTCATGTGGGTTTCCTCCAGGTACTCCAATTTCTGCCCAGACATACTAATTGGTAATTGGTTCCTCCTGTTTAACTTGGCCCTAGTATACAGTATCTCACAAAAGTGAGTACACCCCTCACATTTATGTAAATATTTTATTATATCTTTTCATGTGACAACACTGAAGAAATTACACTTTGCTACAATGTAGTAGTAGTGAGTGTACAGCTTGTATAACAGTGTAAATTTGCTGTCCTCTCAAAATAACTCAACACACAGCCATTAATGTCTAAACAGCTGGCAACAAAAGTGAGTACACCCCTTAGTGAAAATGTCCAAATTGGGCCCAAATAGCCATTTTCACTCCCCAGTGTCATGTGACTCGTTAGTGTTGCAGGTGTGTTAAATTCGGTGTTATCGCTCTCACTCTCTCATACTGGTCACTGAAAGTTCAACATGGCACCTCATGGCAAAGAACTCTCTGAGGATCTTAAAAAAAAAAAGAATTGTTGCTCTACATAAAGATGGCCTAGGCTATAAGAGGATTGCCAAGACCCTAAAACTGAGCTGCAGCACAGTGGCCAAGACTAGGGATGAGCGAACACTTCGGCCCGAACATAAGTACAGCTGAACTTTCGTTGCTCGGTCGTTCGGGGAACAGCTGAACAAACAGGTTGTTCGACCGTTTGTTCTACTTCCCCCGAACCAACCACAATGCATTGCGGCGCTGAACCTTGCATTGCAAGCCCTGATTGGCTGAAGCAGTGAAAGTTTCAGCCAATCAGGGCACAGAGCACTGTCGGAGTCATGATTGGACACTGTCATCATGACTTTATCCAATCATGGCTCATTCCTGCCCCACAGTATAAAAAGTATTCTTTCAATGGCAGACATTTTCAGTGTTATTTTGGCGTGGAGAGAGATAGAACAGGGATCTGTTCAGTGCTATTAGTTAGTGTACTATACTGTGCTATTTTGCTTCAATCGTCAGTGTAGAATATTAGTTTAGTATCAGTCTAGGGATAGTGTTAGTGTAGTGAGGAGGACCATGATTCAGCTTTGCATAGTGTGCAGCTAGAGTAGGGGCAGCTCAGATAGTTTCACTGTAGTGTAGTGAGACAGTGTCATTCATACATACACTAGTGTAGAGTAGGGACAGCTCAAATAGTTTCAGTCTAGTGTAGTGAGACCGTGTCAGTAATCTTTACATTAGTGTATAGCTAGAGTAGGGACAGTTCAGATAGCGTCAGTGTAGTGACGGTTGAACACCATCCATTTGATTGCGTTTAACGCCACTTACTTCTGTGTGTGTTACTGCCAGTTTAACGCCATATTGTTTTGTGCGTTACTGCAAGTTTAACGGCATTTACTTCTGCGTGCGTTACTGTCAGTTTAACGCCATTTACTTCTGTGTGCATTACTGCCAGTTTAACGCCATATTATTTTGCGTGCGTTACTGCCAGTTTAACTCCCTATAGTTCTGTGCATCACTGTACGTTTAGCGCACTATATTGCTGTATATTATAGTGTATCCGTGGAGTGTGTCTGTGTAGTGTGAGTACTCAAATTAAAGTGCACCAAACACCTCTTTACATTGATTAAAGTGCATCTACGTACAGATTTCAACTTCTTTGAATAGCCAATGATAGCCATTTCAGGCGATCATACACAGCCAGTGCTCGGTTGGCTGAAATTCAGCGGGAATTCCACCTGCCTGTAAATTGCCTGATTTGTGACATGCCCACCAGGTGGAACTCAACTTTGGGAATGCTGCAGCGGCTATACATGCAGCAGAGGGCCATCAATGAGTATCTGTGCCAGTACAGCACGACTACAGGCTCAGACCGCCGCTGCTTTTTTTCCCCACGCCAACAGCTGATCATTAAGGATGCATGCACTGTATTGTTACCATTTGAGGAGGCCACAAGGATGGCGAGCAGTGAAAGTGCATGCATCAGTGACACAATCCCTGTTGTGTTCCTGCTGGAGCAGACTCTGCGTGGCATTATGGACAAGGCACTGGAGGCAGAGCAGCAGGAGGAAGAGGGGGACTTCCTTTCCTCTCAAGGGCCACTTTATCCAGACACCATCATTCCTATGTCACAGAACACACAGGAGGAGAGAGGGGAGGAGGATGAGGAGGATTCTGGCACTTTTCATAGGCTTCAAAGAAGAGGAAGACATGCGTCAATATGTAAGCAATGGCTTTCCAACCCCAGGACCCTTGGGAGTATTACGTGGCTGGGAGGAGGAAGTTACAGATGCTGTCACCCTGAGTGACCCTGAGGAGTCTGCTTCTCAAGCCTCTGCAAATTTGAGGCGCATGGGCAACCTCATGCTTCAAAGCCTGCTACAGGACCCAAGAATACGTGGCATAAAGGAGAAGAATGATTACTGGTTGGCAACCCTCCTTGACCACCGTTATAAGGGGAAGGTCTCAGAACCCGTCCCCACAGAAAGTGCAGAAGATAAAATCTCTTGAGGACACGTTAAAGAGGATTTTATTGAATGTTTTTCCTGACTCCAGTAGGTTACAGTGTCGTGGAAAACGTAGTTTTGAGTCTTCTGTTGGTCAAGAGAGGAACGTTGGAGAAGGCGTCTGCCTAAGTGAGGCATTTCGTAATTTTTTTAGTCCTCGCCGCCCAGGGCTGTCAGCTTCCACATCCCATCGGCAGTGTCTGCATCACATGGTGGACGATTACCTTGGGGCCAAAACAGAGATGGGGTGCTTTCCAGCTGACGATCCACTGACTTACTGGGTCATGAGAATAGACCACTGGCCAGAACTTGCCCAGTATGCTATTGAGTTTTTGGGCTGCCCTGCATCCAGCGTGCTTTCAGAACGGGCATTCAGTGCTGCAGGAGGTTTCATTACTGATCATAGAACACGTCTGTCCACAGATTCCGTGGATCATTTGACTTTTATAAAAATGAATCAGTCCTGGATTACCAGCTATGAAGCCCCTGATGTCGATGTCACTGACTAAGTCTTTTTGGGATGTGGAACCTCTGCAGGACCTCGAGGCTGCCTAGCTTTGAGGGTGTTTAATCATTTCATCTGGAAGAATGTTTTTGGTATAGGTTTCATGGGCACAATTAACACCCAAAGACCAATTTTTCAGCACCTGTTTGACAGGTGCATATCATTGCAATTTTTTACAGCAAGGCCAATTCTTGCTTTCATCAAGAGACTAAACCCTATTGAGCATTTGTGGGGCATCCTCAAACAGAAGGTGGCAGAGCACAACGTCTCTAACATCCACCAGCTCTGTGATATCATGGAGAAGTGGAAGAGGACTCCAGTGGCAACCTGTGAAGCTCTGGTACACTCTATGCCCAAGAGGGTTAAGGCAGTGCTGGAAAATAATGGTGGCCACACAAAATATTGACACTTTGGGCCCAATTTGGAAATTTTTACTTAGGGGTGTACTCACTTTTGTTGCCAGCGGTTTAGACATTAATGGCTGTGTGTTGAGTTATTTTGAGGGGACAGCAAATTTACACTGTTATACAAGCTGTACACTCACTACTTTACATTGTAGCAAAGTGTCATTTCTTCAGTGTTGTCACATGAAAAGGTATAATAAAATATTTACCAAAATTTGAGGGGTGTACTCACTTTTGTGAGAGACTGTATATGTTGTATCTACGCATGTGAGTTAGGGGCCTTAGACTGTAAGCTTCTTGAAGACAAGGACTAAAGTGAATGTACAATATACATAAAGCTCTGCAAAAATGATTATATATAAATACCTGTAATAAATAAATAAAATAAATATATGCATTTCACATTGCGTTTGATGTTTGGGTTTAAGTAACCATTTTGGTCAAACCGAAAACATACATCTCTAAATTGGTCAAACTTTGTCCCATATGTCAATGAATACGTAAATAAATACAAAATCTTTAAATTTAAAGATTTTTATATCTTTAAGATTCAATATTATAGATATAGATGGAACCTGGTGGGCAATGGGACCCCTAATATAATTGCCACAGTAGGTGTGTAGGCACACAAAAACAGGGATCTTACTATCAGTCCCCAAAAAAGGGGGCAGGTGGTTTTACACTACAGCATCATAAATGACAAACTAATAAATAATTGGTAAGAAGATATATATATATATATATATATATATATATATATATATATATATATATATATATATATATATATATATATATATAGTGCTGTGCAATTACCTGAAAACAGCAAGAAAAGAAAAGGAGCATAAAAATAATAAACTTAAGGAATAAAGTCTTACATCTAGGAAACTAATGTTAATGTGCAGGTCGATGTCGGCATCATCAATGGTCCCATACTCCCTGGAAAAGAATAAGTAATGAGAAGTAAAATAAAAGCATAACATCCAGTACAGTTGTAAACTTGTAGAATTCAGTAAAATTAAATTCCTATCAAAAGTTCCTATAAAAACAGCACATATTGTACAAACTATTTTTTTGTTCATAGCCCAACACGTTGTACTTAGTTTATGGTGATGTTTATATTGAAGTGTAACATCTTGTTATCACTTCACTTATGTATGAAGAAACCTAACCTTTAAAGAAATTTTGGGTGGAGTAGGGCACAATTTTAACCATGTTTGGATCTTCCTTTCTGTCCAGGGTCATTGTTGTACCCCTTCCCCTTAGCATTGCCATAATACACAGTATAATGTCCCACTTTGTCCAAAAGTAACAAAATCAATTTAGGGTGAAAAGCCTCCTAAAGCCTTGTTTGAACAGAAAATGGACACATCTATAAATGGAGACAGCACACTACACAGCTTTCGAATTAAGAGATGCACTCGCTCTTGCGATGCTGAGGGCGAGCGCCCAGTGACTGCCATGCCTGGAAATAAGCCAGGAAATAAATAGGAATGTAAACATTGACAGCATTTCGCCCCGGCTTTAAGGCCTACAGGCATTACTTTGCATTATTTGTAGAAAAGGCACAGTATATTTTAACTTACGGGGGCCCTTTGTCTGCATGAGCCAGTGTATGTTTAATGTGAACTTAGCCTTTAAATCCAATGAGGAGCAGTGTCTTTTAAGATTTATTTACCAAGTATTTTTATGGACCCGCATGTATCAATTCTACTTTTTAATGTATCAGAAGATAACCACATTCTTAAAGAGCAGAGTTAAGATACAAAACATTTCTTGCAGGTGTTCAAGATTTAGAACGCCCGATCACCACTCTGAAAGGAGCTTCTGTCATTGCGGATCTCTGTAAAGAGATGAGCCTGGGCCCAGACGGGTTTTTAAATACTTACTATAATAGACTGTCTTTGGTCCTCCTTGAACCCCTGTGTACATATTTTAATGCCATCGCTGTAGATAGTCCCTTCCCAAAGGAGGAGTTGTTGGCCCACATAGTGGTACTACCTAAACCAGGGAAGGATCCAACGGCTTGTCAAAATTAACTCCCTATTTCCCTGTTAAATTCCAAAACCAACATTTTCTCTAAACTTTTGGCTAGTCTCTTGTAATACCATTTACCATCCATTATCCATCATGACCAGGCTGGTTTTATTTTGGGCAGGGAATCCCGAGATAATACTATTAGGGCTCTTAAAGTGGGAGTAAATTCCCATGTATGATTTTTACCTATAGGTAAGCCTATAATAAGGCTTACCTATAGATATAGTAAATATCTCCTAAACGTGCAACGTTTAATAAATATTTACTTTAGATGCAGCCATTGACATCACCGTCGCATGCCAGGATTGTCGTTCCTTCAGAGCTGTGCCGTAAACAGCAACTCCCACAAATGCACGGGAGTGATGTCATCAGCAACTTAGCCATTCATATCGCCCAAGCCCGTCAACCCGGAAGGAAAAGAGGGGGAAGGTGACAGTGCGCCGCTGGAGGGCTTCGTTTTTAGGTAAGTCTGTCATAATGTGCTAGTATGCAATGAATTTAGTATTTACAATGGTACTAGACAGGGATGCCCCCTCTCACCCCTGTTATTTATGATGATTTAAGAATCTTTGCTGAGAAACATTAGGCAGAACGATAATGTGCATGGTGCCCACATCGCATCTAGAGAACATAAATTGTCAGCTTATGCAGATGATATACTCTTCTATTTAACATAACCTCATACTACTTTACCGATCTTAGTAGCAGAGATACAGTGTTATGGTGCCTTATCTAATTTTCAGGTTAATTATGGAAAATCTGAAATTTTACGGATTTCATATCCACCAGTCCTGATGTTCCAATTGAAAGACAATTTTAAATTTTCTTGGAAAACCCAGACATTACCCTATCTGAAAACCCATATTTCCCCAGACCTACATCTCCTTTATACTAGTAATTATGGGAAGCTTTTACAGTCAGTAGAAGGGGACTTTAAGAAATGGCGGAAGTTAGCCCTTATCTGGTTGGGTCATATAAATGTTCTGAAAAAAACTGTTTTACCAGGAATTCAATACCTCCTTTAGATGATCCCAATATCTTTGCCACAGTTGTTTTTTCAACGCCTACACAAATAATTTTTGGTGTTAATATGGCAGGACGCTCATCCTCAACTTGCCCATTCTATTTTGCGTAAATGTAAAGATGATGGCGGATTGGGTCTACCAGACATCAATCTCTATTATAAAGCCATGGCCTTAGTTCATATTTTGAATTGGCATCACAATTTCGCTGATAAGCTATGGGTCCCTCTTGAAAAGACTCTGGCAGGTCGCTATTTGGTGGAGACACCTTGGGTTCAACCTACGGCCAGGGGTCTTTCCTCCTGGACTTCCCCATTCATGTTAGCTGCCCTAAAAACATGGGACCGGTTAAATAGGCACAGAGAACTAGCCCCCGCAATCTCCCCTCTGGCACCTTTAGGGGGCTTCTCTTGGTTTGAGCCAGGTGAAGATATTACATTTTTTCACACGTGGGGTACGGACAGTGATACAAAATGTTTGAAATTTGATCCAGCGGGACACTTCTAATCATTGGACTGTTTACGACAAAACACATGGAGGGTTTCCCATGGACGCTTGGCATCATCAGCAGATGCAGAACTTTTTTGTAAACTCTGCCCTAAACTTCGCACACCTGCTTCTCTTACAGGGTTTGAAAAGTTGTGTGCTTATCAGGACGATACCACTCATTTGTTAGCTAGACTGTATAAACTATTGCTGGGGGCACATTCGCAATCTATCCCATATTGCATAAGGGAATAGGAAGCAGAATTGGGGTTCATTTTCACTACAACTCAATTACAAAAATCAATCAAACTTTCCCAAGCCTCTTCCATTAGTACTAAAACTCAGGAAACCTGCTACAAGTTTCTCTCTAGATGGTACTGTACGCCCCATCGCCTAGCTAAAATGTTTCCACGAGTGGATTCCAAATGTTGGCGAGGCAGTACCCAAGAGGGCACATATCTACAGATCTGGTGGAACTGCCCCAAAACTAAACATTTCTGGCAGGAAATATCTCCCTGGATTCAGAAAACCGCACTCAGACCTCTGGCCCATGTTTTCGTATTGAGCGGCTGGGCCCTCAACCCTGGCTGTTTTGCTCTCCATGTACGCCACAGTTGGAGGCTCCACTCTGTCCTTTAATTTGTCCTGGTAGGGCCCGATGTACAGGGGGGTTTTCTTTACTCTTGCCTGATGTTTGCAGGTAACTTCTGCGTACTACTTGGCGCTGCGTACCAGTTAAATGATGGATATTTCATGCCTCCTATTACAGCATTTGCCTTTGTATGCTTACACTCATTGTCAGGAATGCTTCTCAGGCTTGCAACTCTTCTAATACTGCCTATAGTCATTGGTATTGCTTTTTATATTTTGACTGCAATTTAGGCACTATGTAACTTTTGTTTGTACGTTTCATATATATTGTACTTTTTCTCTGTTGGGCCTTGGTTCATATTGTGTATTGTTCTGAAAAATCATAATAGCGCATTATACAAAAAAAAAAAATATACAAAACATTGCACATATGATAAATGGATGGGAAAGGGAAAAGGAAAGGAGTCAGCTTTACATACCTTACAGATACTGCATTTTCGCCGTATATCTCCTTAACAGCTTCAATGTCTGCATCTAGCTGAGGGTGTCTGTACAGGTCAGCACAGCACGTGCCCTGTAGTTTAAGAAGGGTCTCATCAGATTTCATAAAAAGTATAGTATTACAAAAGATTTAATACTGAGATCAAAATAAAAGGTCCTCATTATGAGGAAGTTCCGAAATGAGCAATGTGACACTATTTCATGTTTTTTGCATTACCCAGTAAATGGGCATTTTTTCTACTGCCAATAGATGCCAGTGACAGGAAAAGGTTGCCAGTAAAAAATATGACTGTAACGCTCGGCATGTGCAGTTCTGTTCCCCGAGCTGACCAAGACCATCCAAGTGCCTGCTACAGTCTGTTTGGATGGAGCTGGAGGATCTGGCAGAGGAGGTTCCTGAGCGTGCCATGTGAAGTCATGGTGCAAGGGAACCGAGTGGAGCCCCGTGTGCGGGTCTGTGGGACAGGAGCAAGGCAAGCTGGGAGGGGGACTGTCACTGTGACTCAAGAGGGGACATGCTGTGTTGGTGAGGTGTCATCATCATCTGTGATGCTGCACACTGCTGTCAGTGTCACTGTGAGAGTCAGATTCATGTGTGTGTCCTGCCCCTGAGCTACGTACTTCCTATATCAAAAAATTAGTAAATAAGAAATATGTTTTTTTATCTTAATATCTACCTTCAATCACATTGCTAATTGTATTTTGTACGTGTTTGTAGCCTAAATACTTTTGGAAATGCATTGACAGAAAGGTCAAAGCAAGCTGTGTTCCCCTCAGGGATAGGGACAGTGGTAATTGCATTATTTATTGATTGGACTTTACAGTTTAATTTTACACAATTTTGGAATGCGAATGTCGATTTTTGCTGTACACTGTATAATTTGAGTATATTCGAATATTCACATTTTTTTTTTTAGTATAGTTTTTTTAGTATAGTTTTTTAGTATATGGTAGATTTTGATTGCACTACACTGCCTTTTAGTAATTACTGTTCTCAGTAGAGTACTGTATATATTTGGTTATACTGACTGTAGCCATAATCTGGGTGCCATGGATCACATGCAAGTTATACTTTATTAGCAGAACAGTGAGTTAAAAAAAGAATATACAATATAGTTGACATAACATACTGATGTGAGAAAAGGCCTCATGCACCCTGGGAGTTTGCTCAGCTCCTCTGAACGCCTTTTCTCCTGGCAGGAGAAAAGCTGCTTAAAAAGTTTGTCTAAAGCACACGTGTTTAGATACCTCAAGTGTATGAGCGTTTATGGATTCCATTGGCCAGAATATTAATTGGTGTGTTTATACAGAGAAATTGTGATTTTTACCTGAAATGCAATTTCATGCAGTAAAATTAATGCGTTTTACTGAAGGAAAACAAACAATTGGGAATGGTCCCTAAAATTACTTATAAAAGCCCACAGTTAGGCAGATAATGCAGCAATGTAAAAAACAGAATGGTTGACCTACCAACCTCAGTGCAAAAGGCGCAATGCGCAGCAATGGTGCTCAACATGCATTTAACATGGATCTAATCTCGAGAAAAATAAAACTAGATATAAAAAAGTGTAAATATATACAAAAAAACTTAAAATAAACATAAACTATAAAAAAACATAAAATATAAAAAATGATAATTAAAAAAATAATAATAATCTCACTATTATTAATCCCCAGGTTTCAACAAATATGTTGGATGATCTGGATGACATTTGTGTTTACTGCATGAGAGTAAATGAGTGCAATCTAATTGGAAAATTTTAACAATCACAGACAAATGTCAGCAATGTGATTATTTTTGCCCATGCAAACCCAGCTTTATATTATGTTAAAGTGACAGCAAATTTTATTCAAGTACAGTGCCTTGCAAAAGTATTCACCCCCTTGGCATTTTTCATGTCTTGTTGCCTCACAACCTGGAATTAACATGGATTGTTTGAGGATTTGCATCATTTAATTTACAGAACATGCCCGCAACTTTGAAGATGTTTTTTTTTTGTTTGTTTTTTTAATTGTAAAGCAATTAAAACAAAAAAAAGAACAAAATAACAGAAAAAGTTAATGTGCATAACTATTCACCCCCCCTAAAGTCAATACTGTAGAGCCACCTTTTGCGGCCATCACAGCTCCTAGTCACTTTGGATAAGTCTCTATGAGCTTGCCACATCTTACCACTGGGATTTTTGCCCATTCCTCCTTGCAAAACTGCTACAGCTCCTTCAAGTTGGATGGTTTGACCTTGTGGACAGCAATCTTTAAGTCTGACCACAGATTTTCTATTGGATTGAGGTCTGGGGGCTTTGACTAGGCCATTCCAACACATTTACATGTTTCCCCATAAACCACTCAAGTGTTGCTTTAGCGGTGTGTTTGGGGTCATTGTCCTGCTGGAAGGTGAACCTCCGTCCTAGCCTCAAATCACACACAGAGTGGTGCAGATTTTGCTCAAGAATATCCCTGTATTTAGCACCATTCATCTTTCCCTCAACTCTGACCAGTTTCCCAGTCCCGGCTGCTGAAAAACATCCCCACAGCATGACGCTGCCACCAACATGTTTCACTGTTGGTGTTCTTTGGGTGATGTGATGTGTTGGGTTTGCGCCAGACATAGCGTTTTCTTTGATGCCAAAAAGTTCAATTTTAGTCTCATCAGACCAGAGCACCTTATTGTCGTTGGCTTATTGTTGTCCTATGTACAGATACTCCAGTCTCTGCTGTGGAACTCTGCAGCTCCTCCAGGGTTACCTTAGGTCTCTGTGCTGCCTCTCTGATTAATGCCCTCCTTGCCCGGTCTGTGAGTTTTGGTGTGCGGCCGTATCTTGGCAGGTTTGCTGTTGTGCCATGTTCTTTCCATTTAGTTATGATTTGATGGTGCTCCTAGGGATCATCAAAGATTTGGATATTTTTTTATAACCTAACCCTGACTCGTACTTCTCAACAACATTGTCCCTTACTTGTTTGGAGAGTTCCTTGGTCTTCATGTCAGTGTTTGGTTAGTGGTGCCTCTTGCTTGGGTGGTGCAGCCTCTGGGGCCTTTCAAAAAGGTTTATTTATGTAATGACAGATCATGTGACACTTAGATTGCACACAGGTAGACATCATTTCACTAATTATGTGACTTCTGAAGGTAATTGCACCAGAGCTTTTGATTGGCTTCATAACAAAGGAGGTGAATACATATGCACATGGCAATTATCAGTTTTTTATTTCTGAAAAATAGTTTTATGTATACACTTTTCTAATTTTACCTCACCAAATTAGACTATTGTGTTCTGATTCATCACATATAATTCAGATTAAAAAAACATTGAACTAAAGGCTGTAATGTAACAAAGTAGGTAAAAAGCCAAGGGGGGTGAATACTTTTGCAAGGCACTGTATGTATTCTTTAGGCCTTGTTCACACGGGCATACTTAAGCGTACACTTGTGTGAGGGCTGTCTTATCTGCATAGGTGTTCCATGCATGCAGGTGCAGGCAGTCCCATTCATGTCAATGGGAATGCAGTGGCTACACAGACACAGCAGCCACGGCTGCACAAACCAGAAAACATTTAAAGGCAAACCTTATCTTCCAGCTGTATGTTTTTTCTATTGGCCTTGTAACCGAGCTGTACGGCAGTGCATTGATTTCTACCTGGAGCTTCCATAATAATATGAAGCTTGTTGTGGTGAAAGTGGCCAGCATGTAGTTGTCTGCAATGTTATTATGAGAACAGTATGTTAACCAAAATTATACCTGTACTCCATATAGGAACTCCCCGCATTCATTTTCCCCATCAGAGTCTTCCTCTGCCCAGTTGTGTCCCTTGATGTCCTAGAAGACACATACAATTAGTAGTGAACAGGAATGATATCATTCCAATTAAACCTTGTGCTTGAAATTTTGAAATCGCATTCTATACACAGTAAACACGGACTAACCAGTCACGGACCAGTTTTCAATATTTAAAGGGTAACTCCAAACTTTCCCCTCTATGTACATTGCAGGGATTTTAACAAACTTTGTTGTATATTTTACTTTTTGTGATTTTGAAGAAATAGCTGTTTGTTTGTCCAAACTGTGCAAAGTGAATGAGTTTTTAATTATTAATCAGCCGCTGCAGTTGCAGGGTTCTAATGAGAAAAGTTGCAGGGTCTGCATCCCTTTAAACGTGTTTTCCCTTTGGGAGTAATTCACAAAAAACACAATTTTGCTGCAAAGTATACCCAAAATCTGACTTGTATCTTAGTGCAAACTTCTGGGAACATCAGTGAGCCAATCACACAAGCAGGAAATGACGTCTGGGGACGTTCAGTATACTATCTGTGTACAGAACGCCTCCAGTTTGCCAAACTGCATTGCACTTTACAGAAAATTACAGATTGAAAAGGAAAGGTCATTTTTTAATAATGTTCAATTACAATATCACTTGTGTAGCAACTGTTACCCTTTAAAAACAGTACCCTACTGTAATATGATTGGAGACGGGTTGTCTCATTATTAAATAAGCCTGCTATGCATGTGATAATTACAGTATGTTCTAAATTCCAGTACAGAGTTCCCTTCCCCATGACCTATGATCTTTACATGGTTTTTGTAAATTGTACAATTCCCCCATGAATTTCTTCTAGTAGAAACAAACAATTTAGAATTCTGCTATTGCTTTATCTTCACAGGTACAATTTAAGTGTTATGTCCGGGAAATTTTTTTTCTTAGTTTTGGATAAAAGAGTTAAAACCCCTGTATCTTTTTACCTGCTATCTGAGGCTCCACTAGTGAGATGTGCCCTCACTTCCAGTCATGCTACAACATTTTACCCCACATAATAGTGATGAGCTTGGATTTGGGGTTGGGTTTGGTCCAAACACAAGTTAATCCAAACCCGGCAGTTAGCAAAGCTGGGCCATATTAGGTCACTGATGTCACAAGCATCCCCACTCCCTTGGATATATGCAACTGCCCACACCTCATTGGATTAACACAGGGCCGGGGCTACCACTAGGCGGACTAGGCAGCCGCCTAGGGCGCACTGCCACCTAGGGCGCAGCCATGGCCCCTGGGAGGAAGAAGTTGGGGAAGCATCCAGCAAAAAAAAACAAGCCGGCGGGAGAAGGAAGTGACAAGCTGACCAGCCGGCCCTGGTGGCAGGGATGGATGACAGCAGTGACAGCAGCTTGCTATGGGGGCACTCGGCAAGGGGGAGAGGCCAGGAGTGCCGGGGGGGGGGGGGGGGGCCGTGAAGAAGAGGATCGGGGCTGTTCTGTGCAAAACCACTGCACAGAGCAGGTAAGTATAACATGTTTCTTATTTTTTTTTTCTTTAAATAAACCTTTAATATTACTTTACCCTTGGCTGCAGCAAAAGTCATGAAAAAAAAAACAAGCAGATGAGATAGTATATGGTCAATGCCAGAATTTCTGCTTAGGTCTCAGGCACCTCCCCGCTCTGTTTCAGCAGCTGTGGGCCTGAAGGGACAGTGTATCACATATGATGACATTGCCCCGAAGGTGCAGCGTTTTTGGCTACGCATTTATAAATTTATCAACTCCCTTACCTTGGTGAACCTGAAAAAATCCTCATAACATGCGCTGCTTAACAGCCCAGAGGAGAAGGCCCTGAAACATCTGAGATGATTAATTGCCTTCATTTTTGTGGAAGCTAAAATCTCCAGAGCTAGATCTTGGAGGACGCTTATGACACCATTTGATCTAGTCAAACCAAATTGTCCTGGATCATGGTCAATCAGCGCCTTTCTGCAATCTTGAATGATAAACTCAAATTCTTCAAAAAGACCTGGAACCCCTGGATAAAATACTTGACAGGAGACTCCTGAGAATTTTTTCTGTCGTGCAGCATTCCTGGATCAGCTGGTAGGTCACTATGTGTTTATTTTTATGTCCTTATCTTTTTGCTCTTACATTCTCTATTCTAATGCTGTTGGATGGCCCCCATGGTGCCCGAGAAGGGCGGCTGCCCCCCCCCCCCCCCCCCCCACACTCGAGTCATAAGGCCTTATTTTATACATCTGCTGGTGATGGGGATCTTCCAGATACAATTAGAGAGCACTTGAGATGTGATCAAGAACTTAGCTGTGTGAAATGTGCCAACAATCCTGTGTACCTGTGCTGTTTATTCTGTCAGTAATCTGGCAATAACGTAATTATCAGTATCCTGTTACTGAGTGTGGCCACTTTTTTATTTTTCCTGGACCGTTGCAGTGGCGAGTGGGCCGGAACCTGTTGGGAGTGATCGTTAGCGGAATTGGCTTTCTCGCTTCACCTGGAGCCATGCTCCTTCCTACATTGTATCCAGAGCACGTCCTGTGCTTGTTGGACTTCCCTGTCACTGGGCATGGATGTGCCTATTGTTAATAGTCAGGATAACGATAATTGACCCTGTGTTATCTACCAGTTTCCACTGGTTGTGTTATCACGGTTAATTGGATGGTCAAGTTGACTTGTTCTTTAGCTGTTTCTTATGTTTACATGTATTACTGGCTATGTACCTGAGAACATATAATGTGAATTCATACTGTTCCCTTTTTTCTTGTGTAGCGCCGGCTCCTGAAGAGCACGCGCTATGTGTTTTTTTCTATTTAAACAGAGTTTGGTTTTGGGTTTAATTATACCAAATTATGGTTTCAGTACCAGTCTAGCTGGATTGCACTGGGTTCTGTTTGGCCATAGGGGTCGCTGTCACCTCTGGCAAGTGTGAGAACGCAGTTTGGCTAGGCACATTGAGTGCCAATCTCTCTCGGAGCCAGCCCAGTGTGAGTGTCGTCTTGCTGTGCAATCTGGGAGAGGGTACTTAAGGTACTGACATCACGTGTTTCTGGGTTCCGGTCCAGAAGCCATCTTCTGTCTGTTTGGTCCTGGTCCTCCTGACCAGCCCCCGTGGCCCTCCTGGCCTGGGGTGCGGATCCATGCAATTTCAAGTCTTGGGCTGGATAGCCCTAGGCGAAGCAACTGCAGGGAAAGGCCCGAATGGATGTCAGGGCTGAATTATCCAAAAGTGGTCCGATGCCGTCTCAGCTAGGAGAGGCCCAGCAACTAGAGAAGCATCCAGGGGAGGACTCTTCGGGAGGAAGCCATGTGCTAATGTTGGCTTTCAAGAAGAAGCTTGGAGGTTCAGTTGAAGGACACTAAATGGATCTACACTCATACGGTATCGCCGGACTGGCTGCAAGATACTTGTACCGTATGATAGCTCTCTAAATTTATCTAGTCCCTCAGTTACAACCAAGTCTGTGGCAGAGACTTTAGTCTCAAGTGTTCTACAACCAAGTCTGTGGCAGAGACTTTGCTTTATCTAAAACTTCACCGGCTGCTAGGCCTAGTGTGAGTAGGTCTATCCGGGTTGTGATAATCCAGTTGTGAGACAGTTTCTTCTCTGGATTTCTACAGTGAGAGACTCTCTAACTAAGCAGTTCCAAAGGTACCTGAACTTCCACCCTAACCCTCTATCCTACTTTCAAGAGACTGTTTTATCTTTTTTTCCAATAAATAACCATAAAAAGGAAGATAAAGTGTCAGTTTATACATTTTTCGGGGCCATCTACCACGGGAACCCCTAGACGGAGACGAGATGAAGAAGGTAACGGTAAGCCCAATAAAACCAGCAGCTCCTTCAGGGATTAGTGCTACTTGTATGTATCTATCAGTTGTGGGGGACCACCGCATTGATTCTATCATGTTGTATTTTGTATTTCTGTTCACTTTATGTACAGCCTAACTGCACTTTATTGTAAATACGGAAGCTTCTATTGGGCTTTAATTTACACAGTTTGTTATGCTTAAAGTGTCTGTAAAGGCTGAAAGTTTTAATAACTCATTGCATTCTCTGCATTAAAATATATAAAACCTTCTATTGTCAGCTAATTAGCGATTTATGGTCAGCACTGCCTATAGTGGCATTTCTTGTAAGTGCAATATTTTATCCTATTATTAAATGAGTGTTTTAAATGGAGAGCACTAGGGTTGTGTGCGTTTTTCCCCTGCATATATGTGGTTGGGATTTAAGATCCATAGTGAGGAATTGGAGACGCTAGCTGTTTGCTTCATCCTTAGAGAGAGAAAACTGCTTGTTGAGACCTACTGGTAATGCAGGGGTCATGTCAGTGATGTGAGAGACTAATCTATACGGGTGGTGGATTCACACTGTTCAGTTGTGTCACTTTGGTGATTTTTGTGGATTGAAGTTGGATAAGATTCATTGATTTTACAGAATATCTTTTCACATATGGACACTTGTTGGATTATATATGAATTTGGGAAGAACTTTTAACCATATTTTTGCATATATATTTTTTTGCGTGCACATTTTTATTTTGCACTGATGATTCAACGGGTTGCGCTAAACAATTTTTTGTTATAGTTTACATAATAAGTCTGAATCACTTGGCTAACACTGTGAATAGAGTTGGTGTGTTGGATTGATTGTGCTGATTGATCACTCACTTTTTAACTTTACAGCATTGCTGTTCAGCAACTACTGTCAAGCTGTTCCTTCATGAGGAGAGTTTAGTACCGGTTCCATAGGTGTGCACAGCAATTAGGGTGTGCACCCCAAAGCTCAAACACACACGTGTGTGTGTGTGTGTGTGTGTGTGTGTGTGTGTGTGTGTGTGTGTGTGTGTGTGTATATATATATATATTTTTCCTGCATTGAGCACTGATGAAGGTGGAGTGGTGTTGACCCCAAAACGCGTTGGCTGTTTTATTACTTTTTTCCAATTTAAAATTAACAATAATTTAGACTCTAATCTGATTTTGGTCTGATGCTTCTTTCTGTATTTCTTTGATTTCTGCTACTGTTGGGTGCCCATCGAGGGAAACATTACTGTGTGATAGCTGGCTTGCCATAGCTATTGAGCTTGTTTGAAGTTTTCCTTCATCTTACTACACAATCAGGTCTAAAAGTTCCCACTGCCTCTTTCCATATGTTGTTCTAACGGACAGCTCCCAGTCACTGTTAATGAACAAGAACCAATGTAAATGGCTCCTGATCATTTAATCTTTGACAGTCAATCACAGGGGCCTAATGATCATTCAGAACCCCTAAGGACTGAAGGTAGGGTGTCAGTAAGCAGTTAAACTGTATATTCAGCTATTTGTTTTTAAAGGTACAAGATCCAGGTCTGTTATCCTTATCATTGTGTTAATGCTTACTGACCTGATCTGACTAGTAATAAATATGCAGCTCAAGTGTCCTAAGATGTCACTGGATGCTTGCGTGTTCTGTGTCAATGACTGACTAAGCTGTTATAAAGAAGTATGCCAACAGGTAGTGAGGTTGGCAGAGCAACTCACAGGTTTACTGTTAATCTGAACCTCATTGAAGCCAATGGGAATATTTAAAATGAATTATGGAAAATGTCAAGGCTAATAGGCAAGGGATTTTTAAACAAATAGCTCGGGAGACCCCCCCCCCCCCCCCAAACCACAAATCAGTCCCTTAAGTGTGTGTTATGTATTTTGAGGTGTGTTATGTATTTTGAGGGACATTTCGGGTGGTCCCTATGGCGTTTAAAAAAGAAAAACTGTCAGGAAAATGTAATTTACTGGCTCTAAGCCACCTAGCAACCAAGAGCCCTGAGCAGGAATCTGCCACATTTATCAGCATTAGAAATACCATTGCTAAATGCATGGCTTCCCACTGCAGCCAGAGCCTCAATGGGCAGGCAAACATCTCTTTTATATAGTTCAGACCGGATCCTACTTTGGTCTAAACCAGAACAAATCCACAACCTCATGCCTGCCAACAGGTTCCCTTAAGGTACTGGTAAGATTGTAGTGAGTTTACAAAAATCTGACCATAGCAAAATCAGTCTTCCACTTAAAAAAAATATAGACATGTGTGTGTAATGGCCACCGTTTCATTATTTGCACTGCAACACCAGCAATTAAAGTGGTTGTAAAGGCACACGTTTTTTTTTACCTTTATACATTCTATGCATGAAGGTAAAAAAAAACTTCTGTGTGCAGCAGCCCCCCAAATACTTACCTGAGCCCCCTCTCGAACCAGGGATGTCCACGAGAGCCTTGCTTCTCCGGGGACTCGTACTCCTCATTGTCTTTTGGCAGCAGCACAAGCCATTGGCTCCCACTGCTGTCAATCACATCCAGTGAGCTAATCAGGAGACAGATGGGGAGCATGCCTGCTTAGATGCCCCCACGCAAACTGGTTGCTGTGGGGGCACCCGGTGGGAGGGAGGAGCCAGGAGCGCCAGCATGGGACCCAAAAAGAGGAGGATCAGGGCTGTTCTGTAGAAAAAACACTGCACAGAGCAGATAAGTATAAAATGTTTGTTATATTTTTTTTGTAAAAAAAAGGCTTTAATACCGCTTTAATTTTCCTCTGAAAAACAATGGTCTGTTCACCAAAAACTCCATACTCACTGACAGATGTCCCCTCTAAGTCAGGTCTGTTAAGGAGTGCAGTACCCAAAGACAAGCCAACCCCTGACCAATCCTGGCGGTTTAATGAATCAGCTGACAATCATCTTTTTTTTTTTTTTACTTCAAAAACTCGAAATGCTAATTTTCTAACATTAAAAACTACATACTGATGTTACCACCTCTTGATTACCCAGGACATCATGCCTACTAAATTCTGCTTACAGAATATGAATGTGCACTTTAAATTAGTTTCACCTCAAGCAGCTTTTGCTGCCTTTGATATCTCCTCCATCTCATCAAGTTCACATCAAAGGTCATTTCAAACACTTTCTAAACAAACCATAAAATATCAAATATACAGCATCTCACAAAAGTGAGTACACCCCTCACATTTTTGTAAATATTTTATTATATCCTTTCATGTGACAAAAGTGAGTACACTCCGAAGTGAAAATGTCAAAGTTGGGCCCAAAGTGTCAATATTTTATGTGGCCACCATTACTTTGTAGCACTGCCTTAACCTGCTTGGGCATTCACAGCGCTTCACAGGTTGCCACTGGAGTCCTCCTCCATGACGACATTACGGAGCTGATGGATGCTAGAGACCTTGCGCTCCCACTACCATGCTTGACTGTAGGCAAGACACACTTGTCTTTGTACTCCTCACCTGGTTGCCGCCACACACGCTTGACACCATCTGAACCAAATAAGTTTATCTTGGTCTCATCAGATCCTTAGTCTGCTTGTCTTCAGCAAACTGTTTGTGGGCTTTCTTGTGCATCATCTTTAGAAGAGGCTTCCTTCTGGGACCACAGCCATGCAGACCAGACTGATGTAGTGTGCAGCGTATGGTCTGAGCACTGACAGGCTGACCCCCCACCCCTTCAACCTCTGCAGCAATGCTGACAGCACTCATACGTCTATTTCCCAAAGACAACCTCTGGATATGACTCTGAGCATGTGAACTCAACTTCTTTGGTCGACCATGGCAAGGACTGTTCTGAGTGGAACCTGTCCTGTTAAACCGCTGTATAGTCTTGGCCACCGTGCTGCAGCTCAGTTTCAGGGTCTTGGCAATCTTCTTATAACCCAGGCCATCTTTATGCAGAGCAATAATTCTTTTTTTTAGATCCTCAGAGAGTTCTCTACATGTTGAACTTCCAGTGACCAGTATGGGACAGTGAGAGCGATAACACAAAATGTAACACACCTGCTCCCCATTCACACCTGGGACCTTGTAACGCCAACGACTCACATGACACCGGGAGGGAAAATGGCTAATTGGGCCCAATTTGGACATTTTCACTTAGGGGTGTACTCACTTTTGTTGCCAGCAGTTTAGACATTAATGGCTGTGTTGAGTTATTTTGAGGGGACAGCAAATTTACACTGTTATACAAGCTGTACACTCACTACTTTACATTGTAGCAAGTGTCACATGAAAAGATATAATAAAATATTTACAAAACTGTTAGGGGTGTACTCACTTTTGTGAGATACTGTACATACAGGGCTAAAACAAGCCTAAAGTATATCTAAAGCCAAAACCAAAAATGTAATATATAGCTGCTCACTAGTCCTTAGATGTGGTGGCTGTATTCGTTTTTATTTTTTCAGGCTACATTTTCTACAAGTACAGAAAAATACTTTTGGATCCTGATAGAAATTCAGTGTCCTTTCACTTTCTCTGCACTGAACTGAAATCTCAAACAATGTTATCAGCTTTTCCAGCTAAACTACAGAACCACTCCCCTCTATGTAATAGATAATATGGATGAAGAGACAGGGAGGTGTTTGTCTCTGATTGGTTGAGGTAACCACCCTATCTATTCACCTCATCCGGTCAGAGAACAAGTTGTATTTACTGAGAGAATGCAAAGTGTTCCCTAAAGGGCGCCCATTCCAGAGAAAGTGACCTCCTTTGTTAACAATGCATGAGGACAGTTGCTCAAAAAGGGCCTGGAAGCTAGTGGAGATCACTGGAGTAGCGGTGCCTTCTACAGTAATTTCTAGCTTCCATGGGGACCCCACAGGTATGGCACATACATACTGTAGTTACATTGGTCCAAGCATGTAAAAATTGGCATACCTAAACTTCATCTTTAAACACTAAAATAACTTCTATATAGCATAAACATTGATAAATGGTACCACCATATCTTAAGAAGAGTTAGCCAATGAAAGGTATACCATACATTTTTACTGCTATCTATGGTCCCTTTTACACGGGCAATGCACCTGCCCGTTTTTGATACATGATTACATGGATCAAAATGGACAACATATCTCTACAGATGTACAGTATGTAAGCAGACTTGCATCTGCCTAGATCCACCCATCTGTTCAGGTCTGTTGGGCTAAATGGAAAAGATTTTCATTCAAGTCTACTTTCACTGACCAGACTGGAGGTGGGCGCACATAAGTGAATGCAAGTCCACCAACATTGGCCCACCTAGAGAGATTATGTGGGTTTGGATCTTCCATGGAAGAAAATTTACATTGTAAAGTCACAAATGTGAAATCTATACTGTCATGGTCTGACTCAGCAGGGGAACAGTCTAGGATCCCCTGCCGAGGCTGAATGGACGCTGTCCGCGTGAATTGGGTCCATGGCTAACATGGTGATAAAAAAGTGCTAGTGTATATTTGCAAAAGTGAAATTTACAGACATGGTTAATTTTGACTGGATACATGTCCATAGCACTGGAAATGTTATTACATCATTATATGTACATACAAAAGCATAGCTGGGAACATTGGTGGCTTCCCGACAATATAGCAGTAGGCAGTAATAAGAAAAATGAAGATCTCTTGAAAATGTAATGTTAATATTAAATTAAATTGTTATTCCTAACATTTCAAACTCTCACCATTTGTGCTGAAGTGGAGAATCACCTTGTCGCTGTTTCAGGGCTGGAGGGCCAATGCCCCATGTACCAGCAGGCCTATCATTATTAAATAAACCGGCATACTGGGATACCGATTTGAGGGGATCACTGCCCCCTGTAAAAAGAGAGCAAATAAGTTACAAACAAGAACTATGCACAGTAGTAATAAAGCAAAAGGTAATTGCATATTGAAGGTGAATACAAAGGAAAAAAAGACCCAATAGTTTCCAGCATGGAACAGAATGGAGGGGAAAGCACTGGGGATCAAACAGGTATGTAGTTAAAGTGGAACTAAACCCACCAACCAAAATGATTACATCCAAGGCATGCCATGAATGATAACGGTCACAATTTCTTGTGCTCTCAACCCAACTGTCAAGCCATCAAATGGCTGGTGTCATAACTGGACACATGTGCAGCACCATGGCAACTGCAGATCAAACAAAGGCTTATGCCGCGTACACACGATCGGAATTCTCGTCGGAAAAAGCTCTGATGGTTTTTCCGTCGGAATTCCGCTCAAACTGTCTTGCCTACACACGGTCACACCAAATTCCGATGGTCAATAACAACGCGACATACAACGCATTCAACGGCACTATAAAAGGGAAGTTGAATGCTTCCTAGCATGCCTCGAATTGTTTCCGAGCATGCGTCGAAATTTTGCGTGTCGGAATAGCATACACACGATCGGATTTTTTCAAAATCAAGGTGAGTAGAAAATTCTGGACAGCCGCACTCCAAATGAAATTTCTCATGCCTTTATTAGAACATCAGGATCGGATCACATTGTACATGTCACAGAAAAGTAATACAGAACCAAAAACAGCTAGTTGGTTCAGCAATACAGAAAGGTTTTCCGTCTGAAAAATTAAGAACAGGCTCTCAATCTAAAGTCCGTTGGAAATGCCGACAGAAAAAGACCAATGGGCACACACACGGTCGGAAAATCCGATGAAAAGCTCCCATCGGACTGTTTCCATCGGAAATTCCGGCCGTGTGTACGTGGCATTAGATAGCCGTAGGGGAAAGGAGGGTTTAGTTCCACTTTAATATGTCACATATTATACATCTTACCTATTTTGCCTTATTTGAATTTTCATTAAAATGGCTTCAAACATGCTTGGAACAAACATAGATCTATGCTCAGTTAAAAAAAATTTAACAAAAAAAAATACACAACATGCATTTAAAGAAAAAAAAACAGGCAGACTCGATGGACTACTCTGCCTTTTTTTCTGCTGTCACTTTTTTTTATGTTTCTGTTTATTTTTCAACAAGATAAATGTAACAAATCAAAGTTACTACAGGGGTGAGTGGAGGTGGACAGAGAGAAATTGTCAGAAGACAACGTGCATGGCTGTCCTATAAGAATACTATATATGTCCTATAGGAATACTATATATAAGAATATCTATATACTATAGATCTAATGCTGGCCATATACATATAGATTTTCGTTAGTGGGGTCAAATCGACGTTCATTTTTGACAGTGATAGGAAAATTTGAAGGTGAAGAATAGAAAACTTTTCTCAATGGAAAGAATTTTCGGACAGTGCATGAGATTTTCATTCAGAAATTAAATTCATTTTCAAATCGAACGTTAAAAGCAAATTCGATTTTTTAACAGCATTCATCCACTAATCGAATGTACAATGAATTTCCGTACGAATATTCTCATCTGAAAATCTATACGTGTATGGCCAGCATAACTCTTTCACTTCAAACCAAGAATGAACAATTCATGAAAATGTGGTTTTATTGGCACAAATTCACCTTAAAGTGGTTGTAAACCCTTGCATATACCCAGTGAAGTGACTGGCCTCAGGTGATACACAGAGATTGAACAAATCCTCCTACATAAGTTGTACCTGTCTATCTGCAGTCTTCTCTTCATTACATCTGTTCAAAGTACTGAATTTAAAGCTTGTCTGAGAGTTCAGAGAAAAGTGGGCGGAGCTGAATTTACACTCTTTAGAGCTTAGTGAGGAGAGCTCTGAGAGCTGATTGGAGATAAGTGACACATCCCCTTCACAGAGCACACAGGAACAGAGCTGAGGCTGTCAATCTGCTCAAGCTCCCTTCCCTGTCACCATTTTTCTCTTGGTGTCAGGAAACCTTGTCAGAACTGATAGCAGAGAAACAAGACAGCAGACAGAAATTACACTTAGTGCTCTTAATTGAGACAAGTTCACACTATAGAGCAGGGATATGCAATTAGCGGACCTCCAGTTGTTGCAGAACTACAAGTCCCATGATGCAAAGCAAGACTCTGACAACCATAAGCATGACACCCAGAGGCAGAGGCATGATGGGACTTGTAGTTTTGCAACAGCTGGAGGTCTGCTATAGAGGGATATGCTTTGTTCTCATTTCATATCTGAGGTTTACAATCACTTTAACTTCCAAGTACCACTGATTTTCCCACAACGTGGGTCCCTAAACCTACTTTTAGCCCGCAAACATATTTCACTATGATCCGCCAATCTGGCTGATGTGATGCACCCCCTTCTTTTTTTTCATTTATCCTTACATCTACCCCTACCCGTATTTTTTTTCTCTTTCTCAATGATTACACAATGTGACACCGAATCATTTTATGTACATATATTATGTATTTTTGTATGTATTCCTTCACAAGCTATATTTTGTGTGGATCAGAGCGATTCGTAATATATGTAATTCACGCCTTTTTCTTTTTTTTTTTTTTTAAGTTAAATAAGGTATTAACAAAAGAAAAGAAAAAAGAATACTATATAGAGGATGTTACCAACCATACTATTACAGGAGAAGCATTATAACACAGGTGAATAACTGGCTTATCCACTGTTCAACTGTTGTGATCAAGGCCTTCCAGCCAGGGAGGAGTGCTCATTACCATACTATAGACACCATCTCCCTTTTTTTTTCTTGCTGCTTCTGTACATCACAAACACCATCAACCCTGAACATAACCATATATAAACACAGTACAGTACATTATAAAGCAGGCGTATAGATTACATGCAAAACAAACACATCAGCTTGGTTTGTATACTCACATCTTCTGGTGTGTTCAGTGTAAGCTGTCACAGTGGGGCAGAAAATAATGGCCTCAGTATAAATGTACGAGGCTGTAATGCAAAAAGGTATTTCTCTTTGGGAGTTTGTGTCTATATATTGATGTTGATTTTTGTTGCGATTATTTTCAAGTGTTTATATCGTGATGATAGATAGATAGATAGATAGATAGATAGATAGATAGATAGATAGATAGATAGATAGATAGATAGATAGATAGATATGTAGCTGTGATGACTGGGTAAAGAGGAATAAAGAATGGACTGTCAGACAAAAGGAGAAGGACCAATCACAAACAAATGATGGGAGGAGGATGAGAGTGAGCAGAAATGAAAGGGGAACAGGAGGGATGAGGGTGGGGGAATGACTGAGGGACCTCGAATGCTGCTGTCACTGTGTGTAGGAGAGAGGGACAGATCTTGGGAAGGGCAGGCAGGTGCTGTAGAACAGCAGACGATCGTCTTAGCGAAAGGACGGCATATAAATTTGGAGGTCTCAGGCTGTCGCTGATGACAGTCTCAGGATTTCGGTCTCAGGTGACAGCTGTCAAGGAATTTCCTGAATATCTCTCAGCTAATGGATGTCTCTTCTGGATCAGCTGTAATCTGCTATCTTCCTTAAGTAAAGACTGTCTCTGAGACAGGGCTACCCATCCTTCACAGATATATCTCCAGATGAGTCTCTCCCCGAAGATGGTTATCTCTGGCTGTCACGGGCACAGCTGCTCCAGCCTTTGTTATTCCTGTTCTGATGGCAGCTGAGAGCCCAGTACGCATGTGCAGATTATCCTCTGCAAGTCACATGACTCTTCTTCTACAGCAGGGAATAATGGTACCCAACAATCATATATATATATATATACACACACATTTAAAAGCATCGTCTTCAGGTTTCTTTGTTTAAAATATACCGTAGGTGCTATATCATGTGTCATGTTAAGCAGAGGAAATGTGTAAATAATAAAAGTATACTATGTTATTAATATTGTATAAAACCTCAGTCTTTAGCTGGTAACAGCTTGCAAATACAGATTATGCAAATATCAACATATACAAATGAGCATGAACAAAATATATAGAAAACAAAAAATATATATTCTATCTTGTAACTATCTTTATACTTCCTATTATAGCAATAAATGCCCCAGATCTCTAAATACACTTGTAAGATAAATAAATACATACAAAAAATATGTAATAATCGTAATAGCAACGTATAGGTCACAAACACACACTGGCATAGATGATAACCATAATGTAATTACACGGATCAGCCATAATATTATGACCACTGACAGGTAATGTGAATAACATTGATTATCTCATTACAATGGCATCTGAAAGTGGGTGGGATATATTGGGCAGCAAGTGAACATGTTGTCCCTGGCACAGGTTTGAGTGACTTTAACAAGGGCCAAATTGTAATGGCTGGATGACTGGGTCAGAGCAACTCCAAAACAGCTATTTTTTGGGGATGTTCCCAGTCTGCAGTGATCAGGACCTACCAAAAGTGGACCAAGGAAGGAAAACAGATGAACCAGCAACAGGGTCATGGGTAGCCAAGGCTCACTGAGGAAGGGCCAATGTAGTCTGATCCAATAGAAGAGCTACTGTAGCTCAAATTGCTGAAAAGTTCATGCTAATACTAGTTTTGATAGAAAGGCATCAGAACACAATTTGTTGCATATGGGGCTGTGTCGCTGCAGACCAGTCCGAGTGCCCATGCTGACCAATGTCCACAGCCAAAAGCATACAATGATCATGTGAACATCACAACTGGACCATGGAGCAATGGAAGAAGGTGACCTGGTCTGATGAATCATTTTTTCTTTTACTTCATTTGGATAGCTAGGTGTATGTGCGTCGCTTATTATTATTATTATTATACAGGATTTATATAGCGCCAACAGTTTGTGCGTCGCTTACCTGGAGAAGCTGTGGCTCCAGGATGCACTATGGGAAGAAGGCAAGCCGGCAGAGGCATTGTGATACTTTTTCTAGTGGAGTTTATGCCTTGATTGGTCAGGGACATTTTGGTGGCAAAAAGGGGACCTACTCAATATTAGGTTGGTGGTCATAATGTTATGATGGGTGGTCTTAATGTTATGACTGATCAGTGTATGTTCCTTTTTGAAACATAAAAAAGACAGATAAATCACATGTAACCAACTAAAATATGGCCATACACTGTGCATCAAAATTAATTTGAAATTCGATCAGTGGGTGACCATGTTGCCACCCTCTTGCCCAACATCAAGGAGTCTGACTGTCAGCTGAAAGGCACCATCGTCCAATCGTATGCAGCCATTGAATGAGTATATTGGTAGGGTCAGCTGTCAAAATACGATAGCTGAAGCTGGAGATTTGTCCGTATGCACTATATAGCATGGATGAAGGAATCTCTTGGATTCTTTTTTTTTTTCATTCAGCTTGCAGGCTGAACAACAGAAATCTACATAGAGTATATGTATGGCCAGCTTAAAGTGTTACTAAACCCAGGACCCTGCATTCACTAGATCTGGTCTCCCACAGTACACAGAACATGGAAATGTTTTAGTAAATATAAACTGCTAAATACCTTTTCTCATCAGCAGTATATAGCAGTCTTGTGATTTCTGTCCGTCCGAGCACTGGTTAGTAGGAGGAGTTTTCATTCTTCTCTCACTATCCTCTGAGGCTGCATGACTCCTGATCCTCTGTCTGGACAGTGCTGATTGGCTGACTGAGCATGAGTGCCTCCAAAGGCTCTGTCTTATCAAGAAATGGATTGGGAACAGTGGAAGGGGAGGATCAGAGAAGACAGGATCGAACAGCCTTTTTACATAATGTGGAGGATTAACCCCATAGGTTACATAATTAGTATAACAAGCATGCTTTACTGCATATACAGACAGATAGATTTTACTGTTGTGGGTTTGGTAACACTTTAGGTACCATCCTTTTACCTGGTAATCTTCTCTTCAAAACGTACTAGTTACAAGATCATCTTTTAGGCTGAGAGTTAAAGCTGAATTCCAGGCAGATACAGAAGGTACAAATAATGTATCTCTGTAGCCAGGACCACCCGCTAGGCCAACTAGGCTGCCTTGGGCATATTGCTGCCTAGGGGGCACAGGCATGGCCGCTATCTTCCCTACTAGCCTGGCCGGGGAACATGAGGGGAGAGAAAGCAGCAGCCGTGGAGGACATCCATCACGGCTGCCCAGGAGGTCAGCAGCAACTCAGCCTGTGAGGAGGGCGACACTGAGCCGGCTCCTGGGGGTCGGAGGACAGCTGAGGTGGCGGCGGAGGAGGTGGGCACCATGTCTCAGGATGGAGGAGAAGCTGCCCCGGGTGAGTGAATGGCCTGTGTGTGGGATCTGTCCTCCCCAGGGCTGTGCTCTGTGATCTCAGGGCTGTACAATTGTCTGTGTGATCACTCTGCCCCGGTCTGCTCAGTCTCTGACAATCAGCAGTTCAGCACCCGGCTGTAAGCACCCATGCCCTAGGCAAGACTGTCATCACCCCCCTAGGCAAGTCTAACATAACCCCCCGAAACCCCAGGCGGGGGGGGTTGTAATCTTGCCTACGGCACGCAATAGTCAAGCACCGGCCCTGTCTGTAGTCATTAATACAGCATTAAATGTATTTTTAACCACTTCCATACCAGCCACTTTCCCCCCTTCCTGCCCAGGACAATTTTTAGCTTTCATCGCTGTCGCACTTTGAATGACAATTGCGCGGTCATGCAACACTGTACCCAAATTACATTTTTATAATTTTCTTCCCACAAATAGAGCTTTCTTTTGGTGGTATTTGATCACCTCTGCGGTTTTAAATTTTTGCGCTATAAACCAAAAGCCGACGGGTGACAATAAAAAAAAAACTGATGGGCGGCACTGATGGGCACTGATAGGTGGCACTGGATAGGCAGCACTGATGAGGAGTTACCGACAGGCACTACTGAGTGGCACTGATTGGCACTTCGATGGAGCACTGACAGGCATTACTGATGGGGCCCTGATTGGCACTTTTTTGGACACTGATTGGCACTGACAGGCGTTTATTATGGGGATAGGCTGGCAGATGTTGGGCACTGATTGGCAGCTGATGGGCACCTTTTGATGGGGGGCTGTGCTGATAATCAATGTGCTGATTATCAGCACAGACCCCTTCCTCTGACAGGGAGAGCTGCCGATCGGCTCTCCCTGTCAGCGTGAACTGAGGAAAGGCGTTTACTGGCACTTCCTGGTTCATGCGATGATCAGCTGTGATTGGTCACAGTTGATCATGTGGTAAGAAGCCTCTGTCAGAGGCTTCAAACCACGATCGAAGTTGCGGTGTGTCAGATTGACACACAGCACCTCCGATCACGTCGCTGCATGCCCCTGTGGAAAACAGGACAAGAATCCAACCAGTTCTGGTTCAACCATGTGCTGGCAAGAAGCATGCTGATGGACGGAGAGATCAGAGTGACAAAGATGAATTCATCACTGTGCTGCTTCTCTGCTCTCTGTCCAGTCATAGGCTGGAATTGGCCCAGGACCTGGGATCAAAGAAAGTGGGTGGAATGATGCTGGCTATGAGACTGAGGACATCTAGTGGCAGAAAGAAAGTACTGCAGGGGAAATCTCTGAATTGAGAGTGAACATTGAGTTGTTATTTTATCTTTTAATTGGATATTTATTTTTATCTTGCTATTTTTGTCTGGAGTTTCACTTTAAGGTTACGTTATGTCAATTGCATTTCCCTGAATATGAAATGAAAGTTATAAGTGAGAAGTGATAGTTCAACATGGATACTCATCTCCATGTCATTCAAATAAGTTGCCAGACTCTCTCAAATTCACCAAGACATCGCTACTGAAGTAAATTAACCAATACAGATAAATTCATGGAAAATCTTAATTTGTTAAAACTTTATTTTAATGGTCATATGATTTGAAATACACTATATTGCCAAAAGTATTGGGACACCTGCCTTTACACGCACATGAACTTTGATGGCATCCCAGTCTTAGTCCGTAGGGTTCAATATTGAGTTGGTTCACACTTTGCAGCTATAATGCCGCGTACACACGATCGGAATTCTTGTTGGAAAAAGCTCTGATGGTTTTCCCGTCGGAATTCCGACGGAATTTCACTCAAACTGTCTTGCCTACACACGGTCACACCAAATTCCGACGGTCAATAACACCGCGACACACGTTCAACGGCACTATAAAAGGGAAGTTTAATGCTGTCGACATGTGTAGGAATTTTGTGTGTCGGAATTGCATACACACGATCGGAAAATCCGATAGAAAGGTTTTCCGTCGGAAAAAATTAAGAACAGGCTCTCAATCCAAAGTCCATCGGAAATGCCGACAGAAAAAGACCGATGGGCATACACACAGTCCGAAAATACGATGAATAGCTCCCATCGGACTGTTTCCATCGGAAATTCCGACCGTGTGTATGAAGCATTACAGCTTCAACTCTTCTGGGAAGGCTGTCCACAAGGTTTAGAAGTGTGACTTTGGGAAAGGTTTGACCATACTTCCAGAAGTGCATTTGTGAGGTCAGGCAATGATGTTAAAGAGAAGGCCTGGCTCGCAGTCTTTGCTCTAATTCATCCCAAAGGTGTTTTATCCGGTTGAGGTCAGAACTCTGTGCAGGCCAGTCAAGTTCCTCTACGTCAAACTCGCTTATCCATGTGTTTTTGGACCTTGCTTTGTGCACTGGCGCGCAGTCGTGTTGGAACAGGAAGGGGCCATCCCAAACTGTTCCCACAAAGTTGGGAGCATGAAATTGTCCAAAATGTCTTGGTATACTGATACCTTAAGAGTTCCATTCACTGGAACTAAGGGGCCAATCCCAACCCCACACCTTAATCCTCCCTCCACCAAATGGTTTGGACCAGTG